>OZ007516.1:11788169-12034808 GCA_963931865.1 Axinella damicornis | reverse complement strand
CTTTCATTCCCCCTTTGAGTTGGTCTCGTTTCCAGATGAATTGGAGGGGGGAAATATGTCTGGTAATCTGTTTTGGTTCCGGTGAACCAGAATGTTGGTGCATTGTTCTATTTCAATTTAACTTGTGATGTAACGTAGGATTACATTCTCAACATGCGAACTGTCCAAGCAATTGACGCTGCTTTTAGACTAGCCTTCGAAAAGAGCAGGAGGAAGCTGTGAAGAACTTTGCTAGTGGCAATGATGTTTTGAACATGATGACATAAAGTAAGCATTCCGTTTACATGACGCAAAGAATTCCATGAACTGAACCGGAATAGGCAGGTTCCCAGACTTTTCTTCCCCTCTTGGCGGAATGTAAAGTCTGGCCATGCGAGACTACCTTTGGGTAGGGAGTCTGGTATTGAGACTATCGGTGTGTGTGTGTGGTATAATATTTTATCGCCTTGCATTGTTGGTAACTAATGTCATGTGAAAAGTTACACTAGATTGGCATTCTGACTGCTGGATGTTAGGTCCTGACTCAACATTTATTATCAGTGATTTGGAATGCTGTTAGCATGCTAGTGAAATGAAGGCTTGAAAGTGAATATATGACTCTGACAGTGCTTATAACTCTCCAAGCAAGTTTGCAAGACTAACCATGCGCAATAAATTTTGTTCTTGTTTCATTTCATCCAGGTACCACTATGAGAAGGATTGAGGAGAACAATTATTTCAGATATGAAATTCTACTTATGGCATTAAAATTTTTTATGATACCAGATTAATTACTATTCATGTTGTATGAAATCAGATTACTATGCATGATCATCTGATTTGTTGAGGGTCACATGAGTAGCACTAATAATGACCGCCCGCCTGAATCCTCAGAGATCCTGCAGTGTGATGAGAAACAATGAGTGGAATGGCCTTACACACTTGTGGGCCACCTACCCCATTGCACCCACCTGGCCCGTGAAAATAGCTATAGGTTATAGGCAATGTTGTTTTAGTTAACTAAAACTAAAACTATAATGCATTTTAGTATGGCATATTTCACTTTAGTAATTAAAACTAAAACTAAAATGAGGACTGTCTCAGCCTGTTAATTAAAACTACAACTAAACTAGAATGAAAATCACCCAAAAATGGTGGTTACTAAAACTAAAAGAGCCTTTACTAACCCTTTTGAGATTTAGTAATTAAAACTAAAACTAAACTAAACAATGCGACCTCTACCTAATTAAAACCAAAAACTAAACTATTTCAGTTTTAGATAACTAAAACAACATTGGTTATAGGGTCGAGATACAGACTAGCCAGAACCATGCAGTGTAATACTAACAACCTAAGACTTTTGTGAGCTATTAGGCATGCACGTTTACCTTTTGTATATACCAAAAAGGCAGTTTGGGTGAGTCCAGTGTCCAGTGAATAGAGACGCCCAATTAACTTACTTCACAAATTTAGTGTATTAAACCAATTACCTGTGCAGTGCACATGCCTCGCAGGCCATGGCACCTTATCCTGCACGTGACTGCCAAATTTGTGATTTGGAACACTTAAAATATAATATTATAGCGAAATGAGAGGATCATTGCTGTGCTATACTCTCCAAGCAAGCTTGCAAGACTAGCCATGCAGACTACAGTTAAATTCTTCAACAACGAGTATACAACAGACATGAAAGTTAATTAAATTTACGATATCACCCACTATCCATGATCATTGAAGTAATAATAATAACGATGGTGTTCATGCTAATTTTGGTGGTTGTGACAATTTGCAAATAAATGGCCCCACCCCCACGGGGCCACAACTCCCAGGGGGACCCCCAATGGGGGCACCACCCCCACAGGCCCACCGACAGGGGGCCCCACCCCCCCCCCCCCCCCCCCCCCCCCCAATGTGTGCCACACCCCCCCCCCCCCCCCCCCCCCCCCCCCCCCCCAGGCTTGCCCCACCCCCCCCCCCCCCCCCCCCCCAGGCTTGCCCCACCCCCCAAGCAGTGAAAGGTAGAGCAAGGGTAAGGTTAGGGTGAGGGCTCACCTCCCTTTAACCTCTCCCGAACAGTACCTAGCCCGCGAATGACTTCGGCACTGCGGGACCCGCTTTATATACCCCCCAGAGCTGGCCGGCTACGCGCGTACCGGTAGTCTTTATGCTCTTATTGGATTGGTTGGTTCTCATTTTGGCGGTAAAAATATACCAGGTGTGCAACGTACGTGCAGACGGTAGCCTAGCCTGTCTCTGTCGATTTTCGTAATGGCGTTGGCCTCAGGCCCTAGTTCTGCCAATGGTGTTCCCTCTGTTATAGTTGACTCTGAATGCTGTTACTGCAAGTTGGGTCCCACGCCGCTTGGGAACAAGTTTGAAGGCTGGGCGTCTGGGCCATGGGAACGAGCTGTGCCAGTTGACTGAGCTCCATTACTCCATCTCGTTGAAGGTGAGAGGGAGGGGAGAATGCGGAGTTGAGAGGAAGAAAAGCAACTCAGAGGGCAACTTAACATCTGCCAACTCTCTGAAGTTGATTGCCCACTTTCTGGTCACCACAGGCATCTCACGCTGACATGATCTGGCACAGCTGCATGGAGAAAAATGTTGACGTCAGTGGACACGCCCACCTTTCTGGTGAAGGGGTGCACATGGGGCTATGCTACAGCCCCGCCGGCTGGCCCAGGTAACTTTTCGACCCTGAAACCGCCTATGCATGTACTACCATATAACATGTTTGCATAGTGCACAGTTGGGAGTTTTGCCGCTGTGGGTAGCTCATACACTCCTGCTGCTGTAAATCTGTATGTTATCCTTTATGTGTTGTCATTTAACAGAGGGTTTCTTGGACCTATTGTTGGTGGAGTGCTTGTGCACCAAGTAGGCTTCCCATCAATGGCGGCGGTAAGGAACAGATCAATAGACTAGTCTTATGTTATGTACACTTTTCAAAAATCTTATCCCTTGCAGATATGTGGTGGCATTCTCCTCATCTACATACGTATGCTGTAGAAGTAGTGTCAGAAGTATTGTATTAGCCTCGTTCCCGGGCCATCTCGCCCCAGCGTTTGTCGCTTCAGTACTGCATGCGACAAACACTGGGGTGAGAAGGCCTGGGAACGAGGCTAGTATTGTATAATAACTATAGCCAATAAGGACTCTTTTGCTTCTACAGGCACTGGTGTTGGTCACTGCGACAGTGATTGAGAAAATTTGGAAAAGAAAAGAAAAGAACCAAAATTAAACACCAGCCTCACAGCTCAGCTTTCTGCATGTCTTGCAAGTTGTAAAACTGCTAGAATTCAGCTTGATATATACTAACTGCTGTAGTATGACGTGATTTACAGACTGTAGAATGCACTGTGCATGCCATGGATGACTTAAAAACTTTAAATTGTTGTGCAACAAGGATTATTATACTTACCAAAAAATCACCCTAGAAAACCCGGTTCACGTTGTCATGAAGATTTCTCCTGACAAGAGAACTTCACAAAAGGTGAATGTAGTGAAGGGTTGCCTCTACTTCTCTTTCTTCGTCACTCTCTCGGCTGCATGTGGTTCAGGCTGCATTCCCCAACTTTCGCTGTACCTGTTATGTAGCTATATAATAATTATAGTAACCTTAGGCTAATATTGTGTGTTACATTTATGCTATTTTTAGCATTCTCTTCTGCTCTTCCAGAATATAGAGTGAACTTCACAAGCTGGATGCCCAGCAAGTCACAGAATAGATTCCAGTCATCAAACTCTTCCTTGTCAGTGGAGGTATACGAAATGTCTTATGACTTTCACTTGATTCCTGAGCTGTGATTCCTGTGAATAGCAAGTCACATGACTGTTGTGCTTATTAGCTACTGGTCCACTCTAGCTCCCAATGTGGAGGCAAGTAAGAAGATATATCTTACCTCAGAGTCAGGTGACTGCCACATTAGATCTTTTCCATGCACACAGAAATCCTCCTGCAATATATAAGATTCACATGCAGGAATAATTATTATTCTCACTGAATCATGTGTGAAGTTGGAACCTTTTACATGACAAACAAACAAGCTATATATAGAGGAGTTGACAATAGGCTTCTGAAAGTAAGAAGTGCATTCACTTATTATAATTATGTCCCACTCGTAGGATGGTTATAGACCACATGCCTGTCCACAAACAGAATCACGTGACGGATATCACATGCACATCTTCCTCCCTCCAGGTGATTGGGATGCATTGTTGGTGCTGATACTCCTCCCTAGACTGATCTACAAGGCTACTCTCATCGACCAACTGAACCAACAGGCATGTATCCGCACAGTTCCTGTTGTAATTGCTTGTGTAACTACATAATGTGGCGTTACACCTCAGATTCAAGTGAATGTATATCTCTTACACACGACATAGCTACAGCAACACAGTGCACACACATCCAAGACATAATATTATGAGTTTCTGAATGACATGAATAAATTAATGACATCACAAAATAATGATACAGTAGTATGCACTACTGTAACCATTAGACTTGGTACAAATAAGGTTGTAATTAAGGCATGCATGTTATTATGGACACCACCACAAGCTTAGGGGCTTACTAGCAATCGTGTTCTGGGAGTAAGATACGTATGTTGCTGGGCTGTGAGCAAATTAGTTACCTCCAAGGACATGCCACAATTAAAACCAGTTGGCTGCAAAACCTTCCGTCATATATAGCTGCAGTTTTGGCTCAGTGCAAGCTGCAGAAATTCTGTCACATCCACTAGCCTAGCCTGGGAACGAGGCTATCTCCTCCCCTCTCTACATTACTTGCACGCATTTTTGCTATATCCCTATAGCTACCTTTGCGTGCGTCTCGCAGGGGTGAAGATTTCATGCAAATCTTGACCATGATATTGATTCCTCTTTCCTTACAGATTGTTCCAGGGGAGGATGGCGTCCATTACGTACATTGGTGGATCCAGAGATTGTCATTGCTGCATGCTATGCAAGTAATTACATCGATTGATTCTGCAAATCACCTCCTGAAGCTCAGTTAAGAGCTCACTCTCTCCCTGCAAACAGCCTGGACCGGTTTCGACCCTAATTTGTATAGCGGTGGGTCATCATCAGCAGGCAGCGCTCTGGTGGAGAGTGGCAACTGCAAGGTCTCTTTTATACTCAACAGGGGCATTGTGACAGAAGCCACTCCCTGGAGCCATGATGGTGTGCAGTGCATTCCACACTATCAAAGCTGTTGTCAGCCAGGTCGGTGCCCTGCGGACGGGCTTGCAGGCCTGTGGGGATTGACTGTAAAGGCAAATGCCTTAGTGCCTGTCTGCCACCCAGGCACCCCAACAGCCTCTGGCACAGTTACCGACCAAGGGTGGTTGGCCTAGACACTGGCCGAACCAACGAGAGTGGTGCTGAGAGGGTTGCTATACAGCAGCCACTTCACCTCAGCGAAAGTCTGACCCACCGCTATACAAATGAGGGTGGAAACCGGTCCAGGCTGTTTGCAGGGAGAGAGTGAGCTCTTAACTGAGCTTTGAGAGGTGATTTGCAGAATCAATCGGCATATTACGCCCCTCCTACCTGGCACGTTTTCTCACAATTACATCTTTACTGCATATTATGTTCCTCCATATACTCACACAATTATATAACTATATTATTATACACACCCAAACACAGCCTAGCTGATGAATGCCCTGAGGTAACAGGTGCTAGTAGCAATGCACTGCCAGTGAAGGCCATCAGAAGCATGCAGTCCAACAATGTATGCAGGTCCAGTCTGCTTTTGATGAATGTACGTTTTTGCCATGCATGTACCATCACACAGAATTGTATTCACTCAGCATTATAATATTGCAATTCAGAACCATAGTGGTCTAACCCACAAACGTTGAACTTGAGAATACTGTTAAAAAGTGTTTCAGGAGCTGCTGAAATTTCAAGAATTTGAAAATTTCAGTCATATACTTTTTACTCCATTTTTGTGCAATTCATGCAATTTCCAGTACTTGATTTGGGGTTAGACCACTGGTTCTCAGCCCTTCAATTATGGTAGCAATCATAATTTGAACTGACATTTCACAAGAATAAAAATCAACAGTGAGCATGCAACTAAAACAGCTAACTAAAACAGTTTGTCTGCTTGTTTGGAGTGCTCCTCACTGGTGTTGGGAGCCGTCCCCTTGGGTCCCCGGTTGGTGGGTGCTGGAGATGAAACACGTCTTGGGGAACCAGCTGCCTTTGTTGTCTGTCACCCTTTGTGGGTGCTATACCCCCGTCGGCTGTTGAAGTAGGGTGTGTTTCATGGTCGCAGTTCATGTCAGGCTGGGTGGACTCCCTGGACACAACAGGAGATGGCTTCTTAGTTGTTGTGATAGTTGTTTCCTTCGGCCGCTGGAGTGTTCGAGTGCTAAAGTTGCACTCAGATCCTTGCAATCAATGGCCGTCTGCTACTTGGTGGTAAAGTCAGCTCTCACAGTGCAGCACCACCTCCTAGCATGCTCCTGAGAGCTGCATTAATTGATGCGTGTTGAAGTCTGAAGGAGGACGGAGTAGAGCAATGGTACCAGATTAGTGTATGTAGCATACTCCAAGGACATTTGCACTGGAGGTTTTTGGTGAACTCAATTGCTCGTTTCAGTACAGCTATTCAGCATAATATTATTCGTAAAAGCTTCCATCATGCCCTGCAGCTTGTGACAGTGCACCTCCAGCACCAGAATCAAGCTCTTGTACTAGACATTAATTTTTTTTTAGTTAACAAGCTTGCTGCAGTTCCAATGACAACTACGATGGAGGTACAGTATTTGCTGTACACACTGACTAAGGTCCATACTCTACGTCTTTGTTGTACTGGATCAATTTCTATCTGAGAAATAACACATCGACACGCCTGTGGCCCCAGTCTACTGATCTACTAGACCACACCCCCACTAGACCACACCCCCTGTGTGGTCTT
Organism: Axinella damicornis; assembly: GCA_963931865.1. NCBI lineage: Eukaryota > Metazoa > Porifera > Demospongiae > Axinellida > Axinellidae > Axinella > Axinella damicornis. Next base: position 12,027,898 of record OZ007516.1, on the reverse strand, counting down.
TGCAATTGGGTATGCCCATACCATAAGAACTGCAGGAAGTCAATCTCTTCCTCTTCTATGCACTGCAGCTGTGAATCATGGTTCCTATGCTGAGTACATCCTTGTAGAAGCACAGATGCATGCAAATGCAAATAGCTCTTGGACACACATGCACCTCATGGTCAATTTTTTCTGCATTGCTCATACTCCTCTCAAACATGGGGTGTGTCTGTCCTCCTAATTCTGTTGACGACAGTCATGATCTCGTTCAGGTCAATCATGCCATCTCGATTACGATCAAATGATTGTGTCAGCAATCTTTTCAAGCTCAATCTGAGTCATTACTAAACTTGGGCATTGTTGGCATTTCATGGCCCTCGCATTCGCTCTAACAGTTGCTAGCAAAAACTAAAGCTGGGGACCCCGGTCCCCGGCCCTACTGTCTGGAATCCCCTCCCTTACCTTACTATTTATTCCACGGGAGACAAAATTAATGATACATTCATGTCCGGAATTACAATACTGTCCAGAAATCCGATCCCTTACCTTATAGTAGGCATAAAAATGTGAATGCCTAGCTGCTCAAGAACTGCATGGCTGGCTGTTTCCATTACCTGTACTGCAATTGTACAGCAACTGACAACAGTTTGTGGCATACAAACCTACCTCGTGTTCTGCAAGCTGTTGTTCAATTGTCTAGAGTTCTCTCCGATAGGGGTGGCTTCAGTCTCGGTCATCCTCCCCTCAGCCTCTGCAACCCACTCCCAGAGACTGCCCAGCATGTCCTGTAGACCATGGAGCTCCAGGGGGGTACTGGCCAGTGCCTCGAGATCACTACGGGCACCTGTGTATGTGTGTATGTGAGGGAAAACAACGACAACAGCAAGTGGGAGGGTCATGGCATGATTATGTTAAACAGCACAAAGTACCAACAATGAAGCTAGCAAGTTCTTGTACGAACTGTCTGTTTTTGACTCCTCAATCGATCGGTGACGTTATCCACAATAAGATTATGCACAAGCTCTTCGATTTCATTGGCCATCTCAGATAGGAAACATGATAGTGACAAGAACTCTCACTCAAAACACCAGACCCTCTCCAAGGGGGCGCACATAGATGGGGCTGGACACGAGACTAGGGATTGCTATGGATAACTAGAGATGCTCAGCAGAGCATGTACCCCGTGCGCTACTTTTAACTGCTGATTTTTAACACGGCATGCACTCTAGGGTAGCGCCTCACCGATTTTAATACAACATGAATTCAGAATGAGATACCGTAAATTGTGGCAATAATGTTAGAAAAGGGGTGGGTCAAGTTGTATAAATTAGAACAGGGCTAATTGTCGACTTTCAGTCAACTTTTCTCAGCCTCTCGAGTGGATCTCTGGTCTGTGAGGTATGTAGACACTAGTATTTTCTGAATTCTGACACTTGTATTCTGAACTAAGCCTTCAACAAGGCCTTCAACTCCATGGACAGACTGACAGACAAACAAACCAATCACTCTACCCCTGCTGCGCGCATGCGCACGGGGTAATAACTGCAACTAAATTGAAGACCTTGTGCTTGCAGTCTAGATTCTGAATGTAGCCATCTGATTGGTCAGACTGTGGTCTCCAGTATGACTGACATCAACCACAATAACTATACCAGTAGCCTCGTTTCCAGGTCACACGGTGTAGGGAAAGTTGGCCTGGGAACGAGGCTAACATACTAGCTACTTCTGGAATGGCTGACCGATGTGGCCACGGAGATCCAACGATCTCTGCTCCAAGTTCTGCAGCTTGGCCTGCAGGACAGAGACGGTGGGTGAGCTGAAGGGGGTTCTGGCCATCTGCTGGCTGCTTGGCTGTCATCTCATGGCTGAAGGCCTGAGGGAGGGAGACGGGAAGGAAGGGTGGGGGGGGGGGAGACGGAAGTGAGGGAGGGGGAAGGGAGGGTGGGGAGGAAGGCGTGGAAAGGAAGGAGGGGAGGGAGGGAGGCAGGGAGGGAGGGAGGGGGAGGGGGAAGGGGGAAGGAGGATAAGCTCGAAAATTGTTTCCTGTCTTCCTGATGATGTGCTCACTGAGTTATGCACTGAGGTAGTGTATGCAGAGTATTATATTATGCTGTTCACTGAGTTAGTTATGCATAGTATACTGCTCACTGAGAACACTACAATGTCATGTATTCATTTTGTACTCATACATGCAGTTACCAGAGCACAGTGTGAGATATATGCCTCACTCTCAGGCTAATTGGGAATGAGGCTATGTATGAGAGAATGTCAAGAACGTACTTCGTAGGCAGTATCAAGTGTGAGAACCTCACTCTCAGGCTAAGGAATGCACATGCATGCACCTTGTAGGCAGCATCAAGTGCACGGCTGGGGTGAGGTGTAAGCATGTGTGCGTGCGGGAAGAGATGACGTGTCAGTGACTGTAAAGTCACAATGTCATGTAATGGAGTGCTGGGTTATTTTCAGTAGAATGTGTGAGACCATTCTCAGGCTAAGAGCATGGGAACGAGGCTAAGTATGAGACCAATGCACATGCACCTTGTAAGATGTTCCTGCGTGTCAGTTGATTTCTGTCCCACATTTCATCTTATCCCAGGTGCACATCTCCTGAAGGTCTTGCTCGGTGACAGTTGGGTCATCTTTCACCTCACTGATCTGGTGTTTCCCGCTAGTGTAACTGTTAGCCGCATCGATGCTCTTCTGGTGTGATCCCAGCTCCCTTTTGGAAGGACTAGGGGGTGGGGGGAGGGAGGGAATGAGGGAGCAAGAGGGAGGGGGGAGAGAGGGGAGGAAGAGGGAGGGAGGTAGCCTCGTATCCAGGCTCATTTCCTCTTACTGCGCGCGGGAGGAAATGAGGTTCTTCTGTGAGAAAGAGCCTGGGTACGAGGCTAGGACTAATACACTCCTGGATGATGAACTTGAGTGATTACCTAAATGTTGTAGGCTGTACGAGTGCCATACTGCAACAGTGTTCTAGCAAGCTGCACTAATTAGCACTCATACTCACTGAGTGAGCACTTATTGGATCTGTGGTGTCAATGTCACCGTGTACTGGCTTAGAATAATCCAACATGGGCAGCACTTTAGCCATCCATGACCGCAGTGGGCCAAGATGAGAACAGAATTGTCCAATGTGTCTGTATGCCTGCTCAAGGCGGTCCTGCCACACCCACAGCTCCTCCTCAAACTGGCCCGGAGAGAGTAGTGACTCCTTCAGGGAGGACGGCAATGGCTGCCGAGTGAAGGAGATCCCAACATGGTAGGGTGAGGAGGAGGAGTTTGAGGTACATGTATATCTTCCTGTATTCTATGATAGTCATGCACTCCTTATTAGGCACAGTCGTGCCTATATTTCCACAGGAAGGGTACATGTGCCTACAAGCAAGATGCACTTAAGGTAGCAGATACCCCTTCACGTTAGGTTACCTTTGAACGTCGGGGGCATGACGCATCCTCTACTGAGTCGTGGCAAGCCTGTTGGATGTTGCCTTGGTGCACCACACGGACAAGGTCCTTCAGGCTGTACCGCAACCCTTGGCGGCGCTCTATCAAGCCTTCCGGACCTATCAAGCCTAGTTCGCGACATCGCTCCACACTGCAGTGCTCTGTGGTGTCGCGAACATGTTGATTTTCTGAACGAGGTGGCTGCTGAGATTCCGACACTGTGGAGAGAAGTGGGGATGGAACTGGGACTGAAGCCGCGCCAACTGGACTGCAAACAGAACAGAAACCAGATCCGATGCTGTGGAGCAGCGTTCAGGAAGTGGAAGGAGCAGCATGCATTCAGGTAGCAGATACCCCTTTACGTTAGGTTACCTTTGAACGTCGGGGGCCCCCGACGTTTAAAGGTAACCTAACGTAAAGGGGTATCTGCTACCTTTATTCTGAATGCATGACACTCCTTGAATAGGAAGTGAGTTTCATTTCGCATGAAGCATTGCATAGGCTGAAAACGGCAGGGTTCTAGAAGAAGAATTCAGCGCTACTTGTTATTAAGTGCTGAAATCTTCTTCCAGAAACTGCAATTTTCGATCCTATGAAGTGGTTAAAGCTATAACTTGAAAGCATGAGACGAGAGTCGAACTTGTGTCTAACAGCAAATAAGTGAGCTGCACCCGATTATCAGTGACTATGGTAGTTCACAGCTTTGGTTGGGGGTTACGTTCAGAATGCCAGGTATAAGTATGGGCGAAGGGGAGGGAGGGGAGGAGAGGGAGGGAGGGAGGATGGCAATTGGTTTGTCCGTGGATAATTAAGCACAATAATATTAATTAAGGTTACGATGAACAGTTAGGAGGCAGCTGTCAGTTTGTTTACATAAAACAACGAGATGTTATTCATAGCGGAAGCAGTACATGTAAACGCGGTACAAATTCAATTAACAACAGACTAATGAGACCTTACAGTATTTGAAACCTTGCGCCAAATATAACGAAGTGAAATTGTTTCTCATGAATTTTGACTTGCTGCACGTGTAGCCTGATGTATTTTGCAGGGCGGCACGAAGCGATATCACGAAATTGGGGCATAAAACGGAGGCTATGCATGCCTACAGAATGCTCATCCTGGCTGAACCGGTAAGTTTTTGTACATGTAGCTAAAAGTAGACACAGATCGCTGAATATCTCTTCGTCACGACCTAGCAAGTACTGTGTACTAGTGCTGGAGAATTTTTGAGGGTTGGGCTACCCTCTGCCTCTCAGTAATTTGGCGCAAGAGCGCTTGAACAGTGAGTCTAATTGCCTAGAACCAAATGCCTTGAGGCATTTTACTTTCTTGTTCCAGGTGCTCATACTGCTTTCATGTGGTGTTGGAATGTTGGAATGTAACTTGTTTCGGATTGATATCTGTTGTAGTTCCTGAGATATAAAGTGGCAAAGTTACCAGCAAAAACGTTTATCGAATTGTACATCGTAACCTTAAGCACAATAATATCTTTTAAATGACCGATGAAAGTCTAAAGGATATTACATTACGTAATTATAAATGTATTACAGCACTCTGGCCAATTCTTAGATGAATATCCTACAACTCACTCCTTAAATGCACACTCATTCTGCATGGCCAGGTGATGCACACACACCCACCCACACACCCACCTACATCCCACACTCCCACCCACACCCCCCGACACACACACTCACACCTCAGTCTGCTTGGCCTGGTGCTGGGCCAGCAGTTGCTCTCTCTCAGCAAAGAGAATGGTCAAGTGAATATGCATACCTACACGTACATATGCACATTGCACCTACACCCAAAATCCCTCCCACACACATACCACACAGGTCCTAGATAGTCTTGAGAGACAGGAAATGGAGAACGAGAGATTGCTGACAACAAGAAATATAGACCTAGCAACGTGATCTATATGGTTTACAACTTGACATTCTCTCATACATAGCCTCATTCCCAAGTATGATTTGTTGCACCGCACTTACAGTGGTCCTCTTGAGGCCCACCTCCAGCTGCCCCAACTGAGACTGCTCCTGCTCCAGCTGTCAGCCTCAATCACGCCCCGACCTTGCTGTCCTCTGACTGATGCAAGTGTGGAGTAAGGAAGGAGGTGATGACAACATTACAAACTCATTCTGCCAGGTGTCAAGTTACAGTTCAGAAACCTTATAGTCAATATATGCAATGGGCTGCCATTTTGCTTTAGAAGCCCACAGGGCACATGGTACATATACAATTATACTCTGACGTTAATTTACTTGGTACAAAGCAAACCCATTCTCACTAATTCCCAGCCTGTTCACTGGCCTCCCCAAAGGCCCACTTTCCTTCCTTCCCTCCCCCTTCCCCCCTCCCGAGAAATGGCAACCTGCTGTATGTATGCTGGAAATGGAGGCCCTACAAAGCTAGATGGCTACTTTCCTATGCCAACATCGATGGAAATGGCTCTCCCAGTGCCGACCAAGACATTTCTACCGCGGAGCTCAGACATGGCCATGCTGTTTGCACCCTCGGGGTGCACCCATCCACCTCCCCCTGCTGCGCCCTTTGTGCTGTCGCAGAACCTGTGTGTGTGTTTGTGTGTGTGTGTGCGCATGCATACACATGTGTGTGTGTGTGCGCGCATGCATATACATGTGTGTGTGTGTGTGCGCATGCATATACATGTGTGCGCATGCATATACCGTAAATTGAGAATTATTCGAGTTGGAAATGTTTCGTTAAAAATTTTCGTAGCCCATCCGGACAACGAAAAATTTTTAACACGAAACATATTTAACACGTGTACATTTGCGACGCCAAGAAATTCGAGCGATCTGGCATGGAGGAGTTCGAAACAGTCTGTTGTATTCGAGGCTACCATGTGTACAAAGAAATATGGGAGGCAGCAGCTGGAGAAATGCTGATATGTGAGAGGGAGCCACGCAACGCTCAAAAATAGTTCGTCTCACCTCCTGTATCGACCACGCTGCTTGCCTGTATCGCTCGTCACCTTCTCCACTTCCTTGTTCGCAAGAGCGATTGCCTGCGAGGGCAGACAAGAAGATAACGACCCCCTGGGATCGGGAAGACCGTCCTTCGGCTTGAAGTAGCTTCGAATTGACATCGTCACACACACACACATCGCAATCAGAGTTCGTACCGTAAAATTATCGTTGTTTTAATAACTAGCTGTCGAAATATTTTCGTGCGTTTAATTTTCGTAGCCGTCTCTGTCTACGAAAATATTTTAACAACGAAACTTTCCCAAATTACGGTACATGTATGTGTGTGTTTCAGCTACATGAATCTGGCACTGAGACTTTTTACTACCAGCAGAATGCACTCTACCCATCCAATGCTTTCCTTGAGGTAGGCATTCTTGCGTACAATGCTTTGGAATCTTGGAGCTTGATGGCAACTTGGCAATACATGAACCAAGAGCGCATAAGTAGACCACGCCCCGTGGATGCATGGTCTACTTATGCACTCTTGTGTGAACTTGGGACTCTGTCAAACATCCCAAATTCCTAATCAACCATCAGTCACTAAAGAGTCCATGGGCGTAGCCAGCATTGAGGCAGAGGAGGCAGTTTCCCCCTCGCTTTTCTGAATGACGCCCATGTCCAGAGTCCTAGATCGATCCTCACACGTGCACACGCCGCGTACGATGTGCATTCGATCTAATGACAGAGACAGGCTGACCATGAGCTTGGGAGAGTCAGGGCACCGGCGTATTGCCGTAATTAATTCATGAATTATTAATTAGCTCCAAAAATGTCACCACGGATGACTCTATCCCTCCTCGGTCTCAAAATCCTAGCTACGCCCCTGCTAAAGACTGTACATGCAGACTAATGTTCACCAAGAAATGCCCATGAAAGTCAACCATAGATACTGGTGTAACTAAGTGCAACCGTGCGTGTGAGTGTTTGTTTGCATGGGTGTGGGATCATGTAGTCTCGGTCCCAGACCCAACCAACCCCAGCACGGATCGCTTTTAGTATCACACGCGGGGAAGGAAGGGTCTGGTAGATATAGTGCACATTCCTAAGGTCCCATTACCGTTAATTGAGACTTGTTGAAATTATCAGGACGCATCAAAATTTCACACATGGTCAACAAGAGTCAGGCCGCCTTTGAAGACCTAGAGCTACAGGCGGCAAGTACTGTACCGACACACTTTCGGAAAATGGACTCGGTTTTTGGAAATGTCGTTTATGCAGCAGCATTGCGAGTGATCACGCCATCGTCATCATCTGGGCACTTCACCATCTGTGGATGCTGGGATCCGCGAGCTGTGTCAATGCAGCAAAGGAGATATTCTACCTTCCGACCGCGTGTCCAAGGTGTGCTTCCAGAGCATAGAGATGCTGTTGAAATTGGAGAGTAGCGCTGGCAGAATGCTGAAATACAGAAGTTTTGACAAAACCTGCATGCTGGCGAATCCGTACTTCCGGCATCAATATTAGTATACGTCATTGAGATTACTCACTGTATGATCTGATTGGATCCGCCCGGATTCTGGCGGAATGTGGGCTATTTCTCCGCATGTTATACTGGAAGTGATAAACACGCTGGATAAACGGTCTGGGAACGAGACTAGGGATCATGCAAGAGTGTTAGGTGATGTTTGTCTCTAGATCCTCTCACCTGAGAATGTTGCCTGCTGGAGTCAAATGAGCTGGTGGTGGAGGATTCACTAGGTCTCCGGCCCCCATGAGTGGGCTTCTACGCCAGGGCAGGGGAGGAGAGGGAGTGGGGGAGGGGTAGGGGCCCTTGGGGTTGATGTTAGAGGTGGAAGTAATGGTAAAACGTATATGGCCATAGTGATTAGTCCACCACTGAATGATGTGGGCCATAGCCAATCTCAGACTCCCATTGCACTAGATCACGTTTCACTGGAATGCCAATTACATGTACCTGCTAGGTTGGACTAGTTTAGCTCGAGTGTAAGCTTTTAGATGCTCTCCACTGGGCTGATCGCACATGAGTGGCTCAGTTTACCACCATGAAGGTCATGAATAAAACTGGAACAATCATTTTCATGAGATCTGATTGGTCAGTTGAAACGCAATCAAGAAAAATGTTTGCTAGACCCTCTGTGCCTCTGTGCCCTCCGCGTGTGGCTTCGCCGCGCGCCCACTTGACCGGCAGGTGGAGAGGGGCTACACCGTGTGTGAAGGTGATCAGTGAGGGTGATGGGTCAGGGTGATCATTGAGAGTGATGTGTGAGGGTGATCATTGATGGTGATGGGTCAGGGTGATCATTGAGAGTGATGTGTGAGGGTGATCATTGATGGTGATGGGTCAGGGTGATCATTGAGAGTGATGTGTGAGGGTGATCATTGATGGTGATGGGTCAGGGTGATCAGTGACAGTGACGGGCTCATGAGGGCAGGGCGATGTGTGTGCGTTATGAGTGAGTGTGTGTGATGAGTGGGGAGGATAAAGAGTGCATGCATGAAGGTGATGAGGGAGGAGGATGTGTACCTTGTGCAGTAGTGCTGAGCAAGGTCTTCAGTCTGCTTATGTGGTCTTCTACTTCGGCCCAGAAAGGAGTGATCTGGAGGGAGGGAAATTCACCTACTCACAAACAAGACACACCAAGCTCTGTAGCCATAGTCCAGCTCCAACCTACAACACCAACAGTTGTCTATCTGGAACAGACTGCATACTCCCCCCTCCCCCCCCCCCCCCAACACACACACACACACACACAGAATCTCAACCTGGCTTCGTACTCAGACGCCAAACCTCTTCAGCATAGAGTCAGGGGCCATCCATGCTTATGGAACAGCATTCGGAGGACAGGATGTCCCCCCACCCCATTGAAGATGACAGTGGTGAAGACGTCAACCGACTTTACAACTTTGGAGCCATCAGTGTAGTTGATACCGTAGCAAACCCAGAGCAACAAGTCATCCACAGAGTTCGTTCACTACTTCTACTCTCCCTATCCTTGGAGAAATGCTTTAGTATTAATATTTAATACCACAGTAAACAGGTCACAACAAATAATTATGCCAAGTAAATAGCCAGCATACCTAGGCACCTCAGAGTATCTCAACCACATTGAATTTGTTTTGGATGACTAGCCAGGGCAGTTCCTCCTTCTCCATCGTCACCTTTCAACTACTAATGTCTCGAACCTCAGAAGCAAACTCAATCGGGTTCCAGATCCTTCTAGTCTCGCGGGGCCAGCCTCTCGCCACACCCACTAAAGGGGTGTGGCGAGAGGCTGGCTCGCGAGCATACGTCCCCACCTCCGACAGTACATGGGTCACACTAGAGCAGGGCCGGCGCCACCGGTACGGCCGGTACGGCCATGGCCGTACCAGTTTTTTGAGGAGGAAAAATGGCGTTGCTGGGATTCTGACTTACGAGCGCGTAGCTAGCTACATCCAAAGTTTCCACCTTGAGGCTTCCGCCGGCCAAAGCCGCGACCATAATTTAAACTATAGCAGTGAGTCTCGTGCAATTGAGTCCCATGCTCCTGGCTCCTTGCAGTTACTAGGGATACAGACCTGGCTCTTGATGTCGTTCTTGAGTCCCCTCCTCACATGCTCATATGCTTCTTCCTTGCGACCCACACAGTTCAGGATCAGCCCTTTCATTGCCAGTGTCTCTGCAGAAGGGATAAGAACAGCATGTAATATTTCTTGCAGGTGTGTGCTCTTCTAGTTCCTGCCCCCTCCCCTTCTTCTGTCCCTCCCCTCCTCCCTTTCTCCTTCTGTGTCCCTCTCCCTTTTGCAGGGTTGAAGGGATATGCTTTCAAAGTCTTGTCAGTTTGCCCCGGTATGCAATCTTCCAGCGAGCTCTAAATAGAATATTCTACTTTGTCTCCACCAGTACCATTTATACGGGTTGTAGCTATAGCCGATGGAACCGTGCTGAAAACAGGTCAAGAACAATTCACCTTGTTCAGGTATAATTGCTGAACTGTACGATTACAGCAGCCTGTTGAAAACAGGCCACCCTGAGTTCTTCTGTCAGTCCACAAGTCTTCAGTGCCTCTCAAAGAGTTCAGACGACGTGTCCGCACAATGCCAGCCACACGAAAGGTATGAATAGTTGCAAACACCCGTAAATTCTTACACAGCAACTGCTTTACTCTGAGTATGGAAGACATGCCTTCGAAGGTCACGCCCCTATACTTACGTAGGTACGTATGTACGCATGAGAAAATCGCGCGGCGTACTACAAAAACGACTACCAGCTTTCAGAAAAGCTGGGCGCGCGCGGGCTAGTCTGGCAAAGCCAGACCCTCGCACGCGTGCGAGGGGCTGGCTTCGCCAGACTAGGCGCGGGCGGGGCCTGGGAAGTTGGAACAAGGCTGGCGAAGCCGCTAAGGTAGGATCGGATTCGCTAGTAGATCGGATCCGGCCCGGATCAGATTTTCGGGGGGATCGGATCCGCTGTGACACCGGTAATAATTAGGTCTTTGCAAGAACGGTTCGCGCGAATGTATGTAATCCCGGCGGCATTGAAAATTATTTTCTGGGAAAAAAATATTCAAGTTCAGATACAATAAACTCCTATCCTTGACACTCGCTCCTAATTAGCTTGTTTCAGTCCATTGCTGTCCGGCTACTCCACCACAATCACCTTCCATTCTGACCTCTGCTGCGGATCAAGAACAGCGATTATCGGAACTCCTGGGGGTCCAGGTTGGTAGCACAGATAGAAATTAGTCTTGAAATTCCTTAGACGCCATATACTGTTGGCTGGATCTCCGACGGACTCGAACACCCACACCTGAATACCTCCGTTCTCCCATCGGTTGCCCTGTACGTCTATGTAGCTGTTGCCCCCGTCCTGCTCGGGTGCAGTCAAGGCGGACGTGCGAACGGAGTTCAAATGGACGAAGAATTCGCCTTTGTATTGATCGGATGCGTCGATGTTCCATAGCTGACGTTGCATGGGTGTCAGCTGGATTTTTGTAATCAGTGTCAAGGTCGCTTCTGTAGGCTATAGACTTTACCTCGGCTACCTGCTGGAGTTCAGTGACAGGTTCCAAATAGACTTCCACATTTTGGGCCCCAGGGTGGAATTGGTACTTCTTTGGCCATTTCAGAAATCGTTGCGGTGGCGAGCGCGAGCTCGTTTGATAGAATTGTTAACTCGCAAAAATCACTATAAAGCAGACAGTCTAGTGTATAGCTAGCTGATGTCTTGCGCCAATTATTTATAGCTCGCAGTATACGAGATTCTACTACGCAGAACTGAAACGTTTACACTATGGGTTATTATAGTAGCAGACAGATAATCTCCTGCTCTGTTATCTATGGTGAGAAAGGTCTGAACACTATAATAATGATACGATGTCGTGCGTTGCATGCCTAGCTACATTCAGTATTATTGTGTGTGAACTTTCACTGTTATTGTATAGTGCCATTTGTGGATTCAGCAGTGGATTGTCTAATGCCTATAGTAATGGTAGCCATGGACCTTCATATGAACCAATCATGGATCCATGGCAATACTCAATAAGCTTACAGTGCAAATCCATGGTTGCTATGAGGCATCTTTCCTCGAGTTTCGTGAGGCATCATGCAGGGTCATGTTCATCCAGGACATCAATTTTGGGGGATAACCTCAGCAGCATTTGGACTAGGCACACATGTGGGTGTGTTTAGCTGCATGTGTAACTTGCTTGGTTTGGTGGTTGTCAGGTTGGGGGAAAGCACCACCTGGAAGAAACTAGCACAGGCCTAGTTATGTGCATAAAATTTAACTCTTTCTCACACCCACATGCAGCTGTTATGATAATTATAGTCATTTCTAGCTTGTAGACCTCTAAACATAATTATGTCATGCTCCCAATTGCACACAGCTACCATTTGTAACTCTAACCACACCCAGACCCAACCAACCACAGCACAGATCGATTTTAGTATCGCACTATACTGGAAGCGATGTACTGGATGGAAGGTCTAGGAATGAGTCTAGTCAGAAGTTATCCACAAGTTTGTCAATGCGCATGCACTGTTTAGAGTACTGCCTCTGGCCAGCAACCTATTCTCTGATCTTCATTCCTCATTAGAACCTTTTGTGGATAAATCATTCAATGAAGGGACTGATCTAGGTAAAAGAAGTTTGTAATACAGATTGTGCCCATGGCAACAGACAAATTCTTACATGATAAGTGATCACACCTTTTTAGGGAAATTCCCTGTAGCATGCATATGCTGGCATCATAGATTTAGAACCACTGGGAGCAGATCGGTGGGCCTATCTATAGGCCTTGACAAAAATTATAATTCACTTCTAAGTAGTTGCACAAACACACTTGGGCTGAGTTACTGTACAGTAACTAATTTGAGACAACTATACATAACACAACATCAAGTACCAACTTCTTACACGAGCAGTCACACATATCCACTACTGTTGTTTGCAATCTTGTGGCTCTGTCTCAACCTCCTCAGAACCTTCAAGGAGTGTCTGCTCCCAAATAAACTCACGGTTACCTCTCACCCTACGAGGCTCCAGTGGCACTACGTTCTCTGGTTCACTAGATACAACAGCTTCTTCTTTCCTTACTGCAACCGGTTTTGGAATGATGGGATCTGCTAGTGGGTCTGCCCTTGTGAAAGGTCTCCTCCTTTCAGGTTGAAGGTCCCTGTCAGGGTTGAAAGAGAGAATGGACCTCCGAGGTGCTTTAGGGGAGGGAAGCTTTTCTAGAGCGATGCTGTCAGTTGAGGGTTGTGAGAAGGCACTGGAGGGTTGTGCGAAGGCGCGGGAGGGTTTTGCAAAGATGCTGGAGGGTTGTGATAAGGCACTGGAGGTGGACTGAGGGGGTGCAGGGTTGGAGTTCATATCTGAGGGAGTAAGCAGTATGCAAAAAGGCAGTCAGGATACTAGTAAATCTTGGTGGCAAGTACAGATGACCAAGAGGTAGAGAGGTATAGCTACATAATACAATACAAGACTGTTACAGTATTTCCATTGGCATTGTCATAGGTTGTATATGTTTATATAGCTATTGTACCATTGTACCTACCATCTTGCTGGTCAGAATTCACAGCCCCACACTTGCAATCAGCCTTGAGGCCCTGGTACTTAGCACGGAAGATGTTTCGTTGGTCTCTGTACCTCTTGAGCTCTTCCCTGCAATAATTATATATGAGGTGTGCATGAAGACAATTACCTCATGCTTGCTTGTATCAGGCCTCCACCACCTTGAGTGTTTGCATACGTAACTTGCAACAAGCACATTGCCACCGTACGCATGCTGCACGAGGCAGATATGTACGGTTCAACACCTTTGATGGAACGCTCGCTATGCACAAGGAAGACACTATCTACAGCACATGGCACCATTTCACTGTCTTCTATGTGGCTTCTTTCATCTGTTTCCACTCTCAGAAGAGTCTCCTTCATCGCAGGTAAGCCTACTATAGTTACATACGCTAGCAAGAGTGCATAAGTAGACTGTGCCAGTCTAATAACACATACCTCACTCCATTCAACTTCTCCCTCTCAGCTATGAACTCGTCCTTAAGCTTCTGCACTCTGCTTTTTAGCTGATCATTCTGCCGTGCAAGCATCTGCTTCTCCTGCCTCATTTGGTGCAGGGCCACCCCCGTCACAAATCCTGATCCGTCTGTCACCAAACTTGTGCTCTCTGGTTGGTGAAGTAGAGATCAAAGGTTATGGCAATTGCAGTGCTCAAATGCATACAATTACTCAATTCCAGCTGGTAATGGTTTTGAGCTTACTATAAATGTGATACCGTTTATCCACTCTAATCAGTGGTTCTTGGGGTTGAGCGATATGTTGAACCATGCACATGATAATGAATGAGTGTACCTGATGGCCACACAGCCTGGCATTGGATCTTGGTCCTTAGCCGAGCATTCTCTTTCCTCACTTCTCGCAACCTATACAGTACGATTTTTAACACTAATCATGAAGTTCTAAGCATGTGACATCACACCACTTGGTTGTCAAAAGGCATTCTCTTTCCCTTGGAAATTATTGCAGGAGGGGAGAGGAATGATTGAATTCCTTAAGTTGCACACATAATTATACGTACATATACAAACTCTAGCTCAGTATTGTACATACAAATGTACATACCCCTTATGTATACAGATGATTTTCCCACCCCAGACCCACAACCTAGATGTCTTATGCCAGCTGGGTACTGTTCCACAGCTAAGCTAGAAGAGGAGAACCCAGAGAATTGTCATTGCGACACCACATCACACAGTGACATAACCAAAAATGAGCAATGACAACACAAATGAGTATTGCTTACTGCAGTTCTGCTGTTTCAGCTGCTAAACTGCTCTTGCTTTCGCTCTCCATTTTCATGAGCTGACGAAATGGTAAGAAAGAGAGAGACAAGTACCAAATCAAATCTGGGGTTAGTCCAATCTCATGCTTCATGGCTGACTAGTGTGTCAGACTGAAGAAAATTGCTGTTCTCCTTTGCATGTACGGAGCCGGTTTTGTTTGGGATCTATGATGTGTTTAGACATGACTATGCAATAAGCTAACAGCAACTGATCTACATATCAGCAAAGTGGACCTCAGGCATACAGCAACCACCTGCTTGAGACGGTAAGCATTAACGTAGGATCTGAAAGCTCCATCCTTCTCCAAGAAAGTGTACTTTGCAATCGTCATGTTTCAAGACTCTACAACAAGAATTCTTGTCATCTCAGTCCGGTGTTCCTTGGTTGGGTTGATTGAGGCCAAGTTCTGACACAACTACACTGGCAAACTCTTTGTCATGTTTGACCTGCATACATTGATTTAAGGTCTAGCATTTACTTCAGGAATGAAATAGAGGTTGTTGTATAGGAATAATTATACCAACTTTTCCTTTCAACTGGGTTTTCTTGCAAGGTATTATTCTTAGCTTCTCACTTGCTGCTCCAGAGTACATTCCCGCTGACGTGCTATCTGGACATCCAATTCCATTTGCTAACAGAGAGAGGAGGGAAGGAGGGAGGGGGAGGGAGGGAAAGGGGAGACAAGGAAGGAGAGAGAGGGAGGGAAGGAGGGGGAAGGAGGGAAAGGGGAGACAAGGAAGGAGAGAGAGAGGGAGGGAAGGAGGGAAGAATTAAAACCGAAATCTACAACATTGAACATAAAGCTACAAATGACGGCATGCCATCAGAGCTTACAGTTCTTTCTTCTCAAGGTCATAGGGTGGTTAATTCAGATGTACATGCAACATACACACACCTCATAACTCTTCTGAAATCTCAAATCATCCTCCTTTCTCATCCTTTCAACCTCAGCTAGCTGCGCAGTGAGGAAGACAAACAGCACACAACGATTACATTACATCATCACTTAAATATGTCAGCAATAATTATGTACGTATATGACACAGGCATGACCAGCTTATGTAAAGTGACAAGCATGTGCAGAGGCAGCCCAACAATTCAGTGCACAAATTCCATGCTTTACTCAACCAAAAGGTCACATCAGTATGGACAGGAAATGGAATCACCTTCCTAGTTTCAGAGCTATCCCGGAGTGGTTTTCAAAGCTTCAATTCTATTGGCTATATAACAATATAAACTACACCCTAACCTGCCATAATATACCCTAAGTATGCACTGTATGACGTAAGTGACCTAAGTGAATCAATCAGAAGTGAGCTTAGAAAACTACTCAGGTACTGTAGTAGTTTCACTACACTCATGTGAATGTACAAGCGTCATAAGCTGTACATGCTTAACTGCCCTGTGAATGAGGTCACATACGTACATACCTTGGCGGTGAGTTCTGCAGTCTTCACTTTCAGTTGGTCGTCCACAGCAGCAGAGTCCTGCAAAAACGTGCATATACATGTACACAGTGACATCACTTGCCCTGGATACCTAATGATCAGCTTCCCTTGTCATCGTGCACTTCTGTGGATATGCCACTAGCCCAGGTCCATGTGTTTCCGCTCAAGCAAATATTTCCACCCTCCCAACCACATGTATTTACCCTATTGCAGTGGCAGTGAGCAGACAAAACCAGGGAATGGAGTCCTGAGGTTAGCCTTACTTGCTCAGAGGTTGCGAGTTGCTGCTGGAGGTGTCGAACTCTCCAGTCCATCCTGCTGGCATATTGCTGTGTGTGTGTGTGTGTGTGTGTGTGTGTGTGTGTGTGTGTTCCTAGAAACCAGTCTGCTTTCTTAGAATGGGCGATACCATTTTCATTTTGTCCGCTTACTAACTGTTGTATTTGATATTGCCCACACACAAACAATGCGATATCATTCTCATGGGGGAGAGCCTGGGAATGAGGCTAACAATACATTGTGCCCACTATACATACAATATGATGGCTGTTATAGCTTGGTAACTCACCTCATACTCTGTTGATAGCGACTGAAACTGTTCCTTGGTAGATGTGCACTGCACAAAGGGATCGATGCACATGAACATAATCATATACAATTACACCCTTAGATGTGACTTTATGTGAGTGTACGTAATGTTCCGGAAGCAGAGTCTGAGTGCATAACTTCTGTGAGCTCCATGGCGCCCATATCTACAAACCCATTCACCAATACGTTTGGGAAGTGCTGCTTGGAAAGTGTGCAGATAACCACTCATCACTAGTTAGCATTCTCCATCTATCAACTTTCACTATCTAACTTTAATATAACAGGTGCTTACATGTACATTTGTATACCATACAACAACGAACAGGGTACAGTAGGTCAGTTACCTGCTGCCTCAAGCTCTCAATGAGCTGTGTACTCTCACCAAGAGAGGCCCTCATTGTATCAGCCTTTACCAGGGGAACACAAGCACTTAACTAGTGTATTCATGCAATACTTATCCTGTGCACTGTTTGTTGTACAATCGGTCATGGTAATCATCTAGTAAGATCTTACTTACATTTCTACAATCTAGCTTGGTTCTAGATCTTGTGCAATTGTGCAAAACCTCACAGGTTCTTGCTGGAGGTGTAAGCAACTCAAGCAACTTCTGCATGGAATGCTTAGGCTAACAAGTTCTAACATTATCTATGGTCACAGCTTTCAACAAAAGCTGGAACCAGCGAGTTGCACCAACAATGTGTGGAGTGTATGAGTTTCTGCATGCACAGTAACTGTGAGGTCAGGTAGCTCAACCATTCAGGCCAAGAGCACCAATCAGATGGTCCCAGAAGTCTAGACAGGAAGTGCAATCGTTTTCATTGCCGAATACATTAGTAGGCGAGCGAGGCTCTGAATGAGAGATCTATTCTGATGATGTACGCATGAACGTAGGTACGTGGATGGTAGCTCAAGTTCTCAACCTTGGGGATGTGAACGAGCATGAAGGCCAAGGGCCTTCGGGATTGCAGAGCTAGAGCAGCTATGTACGTACTTGTGGCATCGAGCAGTGAATGTAGTCCTATATAGTTATCATTACTGAATGTAGTGTCATAAGCATTCACAAGCTATTGTCTGTAAACGAGGTCACAAACGTGTACGTACCTCGGTGGTGAGTTCTGCAGTCTTTGTCTTCAGTTCACTGTTCACAACTGCAGAGTCCTGCAACAGAGTGCAACATGTACACAGTGACATCACCTGTCCTAGCGCAGGTTTGTAAAGGATTACACTGCCTGAAGTCATTGTGGGGACAAAACCTGTGTGGAAGAGGTTATAGCCTCACCTGCTCAGAGGTGGCAAGCTGCTGCTGGAGGTGTCTAACTGTCCCCTCCATCTTGCTGACATACTCCTGAGTGTATGTTTGTGAGTGCGTCCGAGTGATCATAGTCTTGAACAAAGGCTCTCTCTTCAATAATGGGGGACAAGAGACCGTGGCTTTCATGCACATGCACCTGACGATCGCCCTACACCAATCTTGAGGTGCATTCTGACCTATTCCTCCCAACAGCATATCTTGTATGAAACCTTACTACTTTCTGTGGACACAACCCTGCACATGGTAAGTTACATGGTACAAACTGTACCTTCAATGCTCGGAGGGGAGGAGTATTTACAGTATTCCATTCCATTTGTTCAACGGGGAGAGCCTGGGAATGAGGCCAACAAACTTTGCGCCCACTACTGTACACAGTACGGATATGTCGATCACTTGATAACCCACCTCATACTCTGTTGTTACTGACAGGTGCTGTTTCTTGGTAGCTGTACACTGCACAAAGGGAAAACTCGTGCACGTGATGTGTACATTCAACATGTACCCATATATAGGTGTGGTTTTATGTGTGTGGTGCTTGGCAACAAAACTTTGCCAGTATGTTTGTGCAGATCAAGTCTCCACAGTGGAAGACTGGAAGTGGATAAAATCACGAAGCACTGCACTCATCATGCTAGTGAGATTCCCCACCGAAGGCAGCATGGTATGGGCTTATTCCCTGGCAATTTACACAGTGGTCAAGGTTAACCATAGCAGCATGTACACAACTCTGCGTTAAACACCTGGAAACTTTAGCTGAGAACACGACTAACTTAACATGTGCTTACATACACTGCAAACATACACATACCACAGCACACGTACGTGTAGTCACAGTTACCTGCTCTCTCAAGGTCTCAATCAGCTGTGATTTCTCATCCAGAGAGGCCCTCATCCTGGCCTCCTCACTACCAGCCTGCAACAGGGAAAAGTGTTCTTGCAAGTTACATTGTATAGTATCATAAGACCGTATAGTTCTTGCAAGACTACCATCAATCTCTTGCATCTTGCAAGCTAGTAATAGCGCCATAAAAGTCTTGTAGTATGACTTGAAAGAGGCAGCACATGTGAAAACATCTCGACCTTCTAGTAAGGAGACAATTACTGCAAGAGGAACCCAATCTTGTAAGAAACTTCTACATGGGATGTTGAATGCATAAGAATACACAACAACGCGTAAGTTAATTCGTAGTTTCTCACTTGCTGCTCTTGTGTGGCTATCTGTTCCTCTAGAGAACATGCCCTCTCACTTGCCTTCTGAAAGTCTAATGCCATTTGCTGACAGGGAGGGAAGGAAGTGGAAGGGACAGACATAGAGAGGGAGGAAGAGGCAGTAAATGGACGGAACAATGAAAAACAGAACATCTGGAGCAATGGACATAAACTGTGTACGTACATACATGTAATACACATACAGGACAAATGAAAGTTGTCCGGACAAAATATTTAAAGTTGAAAAATGTATTAAAATTTGACCGGAAAATGTTTGGACATTAGACAAAATTGACCGGATTATGTCTCGTGTCAGGCTGTTTTCATAAGCCCTGTCACATACACACTAGCCTGGTTCCCAGGCGGCTCCACCTCCAGTCCTTGATCACCTGCGGTATGCAACTACCAAGGGGAAGGCCTGGGGGATTTGGTCACGAGTGGTGACATAAGGTAGAGACGCACAGAGGGAGTACCTGCCCATAATGATTCCTATATCTCCTTGATCCATCCATGGCGTCGTGAGCAACGAACGGTGTTGATGCTGCCTTGTGAATGCTCTGGCCTCCATCCTCCGACTAACTATAAGGAAGATCTTCGTCGGGCACACCCTCCATGTATCTTCGTGACTGTACGTGGCTAAGTCTCCCAGGCCTTCCCCTCTGTATTTGTATACTGCAAGCAATCAAAGACTGGAGGTGGGAACGGCCTACGTACATGTACTTACACACACCTCATAATTTCTCTGAAATCTCAAATTATCCTCCTTTCTCATCCTTTCAGTCTCAGCTAGCTGTGCAGTGAGGGAGGGGGCATGACAAACAGAGCACAACCATTACATCACATAACACAACACAGCTGTGAATTGTCATATACATGTAGTGTAACTGCCAATTCAACAAAAGCTGGAACCAGCGAGTTGCACCAACAATGTGTGGAGTGTATGAGTTTCTGCATGCACAGTAACTGTGAGGTCAGGTAGCTCAACCATTCAGGCCAAGAGCACCAATCAGATGGTCCCAGAAGTCTAGACAGGAAGTGCAATCGTTTTCATTGCCGAATACATTAGTAGGCGAGCGAGGCTCTGAATGAGAGATCTATTCTGATGATGTACGCATGAACGTAGGTACGTGGATGGTAGCTCAAGTTCTCAACCTTGGGGATGTGAACGAGCATGAAGGCCAAGGGCCTTCAGGGCTTGCAGAGCTAGAGCAGCTATGTACGTACTTGTGGCATCGAGCAGTGAATGTAGTCCTATATAGTTATCATTACTTAATGTAGTGTCATAAGCATTCACAAGCTATTGTCTGTAAACGAGGTCACAAACGTGTACGTACCTCGGTGGTGAGTTCTGCAGTCTTTGTCTTCAGTTCACTGTTCACAGCTGCAGAGTCCTGCAACAGAGTGCAACATGTACACAGTGACATCACCTGTCCTAGCGCAGGTTTGTAAAGGATTACACTGCCTGAAGTCATTGTGGGGACAAAACCTGTGTGGAAGAGGTTATAGCCTCACCTGCTCAGAGGTGGCAAGCTGCTGCTGGAGGTGTCTAACTGTCCCCTCCATCTTGCTGACATACTCCTGAGTGTATGTTTGTGAGTGCGTCCGAGTGATCATAGTCTTGAACAAAGGCTCTCTCTTCAATAATGGGGGACAAGAGACCGTGGCTTTCATGCACATGCACCTGACGATCGCCCTACACCAATCTTGAGGTGCATTCTGACCTATTCCTCCCAACAGCATATCTTGTATGAAACCTTACTACTTTCTGTGGACACAACCCTGCACATGGTAAGTTACATGGTACAAACTGTACCTTCAATGCTCGGAGGGGAGGAGTATTTACAGTATTCCATTCCATTTGTTCAACGGGGAGAGCCTGGGAATGAGGCCAACAAACTTTGCGCCCACTACTGTACACAGTACGGATATGTCGATCACTTGATAACCCACCTCATACTCTGTTGTTACTGACAGGTGCTGTTTCTTGGTAGCTGTACACTGCACAAAGGGAAAACTCGTGCACGTGATGTGTACATTCAACATGTACCCATATATAGGTGTGGTTTTATGTGTGTGGTGCTTGGCAACAAAACTTTGCCAGTATGTTTGTGCAGATCAAGTCTCCACAGTGGAAGACTGGAAGTGGATAAAATCACGAAGCACTGCACTCATCATGCTAGTGAGATTCCCCACCGAAGGCAGCATGGTATGGGCTTATTCCCTGGCAATTTACACAGTGGTCAAGGTTAACCATAGCAGCATGTACACAACTCTGCGTTAAACACCTGGAAACTTTAGCTGAGAACACGACTAACTTAACATGTGCTTACATACACTGCAAACATACACATACCACAGCACACGTACGTGTAGTCACAGTTACCTGCTCTCTCAAGGTCTCAATCAGCTGTGATTTCTCATCCAGAGAGGCCCTCATCCTGGCCTCCTCACTACCAGCCTGCAACAGGGAAAAGTGTTCTTGCAAGTTACATTGTATAGTATCATAAGACCGTATAGTTCTTGCAAGACTACCATCAATCTCTTGCATCTTGCAAGCTAGTAATAGCGCCATAAAAGTCTTGTAGTATGACTTGAAAGAGGCAGCACATGTGAAAACATCTCGACCTTCTAGTAAGGAGACAATTACTGCAAGAGGAACCCAATCTTGTAAGAAACTTCTACATGGGATGTTGAATGCATAAGAATACACAACAACGCGTAAGTTAATTCGTAGTTTCTCACTTGCTGCTCTTGTGTGGCTATCTGTTCCTCTAGAGAACATGCCCTCTCACTTGCCTTCTGAAAGTCTAATGCCATTTGCTGACAGGGAGGGAAGGAAGTGGAAGGGACAGACATAGAGAGGGAGGAAGAGGCAGTAAATGGACGGAACAATGAAAAACAGAACATCTGGAGCAATGGACATAAACTGTGTACGTACATACATGTAATACACATACAGGACAAATGAAAGTTGTCCGGACAAAATATTTAAAGTTGAAAAATGTATTAAAATTTGACCGGAAAATGTTTGGACATTAGACAAAATTGACCGGATTATGTCTCGTGTCAGGCTGTTTTCATAAGCCCTGTCACATACACACTAGCCTGGTTCCCAGGCGGCTCCACCTCCAGTCCTTGATCACCTGCGGTATGCAACTACCAAGGGGAAGGCCTGGGGGATTTGGTCACGAGTGGTGACATAAGGTAGAGACGCACAGAGGGAGTACCTGCCCATAATGATTCCTATATATCCTTGATCCATCCATGGCGTCGTGAGCAACGAACGGTGTTGATGCTGCCTTGTGAATGCTCTGGCCTCCATCCTCCGACTAACTATAAGGAAGATCTTCGTCGGGCACACCCTCCATGTATCTTCGTGACTGTACGTGGCTAAGTCTCCCAGGCCTTCCCCTCTGTATTTGTATACTGCAAGCAATCAAAGACTGGAGGTGGGAACGGCCTACGTACATGTACTTACACACACCTCATAATTTCTCTGAAATCTCAAATTATCCTCCTTTCTCATCCTTTCAGTCTCAGCTAGCTGTGCAGTGAGGGAGGGGGCATGACAAACAGAGCACAACCATTACATCACATAACACAACACAGCTGTGAATTGTCATATACATGTAGTGTAACTGCCAATTCAACAAAAGCTGGAACCAGCGAGTTGCACCAACAATGTGTGGAGTGTATGAGTTTCTGCATGCACAGTAACTGTGAGGTCAGGTAGCTCAACCATTCAGGCCAAGAGCACCAATCAGATGGTCCCAGAAGTCTAGACAGGAAGTGCAATCGTTTTCATTGCCGAATACATTAGTAGGCGAGCGAGGCTCTGAATGAGAGATCTATTCTGATGATGTACGCATGAACGTAGGTACGTGGATGGTAGCTCAAGTTCTCAACCTTGGGGATGTGAACGAGCATGAAGGCCAAGGGCCTTCAGGGCTTGCAGAGCTAGAGCAGCTATGTACGTACTTGTGGCATCGAGCAGTGAATGTAGTCCTATATAGTTATCATTACTTAATGTTGTGTCATAAGCATTCACAAGCTATTGTCTGTAAACGAGGTCACAAACGTGTACGTACCTCGGTGGTGAGTTCTGCAGTCTTTGTCTTCAGTTCACTGTTCACAGCTGCAGAGTCCTGCAACAGAGTGCAACATGTACACAGTGACATCACCTGTCCTAGCGCAGGTTTGTAAAGGATTACACTGCCTGAAGTCATTGTGGGGACAAAACCTGTGTGGAAGAGGTTATAGCCTCACCTGCTCAGAGGTGGCAAGCTGCTGCTGGAGGTGTCTAACTGTCCCCTCCATCTTGCTGACATACTCCTGAGTGTATGTTTGTGAGTGCGTCCGAGTGATCATAGTCTTGAACAAAGGCTCTCTCTTCAATAATGGGGGACAAGAGACCGTGGCTTTCATGCACATGCACCTGACGATCGCCCTACACCAATCTTGAGGTGCATTCTGACCTATTCCTCCCAACAGCATATCTTGTATGAAACCTTACTACTTTCTGTGGACACAACCCTGCACATGGTAAGTTACATGGTACAAACTGTACCTTCAATGCTCGGAGGGGAGGAGTATTTACAGTATTCCATTCCATTTGTTCAACGGGGAGAGCCTGGGAATGAGGCCAACAAACTTTGCGCCCACTACTGTACACAGTACGGATATGTCGATCACTTGATAACCCACCTCATACTCTGTTGTTACTGACAGGTGCTGTTTCTTGGTAGCTGTACACTGCACAAAGGGAAAACTCGTGCACGTGATGTGTACATTCAACATGTACCCATATATAGGTGTGGTTTTATGTGTGTGGTGCTTGGCAACAAAACTTTGCCAGTATGTTTGTGCAGATCAAGTCTCCACAGTGGAAGACTGGAAGTGGATAAAATCACGAAGCACTGCACTCATCATGCTAGTGAGATTCCCCACCGAAGGCAGCATGGTATGGGCTTATTCCCTGGCAATTTACACAGTGGTCAAGGTTAACCATAGCAGCATGTACACAACTCTGCGTTAAACACCTGGAAACTTTAGCTGAGAACACGACTAACTTAACATGTGCTTACATACACTGCAAACATACACATACCACAGCACACGTACGTGTAGTCACAGTTACCTGCTCTCTCAAGGTCTCAATCAGCTGTGATTTCTCATCCAGAGAGGCCCTCATCCTGGCCTCCTCACTACCAGCCTGCAACAGGGAAAAGTGTTCTTGCAAGTTACATTGTATAGTATCATAAGACCGTATAGTTCTTGCAAGACTACCATCAATCTCTTGCATCTTGCAAGCTAGTAATAGCGCCATAAAAGTCTTGTAGTATGACTTGAAAGAGGCAGCACATGTGAAAACATCTCGACCTTCTAGTAAGGAGACAATTACTGCAAGAGGAACCCAATCTTGTAAGAAACTTCTACATGGGATGTTGAATGCATAAGAATACACAACAACGCGTAAGTTAATTCGCAGTTTCTCACTTGCTGCTCTTGTGTGGCTATCTGTTCCTCTAGAGAACATGCCCTCTCACTTGCCTTCTGAAAGTCTAATGCCATTTGCTGACAGGGAGGGAAGGAAGTGGAAGGGACAGACATAGAGAGGGAGGAAGAGGCAGTAAATGGACGGAACAATGAAAAACAGAACATCTGGAGCAATGGACATAAACTGTGTACGTACATACATGTAATACACATACAGGACAAATGAAAGTTGTCCGGACAAAATATTTAAAGTTGAAAAATGTATTAAAATTTGACCGGAAAATGTTTGGACATTAGACAAAATTGACCGGATTATGTCTCGTGTCAGGCTGTTTTCATAAGCCCTGTCACATACACACTAGCCTGGTTCCCAGGCGGCTCCACCTCCAGTCCTTGATCACCTGCGGTATGCAACTACCAAGGGGAAGGCCTGGGGGATTTGGTCACGAGTGGTGACATAAGGTAGAGACGCACAGAGGGAGTACCTGCCCATAATGATTCCTATATCTCCTTGATCCATCCATGGCGTCGTGAGCAACGAACGGTGTTGATGCTGCCTTGTGAATGCTCTGGCCTCCATCCTCCGACTAACTATAAGGAAGATCTTCGTCGGGCACACCCTCCATGTATCTTCGTGACTGTACGTGGCTAAGCCTCCCAGGCCTTCCCCTCTGTATTTGTATACTGCAAGCAATCAAAGACTGGAGGTGGGAACGGCCTACGTACATGTACTTACACACACCTCATAATTTCTCTGAAATCTCAAATTATCCTCCTTTCTCATCCTTTCAGTCTCAGCTAGCTGTGCAGTGAGGGAGGGGGCATGACAAACAGAGCACAACCATTACATCACATAACACAACACAGCTGTGAATTGTCATATACATGTAGTGTAACTGCCAATTCAACAAAAGCTGGAACCAGCGAGTTGCACCAACAATGTGTGGAGTGTATGAGTTTCTGCATGCACAGTAACTGTGAGGTCAGGTAGCTCAACCATTCAGGCCAAGAGCACCAATCAGATGGTCCCAGAAGTCTAGACAGGAAGTGCAATCGTTTTCATTGCCGAATACATTAGTAGGCGAGCGAGGCTCTGAATGAGAGATCTATTCTGATGATGTACGCATGAACGTAGGTACGTGGATGGTAGCTCAAGTTCTCAACCTTGGGGATGTGAACGAGCATGAAGGCCAAGGGCCTTTAGGGCTTGCAGAGCTAGAGCAGCTATGTACGTACTTGTGGCATCGAGCAGTGAATGTAGTCCTATATAGTTATCATTACTTAATGTAGTGTCATAAGCATTCACAAGCTATTGTCTGTAAACGAGGTCACAAACGTGTACGTACCTCGGTGGTGAGTTCTGCAGTCTTTGTCTTCAGTTCACTGTTCACAGCTGCAGAGTCCTGCAACAGAGTGCAACATGTACACAGTGACATCACCTGTCCTAGCGCAGGTTTGTAAAGGATTACACTGCCTGAAGTCATTGTGGGGACAAAACCTGTGTGGAAGAGGTTATAGCCTCACCTGCTCAGAGGTGGCAAGCTGCTGCTGGAGGTGTCTAACTGTCCCCTCCATCTTGCTGACATACTCCTGAGTGTATGTTTGTGAGTGCGTCCGAGTGATCATAGTCTTGAACAAAGGCTCTCTCTTCAATAATGGGGGACAAGAGACCGTGGCTTTCATGCACATGCACCTGACGATCGCCCTACACCAATCTTGAGGTGCATTCTGACCTATTCCTCCCAACAGCATATCTTGTATGAAACCTTACTACTTTCTGTGGACACAACCCTGCACATGGTAAGTTACATGGTACAAACTGTACCTTCAATGCTCGGAGGGGAGGAGTATTTACAGTATTCCATTCCATTTGTTCAACGGGGAGAGCCTGGGAATGAGGCCAACAAACTTTGCGCCCACTACTGTACACAGTACGGATATGTCGATCACTTGATAACCCACCTCATACTCTGTTGTTACTGACTGGTGCTGTTTCTTGGTAGCTGTACACTGCACAAAGGGAAAACTCGTGCACGTGATGTGTACATTCAACATGTACCCATATATAGGTGTGGTTTTATGTGTGTGGTGCTTGGCAACAAAACTTTGCCAGTATGTTTGTGCAGATCAAGTCTCCACAGTGGAAGACTGGAAGTGGATAAAATCACGAAGCACTGCACTCATCATGCTAGTGAGATTCCCCACCGAAGGCAGCATGGTATGGGCTTATTCCCTGGCAATTTACACAGTGGTCAAGGTTAACCATAGCAGCATGTACACAACTCTGCGTTAAACACCTGGAAACTTTAGCTGAGAACACGACTAACTTAACATGTGCTTACATACACTGCAAACATACACATACAACAGCACACGTACGTGTAGTCACAGTTACCTGCTCTCTCAAGGTCTCAATCAGCTGTGATTTCTCATCCAGAGAGGCCCTCATCCTGGCCTCCTCACTACCAGCCTGCAACAGGGAAAAGTGTTCTTGCAAGTTACATTGTATAGTATCATAAGACCGTATAGTTCTTGCAAGACTACCATCAATCTCTTGCATCTTGCAAGCTAGTAATAGCGCCATAAAAGTCTTGTAGTATGACTTGAAAGAGGCAGCACATGTGAAAACATCTCGACCTTCTAGTAAGGAGACAATTACTGCAAGAGGAACCCAATCTTGTAAGAAACTTCTACATGGGATGTTGAATGCATAAGAATACACAACAATGCGTAAGTTAATTCGCAGTTTCTCACTTGCTGCTCTTGTGTGGCTATCTGTTCCTCTAGAGAACATGCCCTCTCACTTGCCTTCTGAAAGTCTAATGCCATTTGCTGACAGGGAGGGAAGGAAGTGGAAGGGACAGACATAGAGAGGGAGGAAGAGGCAGTAAATGGACGGAACAATGAAAAACAGAACATCTGGAGCAATGGACATAAACTGTGTACGTACATACATGTAATACACATACAGGACAAATGAAAGTTGTCCGGACAAAATATTTAAAGTTGAAAAATGTATTAAAATTTGACCGGAAAATGTTTGGACATTAGACAAAATTGACCGGATTATGTCTCGTGTCAGGCTGTTTTCATAAGCCCTGTCACATACACACTAGCCTGGTTCCCAGGCGGCTCCACCTCCAGTCCTTGATCACCTGCGGTATGCAACTACCAAGGGGAAGGCCTGGGGGATTTGGTCACGAGTGGTGACATAAGGTAGAGACGCACAGAGGGAGTACCTGCCCATAATGATTCCTATATATCCTTGATCCATCCATGGCGTCGTGAGCAACGAACGGTGTTGATGCTGCCTTGTGAATGCTCTGGCCTCCATCCTCCGACTAACTATAAGGAAGATCTTCGTCGGGCACACCCTCCATGTATCTTCGTGACTGTACGTGGCTAAGTCTCCCAGGCCTTCCCCTCTGTATTTGTATACTGCAAGCAATCAAAGACTGGAGGTGGGAACGGCCTACGTACATGTACTTACACACACCTCATAATTTCTCTGAAATCTCAAATTATCCTCCTTTCTCATCCTTTCAGTCTCAGCTAGCTGTGCAGTGAGGGAGGGGGCATGACAAACAGAGCACAACCATTACATCACATAACACAACACAGCTGTGAATTGTCATATACATGTAGTGTAACTGCCAATTCAACAAAAGCTGGAACCAGCGAGTTGCACCAACAATGTGTGGAGTGTATGAGTTTCTGCATGCACAGTAACTGTGAGGTCAGGTAGCTCAACCATTCAGGCCAAGAGCACCAATCAGATGGTCCCAGAAGTCTAGACAGGAAGTGCAATCGTTTTCATTGCCGAATACATTAGTAGGCGAGCGAGGCTCTGAATGAGAGATCTATTCTGATGATGTACGCATGAACGTAGGTACGTGGATGGTAGCTCAAGTTCTCAACCTTGGGGATGTGAACGAGCATGAAGGCCAAGGGCCTTCGGGATTGCAGAGCTAGAGCAGCTATGTACGTACTTGTGGCATCGAGCAGTGAATGTAGTCCTATATAGTTATCATTACTGAATGTAGTGTCATAAGCATTCACAAGCTATTGTCTGTAAACGAGGTCACAAACGTGTACGTACCTCGGTGGTGAGTTCTGCAGTCTTTGTCTTCAGTTCACTGTTCACAACTGCAGAGTCCTGCAACAGAGTGCAACATGTACACAGTGACATCACCTGTCCTAGCGCAGGTTTGTAAAGGATTACACTGCCTGAAGTCATTGTGGGGACAAAACCTGTGTGGAAGAGGTTATAGCCTCACCTGCTCAGAGGTGGCAAGCTGCTGCTGGAGGTGTCTAACTGTCCCCTCCATCTTGCTGACATACTCCTGAGTGTATGTTTGTGAGTGCGTCCGAGTGATCATAGTCTTGAACAAAGGCTCTCTCTTCAATAATGGGGGACAAGAGACCGTGGCTTTCATGCACATGCACCTGACGATCGCCCTACACCAATCTTGAGGTGCATTCTGACCTATTCCTCCCAACAGCATATCTTGTATGAAACCTTACTACTTTCTGTGGACACAACCCTGCACATGGTAAGTTACATGGTACAAACTGTACCTTCAATGCTCGGAGGGGAGGAGTATTTACAGTATTCCATTCCATTTGTTCAACGGGGAGAGCCTGGGAATGAGGCCAACAAACTTTGCGCCCACTACTGTACACATTACGGATATGTCGATCACTTGATAACCCACCTCATACTCTGTTGTTACTGACAGGTGCTGTTTCTTGGTAGCTGTACACTGCACAAAGGGAAAACTCGTGCACGTGATGTGTACATTCAACATGTACCCATATATAGGTGTGGTTTTATGTGTGTGGTGCTTGGCAACAAAACTTTGCCAGTATGTTTGTGCAGATCAAGTCTCCACAGTGGAAGACTGGAAGTGGATAAAATCACGAAGCACTGCACTCATCATGCTAGTGAGATTCCCCACCGAAGGCAGCATGGTATGGGCTTATTCCCTGGCAATTTACACAGTGGTCAAGGTTAACCATTGCAGCATGTACACAACTCTGCGTTAAACACCTGGAAACTTTAGTTAGAGGAAGAGAGGGAGGGGGAGAAAGAGAGGGAGGGGGAGGAACAGAGGGAAGGGGAGGAACAGAGGGAAGGGGAGGAACAGAGGGAGGGGGAACAGAGGGAAGGGGAGGAAGAGAGGGAGGGGGAGGAAGAGAGGGAGGGGGAGGAAGAGAGGGAGGGGGAGGAGAGAGGGAGGGGGAGGAAGAGAGGGAGGGGGAGGAAGAGAGGGAGGGGGAGGAAGAGAGGGAGGGGGAACAGAGGGAAGGGGAGGAAGAGAGGCAGGGGGAGGAACAGAGGGAGGGGGAGGAAGAGAGGGAGGGGGAGACTTAAAATGGTCTTGATCTCTTGCAGTCAGTGTTCTCGCTAGAAATCTACATCCAAATGGTGCACAATGTATAATTGTATCAAGCAGACATGTGAATGGCTTTGTTTACACACTACTATTGAATGTTAAGTGGGAAACCCTGCCAGCAGCTGCTGTGGGCAAGGAAATAAATAATTAAGGAAGCATCCAAATGGTGCACCTACTTAAGTTTACTACATCCAAATGGAGATTGATTAACCAAATGGTGCTGCACCATCTGCTAAAGGCCTATATAGCGAGAACACTGCTTGCAGTCATTAAAACAATTTAATCTGATGGAAGAGTGATTAGAAATCACACGCACACACACACACACATCACTTACTTGTGCATCCACCTGTTGGATGGAGGACTCCTCAGTGTCGTCTAGGTAGTCACTGCTGCGAGGAATGAAAGAGGGGCGACCGATGAGACGAGTGCGGCGACGGTCTTCAACTGCTGAGATGTCCTGTATTGAGAGGTGGAGAAGTGATTGTTTGTGTGTGGGTTAATGAGGAAATAAAAGGAGAGAGCCTGTAGGGTACGTGACCCCCGTGTACCGGACAAGACAGCTCCCTCCCTCCCTCCCTCCCTAGATAATTATATGTACAAAGCAATATTGTGTGTGGTGGTGCATTCATGATCAGGGTGCACCCAATCAGAATTTAGATACAGTTTGTTGCTAATCTGTGTTGCTAATACGCTCCTGATGATATTCAGGTTTGAGGCACTAGCTGATTTATCAGGGGAAGAGGATTGCGCTTACAAAAGCAAAATCGTATTGTTTGCTTACTGAATGGGGGAACCAAATCAAAATATGCTCCTTCAGCCGTTGCAAAAATTGAAAAGTCAACTCAGGTTAGGCCATTGGTTGCCAAAGGACTGGGAACAAGGCTAAACTCCATCTTGGCTATACATATGCATTTGCATTTGCAACTCGAATATACGAACTTGCAAGTTCAGATGATCGATGAAGGAGTTATGGTCAAAATGGGTGGTAAATGGACTGGATGCAAATGTGACCCGGCGCTTAGCAACAGGGGTGGCCTGCATCAGAGCAGAGAGGGGCTTGGGCATAGTAGCAGAGATCACACCCTGAGAGGGAAATGCTGCACACATGGTCCGACGTCTCTGGAATGGGAGAACGTTTGCAAAATGTTAGCAAGTCAGACACTACTGTAACAGTATCAGGCTGCAACGTATGACCCCAGTACATGTACTAAATTATTGTACAGTTTAACGCTTGCTCCCTCCCCCTAAGCTCAGAAGAATCTTGAAACAAACTATATAAATCTGATATTTGTCCTCAGGGGGATATAGCATACATGTACATGTATGTACCGTAGTGTACGTATCAAGCGCCCACCACGGATCAAGCGCCCACCCTCCTGTTTTGGCTCAAGTTCCTGCACAGGGTCCAAAAGCAGTGTAGTAAGGGCCAACCCATCACAAAAGTTTTGAGCAGCATTTCTTAACCTCTGGGCGAGGTTGTGCATTCAAAAAGGCCGATTTACAGTCAACTACGGCGAGCTTAAGGTTACGGGTACCCGTTGACCGGAAGTAAAATCTAATTAGCGTGTATACAGGCAGCTGCACGTTAACACTGAGGCCGTTGTGCACGAAGTTAACATGTCCACGCATGCGACAAAGTTTGTCTCCAAAAAGGTAATTCAGGTGGAAGTAGGCATTTAAATCGCTGCTAATAACATATATCTAGTGACAGAGCTAGTTTTGGGAGACAGAGTAGACTGTTTCTCGCTGCTAGAGAGGCAAGTCGTCGCCTCACCCGTTGTTGAGCGCCATTTTCCCAGTGTACTTTGATCCCTAGCCGGAGATGCTCGGGGAATTACTTGTCCATTTATAGCTCTGTCACTAGACATTCATGTCTTCTAGCTGCGTCCTGAAGCTGAAGGTGCAGTTCTGCACACAACGAGAATGGTTTGTCGCATGTGTTCAGAATTTATACAAGTATGTGGGAGGGGCCAAAGTGTCAAAGTAGCCACGCCTCTCCAGGAAGTTCGTCTTTCAAGCAGTAGGCAGGTCTGAATAGGTTCGAGTCCAGCACCGACTTTGTTCCTAGGCGGCGTAAGAATTGGCATGGGTGCATGAATGTAGTTGCTGTTATTGCACGGTATACGTGGGTACCCGTAACCTTAAAGACGCGCGATCAATTTCTATGCGTGAAAAATGGACTTAGATATTCATAGCCGGTCATTGGTATTCACAGCTTACCGCAGCGCTTGTTGTTTATACAGTGCTGAATGGGTGGGCGGATACTACATGCCTAAGTAGTCTGAGTACGCATCTAGCGCCCACCCCCCTGTTCAGCGGGATTCTATTGACCCTGACCCCTGGGCGCTTAATACGTACACTACGGTATGTATTTTTGTATGGTGGTGCACACTATATATAGGAATGTTCCCTCACACAGTCACACGTACATATACACGTACTAACACACATACACACACACCTGAGCTGTTGTGATGCTGTCAGGTATATTGGCCGAGGATTTCACAATGATATTTTTCAGGGAAAGGATCCTCGCTTCAAGATGCACCTGCACATCAGCACATACACATTACACAGGCAAAAACAAACATCACAGTGAAGCAATGATCTGCCTATATACACATCACAAGTAGGCACACCCCCTTTTCAAAACATGATGCCTTTAGTGGAAGGGGCTTGAAAATGCTCAAGGCAACTTCTAGGCTTCTAGGTTTCAAGGCCCAAACGTCTATGGGAGGAGCCAGGAAATGTTCAAGCCCTTACAAAAATGATGCCTGCATGTTGTTCACATCTTTTGACCAAATTCTAGCGCGCTGCATGTACATGTACATGTAAGTGATACACCACATCCTTTATTGCTTTGTAGTGTAGTATTACCCCATACGTGTGTGTGTGCAAAGCAATCGTTATTTGTCCTTCTGTTGTCTGTCCAGAGAAAGAATGGTTACCTTTTGCTTCTCTGAATGTTCGAGTTGCTGTGTGAGCTGCATAGAATGAGAACACAGAATGATGGAGGTGCCAGGGAGAACTGTACCAGTGTAAGGGTTCATGAGATGCATGTGTGTGTGTGAATGTGGGAGGGGCAGGGGAGGGGGTGGGGATCAGGTGATCATTGTAGGCTGAAATATGCGGAGGGTCAAGTTACTATTAAGGCACATGTGCTTACTTGTTGCTTCTCCTGCTCAGGCAACCCCTGCAGAGTGTTAGAGGAACACAATTGCAACATGGAAATGTACATATGTATATATATGTACTACATGTAAGTAGGCGAGCTATCCTGTAGTGAACATACACATGTAGGCCAGAGCTGGTATGGGTAGCACTAAGCTTCCATCTTGAGGACAAATTACATGTAACTAGAGCATCACAATACATCTGCATATATAGCGTATATAATTTATACACATTGGAGTGTGGCCGGCTGAAGCACTATGCAGTCCACCTTGTGGGTAAGAATTCAGTGGGAACTGGACAGCACTACAGGTTTGTACACGTATATACCTTCTCCAATTTCCTCCTCAATGCTTCATTTTCTTCCTCATACATCTTCAGCTTCCTCTTGTAGGCCTCCTCTCCAACCAACACCTGCACAAACAAGAGACCACACCCACCACTTCCTTTTACCACCTTTTGGGTCTTCGTGCAATTTCTACAAGTGGTGGTTTATAACGTACCTCATTTACAATAGGTTTGTTTTGCACTTTCATGGCTCGGCTTGCAAACTGCAGCATTGGGATAGTATTACATGTAGACTCAGATAGTTAAGTATTTAATCCCCCCCCCCCCCCCCCCCCCCCCCCCCCCCCCCCCCCCCCCCCCCCTCTTGATCTTCATTGATCGATCCATCCCTCCCCCCCCCCCCCCCCCCCCCCCCCCCCCCCCTTAATTCCCTCACATACCTTGAGAGTGGACACAGTCTCGGTAGTTTCAGCTGGTGTGATAGCGCAAATGATGCATGTCTTGGTATTGCCTCCCAATGAGGATTGAAGGATGCGAGTCAACTTTGAGTCCCTGAATGGAATGTGGGCACTGCAGAAATGGAATGCAGGCACGACAGGAATGGAATGTGAATACTGCAGGACTGGAATATGGAAGTTACAAAACTGGAATACGTATGGACACGCGCATTATACATGAGTAGAGGGTACTACAGGTTCCGTCCAATTCTGGCAGTATTGGCCCGGCCACAGGGAATGCTAATACAGGAGTCAAGAAACAAACAGTCTCCAGTACTGCCCGACCAAAGGAGTGGAATAATTCACACGAAAAGCTGAACCAACACAGCAAAATGCTGAACGGATATACACTGTACATGTAGTAAGAACGGTTCAGCAATACTAAATGTATCCAGTCAGATTGCAGCACTTAGGGGATCTATTCATTCAGGTTTGGTTAGTCACATGTTCACACAAACGTTGCACCCCACATTTGTAGTCCCAGCAGGCCTACTACATTGTATCACAAATGCTATCATGTCAACAAGAAGCAGAAACTGGCAGGGAGACCTGGGAAGTAGCTCACCTCGAGTTTTCTGTGAGTTTTGAGATCACTATACCCAGCTGAAGGAGAGATTTGTTGATGCAGGTGCCTTCCTTGAATCGAATTCCCTCTGCTCCTGTCGCAGCTGCACGTTCAGATCCAGCCAGATCCACCAGGTTCTGGGGGTGGGACAACCAGTCAGTACAGCCGTTAGTGCACACCTGTACTAATGTGATACTCCAACGGTCTGTTTACAGGTATTAATGAAACAAGCAACTGCATTAACAAAATAGTCTCCCCCCCCCCCCCCCCCCCCCCCCCCCCCCCCCTCACAGTCACAACCCCCTCCCCTCCCCTCTTCCTACTCACCAAAGTGGCTATCCTCACTGTGCCGGCATCATCCCCTTCTCCCTCCCTGCATCGGCTCTCAACCATCATGCCAAAGACTGCATGAGACCGGCTACTTTGCTCGTTCATGGCGGTCTCACCAATTGACCTGTTGTCTAGCATAAGAGTATACAGTGGAAACGACATAATTACATCCATCAGAGAACTACCCTCCTTCCCAGGCCTCCGCCTCCGAGATAAAATCTGGGCGGAGGCCTGGGAATGATGCTACATTAGAACCATACCAATAAACATCATACGAACACCTACATGTACATGTACCCTGTACTAGCCAGCTCTACTAGGCTAGGACATACACAAATGTTATAATTACTTAGCCCGGTGACGAGGAGGTGACCGATCTCTTCTACCGTAGTTACCGGCACTTCGGTGAGCCCTTTAACAAACACTTTATGCTGAGGAGAAAGAAAAGAAGAGTGAGGGGAGAGAGAGGAGCAAAGGGATGGTAAGGAAGGGAGGGGAGAGAGAGGAGCAAAGGGATGGTAAGGAAGGGAGGGGAGAGAGAGGAGCAAAGGGATGGTAAGGAAGGGAGGGGAGAGAGAGGAGCAAAGGGATGGGAAGGAAGGGAGGGGAGAGGAAATGAGTAGGGAAGGAGAGTGGACAGGGGACAAAACGGAGCAGAGAGGATCAAGGGGAGAGAAGACCCAACGCAAGGGGTGATGGGAAGAAGAGAGAAGTGAGTGGGGAGGAAAGGATTGACCAATAGCTGTGCAGGAGGGGGTCGGGACAGAACAATGAATACGCACTTTATCTGCCTCCTGAATGCTCAGGGTTCTGTTGTCTGGGTTCAGAAGGTCTGTGAGTTTCTGTAGAAGACAATGAACGCTTCATATCAGGGTTGTTAGACAGGGCTATATAGAGCAGACACGTAATATATGATCCAAATTCTCTCAAAATCTGGAATGTGGTCAACATACAAGCCTTTACAACGTACAGAAACAGGAAGAAATGTTACTTCCCACTAAAATATACTCATTTCCATGGCCACTGTAGCTTGCTCATGATCAGGTACACATAATATAATTGCAACATATACATACATGTGTACGTTGGTAACCATGACAACCATAACACAAAGTCAACCAACTCCCTTATATTAAACGTTGTTGCATAACTGCTTACTTCATTGTAGAGCTCCATGTACGTGACAGCAATGATAAACTCACGCTTGGGATGCTGGGGGAAAATGAACAGTCAGCCCACCATGGTCACTTAGGATAACGAGTGCAACTTCTGGTTTATCTAAAATACACATAACAATGTGCCCTAGGCACCGTGGCCCTAGGTAAACATTTGTGTCCACTTGTGCAGATTCTGCATTGTTGTTTTGATCAGCTCTTCAATGTACGCACATCACACAACAACCAAGGCTTCATTTAGGGGGGAGGGAGGGGGCATTGCCGTCCCCTTGAGTCCTTGCTACCCCCCATAAAAGATACCCATAGAAGTGTTATGTACGTATGCAAGGCAACTCATACCTCCCCTCTTACTCCGCCACACTACGATTTTGTCCCCCCTTGAATGATGTTCTAAATGAACACTGACAACATTAACCAAGAGGCTCTGGCTAAGCAGAAGCCTGATCATCCATTGCGTACATGTAGTTCAATGGCAACACGTGTGTCATATCAATAGATCAACACATACCTTGTCAATGTAGGTAACACATACCTTGTCAATGTAGGTAAACAGTTGGTCAAAAGCGAGTGGGATAATACCCGGGTGCATTCGATTGCCAGTCATTGTGTGTGTCTTGCCACTAGACGTCTGGCCATAAGCAAAGATGGCTCCTGCATGTATACATTTTACGTGCAACGATAGTACTGGTGTAGGTGTACAGTAAATGTTCATACGTAGGAATGACATATAAAGATTCTGACTATATGGTTGACATCACCGTCATTGCAATGACGATGATGTCATCATGTGCTCTTGCCATGCCGTCGTGCATCGTCACATGTTCTGTTCCTTAGCAGTTATTCTGCCCTAAAAAACTATATGGCACACTGGTTGGCTTCCTTCCTGCTAGCTATAATGAGGGAGTACCCATGGCGCTCTAAATTTCCATCACTCTAATTAAATTCTGCATCAATATTGATGGTTCACTTTGCATCGAATGGTGAGAAATTCACCTTGTGTGCATTCTATTGTTTCATCTGTTATCTGCGTTGCCTGGGGAAATTTATTTTGGTGACACAAATTTATAAAGCGCCTACTGTAGATGGAGTGAGATGGATGAGGTTGTGTGTTATACACACGTAGACTACACGCTTACCATTGAAGCCTTCCATAACTGAATGTATGATGGGGACGGCCAGGGTGGTATAAATGACATCAGTGGGTACATTTTTGTCAAACACATGGTCTGCAGAGGGAAAATGGACATGTGTACTATGAATATACTGTAGTCGCGCGTTATTAGGCGCATGTGTTTATAACTCCACAGGAAGGAAATATGCGCCTATAAGCGAAATGCGCCTAACAACAAATATAATAATAATTACATTCCTAACAAAGAATATAATTACATTCCTCGAATAGGAAGTGCGCTTCAATTAGAATTATAGCTTTTCCACTCCGTAGGATCGAAAATGGCAGAGTTTCTGGAAGAAAACTGCAGCGCTTAACAGCGAGTACCTGGGACGAGAGTTGAACATGCGCCTATAAGTGAGATGCGCCTAATAACGCGCGACTACGGTACATGTACATGTGTGCCACAGTCATTTCCATACCTTCCTACATGTACATGTACGCAAATGCTGAGATGGGAACAAGGACAAACACAATTGAAACCCTCTGTGCAATAATTGCTACTCAGCTGTGACTTGGGTATAAGTAGACGTGGAGCCTGTCATATGGCCACACAGAGGAACTACATACCCTATAGTCTCAGCCACCCACTAGCCATTAGTGTGGGTGGATAAAAGTACAGCTGCATGCAGGGACTACTGTTGTAGGAGACAGGCATAGCTATGCGTACAGCTCATTTCAGAGTACAATGGGACATTCGTGTGCGTGGAAATACAGCTGGGGACTACTGTTGTGGGAGATGGGCATATACAGTGAGGGGACAAATGCATCAAGGGATATTCAAAATGCACTCAAGCAGCTTTGTATATCCCACCTGATTTACTAAAATGCCTGAAACCACTCAACACTGTAGAATTATTACAGAGGGTGCAAGCTACATGTAGCACTCACCAAAGGGGTAGGGTGACCCCATGAGCGACCCAGATAGAGGATCCTTCTGGGAGATGCTGTTCCCAGACACAACCCAATTGGTAGACTTACTAGCCTCCCTGAAGGTAGGGAAGAGGGTGGGGGCATGACAGCATGTGCAAGTACTGTTGGTTATGCCAATGATGGTTCATTCATGGCATTCACTCTCAGCTGTGACTTTGGTACTAGTATAGCCTTGTTCCCAGGACTTTAGGCTTCAAACTTGGAGACTTTACTAACTACCCTAAGGCTTCAAAAAATTTAGATTGCTAGCCCCCTCAGAAATTTCTGGTGGGCTCTATTTAGACTTAATTATGAAAATGTGCCATTACTGCATACAACAATCTGTTTGTACATGTAGCTCTAGCCACACTAAAGTTAGCCTAGCCTGGGAACAAGGCTACACTGAAGTAAGGGAGGGGATTTCCGGACGGTATTGTAATTCCAGACATGACACTTCACAGCCCCCGCATTCGCTCCTTTAGCAATTCTTCCAACTATATGCTTATGGTAAGTGCACATGCATACCCTACCATCGAACTTACTGACGCTGCACAGTAAAAACTGCTCCTAGAAAGCGAAAGCTGGGGCCATGTCCTAAAATACCCTCCTTTACCTTACCAATGGATTTAGACAGGAGCTTATGAGCGGCGAAGCCGCGAAGGAGCGTGCAACTACCGCATATGCCCGAGTGCCGTCGAAATCCAAATTATTAGCTAGCGAACTTCCAAATATGGAAACCTGTTCTTCAATCTAGCGTCATAATGACGACATAAAAACCCACGTGTTCTGTGGTAGCGATGTGAGAAGTTTGACACTCGCTCAGTGGAGCGCCTTTGACCTAGCCGCAGTGAAATGGCCAAGCGAACGGGTGACAGTGAAAGCTATTTGCGACAAAAACGTGGTAGATTTGAAGATCCCGGGACCCCTCACTGTTTGAAGACGCCTTCCTCTTCGTCACCAAAACGGAAATACGTAAGTAATTAGGATTTGGACGGAACCGGAGTTACACGCTCCTTCGCGGCTTCGCCGCTCATAAGCTCCTGATTTAGAAAAGTCTTTACCGCTGCTGCTGCCGCAAGTCTTTGAAAAAGACATTGACGTCAAGGGCCAGTGGCTCAGTTGTTAGAATATCTGACCATAGATATCTCTGGTCTGACAGTGCTTGGAGGGCCCCAGGCTCAAATGTTCTGTTTTCTCTCTCTCAAATCGCAAGCACACCCACACCTAACCCGCCTACTTACTACCTTGCGATACCCTCTTCCCACATGTGTACCTTTCCAGGAGAGGTCGAACTCGCACACCGACTTGGATCTTGTCGTCCATGACACGACTTCAATAGTCTGGGAGTCGGTCTAGGAGGGTGTTCACGGAGCCTCGGGTGAGAGTGCAACAAGCACAGTGACCCTCAATTCGCCAGACTAGTCACGACTACTTGCCTAGGCCGTAGCTGGACGTTGCAACTGTTGTGTCTCCTTGGTTGACGGGTTCTCACTAGTACTGCATGCACTGCGCTGCAACAGCGTTGTCATTACGTTTGAAATTTTGGCACTTGAATATTGTTGGCCAGCTGAAAGCTTGCTGATTGGATGTGTTGCACGTGGTCAAAGTTTAATGTTATTCATTGAGCGGTGTGCGCCAGTTGGAAACTGGTTGGGTGGG
Source organism: Axinella damicornis (assembly GCA_963931865.1). Classification (NCBI taxonomy): domain Eukaryota; kingdom Metazoa; phylum Porifera; class Demospongiae; order Axinellida; family Axinellidae; genus Axinella; species Axinella damicornis. The sequence continues at coordinate 11,987,961 of OZ007516.1, read as the reverse complement.
TAGAGAGGCCATCATGGTGGTGTTGCTAAATTCGGTTATTCTGCAGTTTCTGTGGAGCAACCCGTTAGCTCATGCTGTGACTACGTTGCTGGTTGTAGCAGCCTCCGTGTGGATTGCGTTGACCTTCACTGGAGACAGAGGGAAACAGCAAAAAGTGAGGGAGTTAAGCTAGAGCTTCCCTACCGTAGCTCAAGGCTTTGACCACGTCGACCATGCTGATTGTGCTAGCAGACAAAACCTTTCAAATTCATGTGAGATTGTGTATAGTGGCACTGTTTAGTTTAGATCCCATTTCCTAATCCGCCTGAGATGAAATTAAACAAGCATGTGACATTGTGTAGTGGTGTTGTTTTAATTCACTCCTTTGTATGCTAGATAATGGTAGACAATCACTTTACCCATCTCATCATTATGAGCTGGTAACTATAGTGATTGTCGGTACGCAATGCAGGAGGTCACTTGACTACTCCCTCCCTATCCTTCTTCCCTCCCTTATAGCCGGATCCTCAGAGATGCACTGTGGTTGGGCAGGGCTTGGAGCTGGCAGAGACTGGTCAACAAGCTCACTTCAAGGTCCACTTGGTGGACATGGCTGGCGATCCCTGTACCACTGAACAGCAGGTCACTGCAGAGCTGAGGTCCCTCGTGGACAGCTCAGTCACCCCAGCTCAGTGTAGCACACAAGACTCCTGACATTTATGGGGTTTCATACCAGCCTAACACACAAGGTCGACACGAGTTGAGTGTACGAGTGAATGATGTGCCAGTGCAGGGAAGCCCATTCCTAGTGTACGCCAGGCAAGCTCCTCATCTACTTGGCAGGCCAGTCAGAGTCATCAAATAAGTTATTATTCTTCCAAGGATGGTTGCCACCACCAGGAGTGGAGAGCTTGTTTTTAGTGAAAAATCACCTTTTGCTGGCCCAAATGTGGATATGCACTTCTTTTCAACGATGTTATCAGGGCATTGTAGCTGTCTGTATTACCAGACATCTAAGCCAGTCCCCAACATGAATCTTACATACATGATGTTCTAGGCAAACACGAGTTTGGAGTTTGGAACCGACTTGATACTGAAGACTAGTAATATGTACAAGTAACACTGAGTGTTACAAGTTCAACTCCCTTCCTTCCTGTCTCCCTCCCTCCCTTTTTCCTTCCTCCCTCCCTCTCTCCCTCTCTCCCTCCCTCCCTCGCTTCCTCCTTCCTCCCAACTTCCACCTCCCGGCCCTCCACCTCTCTCCCTCCCTCCCTCCGTCCCTCCCTCCCTCCCTCCCTCCCTCCCTCCCTCCCTCCCTCCCTGCCTCCTCCCTCCACCTCCTCCCTCCCCAGCCTGAGCTGTGCCAGTCCATCAGCCGGTTCATGGCGTTCGTCCACGGCAGTGTGAATGCCAGCAGCAAAGTCTACCTGGCCAATGAGAGGAGGTACAACTACACTACACCGAAGTGCTTCCTTGAACTGGTGAGTGCCAGTAGGAGCTGATTATTGCCGCCAATACTTTCGTAATTTTCACATTATTCTTCTGCATTGAGACTAATAATTGTGCAACAAGTGTTTTGCTTAGACAATGCATAAGGTATTTTCATGTTATAATATTCTGTATCATGTATTGTGAATTAAAGTCTGTGCATTCAGTAGTTTGATTTGAGAACACTGTATAACCTCATTCCTTGGAAGAGATGGATGGAAATGAAAACAGATATTGAAACGGAAATGGGTCTATGTACATGGTTTATCCATACTACATAACATTATGTGGCCCAGTATCCACCACCATTTCTGATTGTATCAAACATTATGTGGCCCAGTATCCACCACCATTTCTGATTGTGTCAAACCACAACTACGTACGCTTGCCATGTTTGGTTCACTTCTCCAGATCGCTCTGTACCGGAACCTGTTGGGTAAGAAGCACACGGCCCTAGTCTCCATGATGGAGAGACTGGAGGAGGGAGTGCAGAAACTGAAGAGCACTGCAACACAGGCATGTACCGAGTACATACAGGGTCTGCTCAATCCTGCCCAACAGTGCCCTAGCTGCATTCAGTGCAGTGGCGGATCTAGGAGAGGGGGGCACCGGGGGGCGATGCCCCCTCCCCCACTTTGCTTCTTGCTTATTTTCCTGGCCTGGCCTCCTCAGCTCGCAATACCGTGCGTTGCCTGAAACCGAACGGCTTGGGAACGAGACCACGATCTAGTATACCCCTCCGTGTACGTACATATTACGTTCGTGAGCGAAATTTGAGCAAGGAAGAAGCTCATGGCGGCCCTGGGACCTGCAATCCTCGTACATCTGGAACTTGCAGTGCAAAGCGCGAAGGTGCCACGAGAGCCCATCCTGAGAAGTGAAAATTGAAGCTACATAGATAGATAGGTAGATACATAGATAAATAGATAGATAGATCGATAGATAGATAGATAGATACATATATACAACATACATACGTAGATTGACATACAGATACTGTCAGACAGACAGACAGACAGATAGACAAACAGACAGTACATGTATTACCGTATACCATCAGGAGCTTTTGGTCGCTTATAAGCTCCTGGTACCAACATTCCCTGCTCTGTAGGTCACAGAGTGGAAGTACCGTGTCAACGATCTCTTCTTCTGCAACAAGTGGTGCACGTTCGACTTCTGGGACTTCAGCAGAGCCCCTGAGTACCACTGCATCTACTTCTCCTTCAACTGTGCAAACTCGCTGCACATCATAGTCTGCGACGCCCGCCAGGAGAGAGAGGAGCTCGTACGATGGCTGTCCGATACACAGTCCACCTCCGTCAGGAGAATCCCGGTGATTGTCGTCTTCACGCGCATGGATGCCTTCAAATTGAGAGAGCAGAAAGTGGAGTTCAAGCGAAGAACGGTACAGTGGCTGGAGATCCACACCAAGAGGTTTGATTCCACCAATGGTGCGTTCTCCCTCATGTCTTCCATGCCGCAGAGTGTCCGAACGCTGCAGGAGGAAGACATGCTGAGTTCGCACGAGCCTCCTGTGGAGGCGTTCGACATGCAGGAGGCCTGTGGGGATCTGATTCCATTCGTGCCACACATCATGAAGGTCCACTTTGTCAACAATGCAACCGGTGAGAGTGTGCAAAGTGTCACTCACTGCAACAGGACATCCTCGACTTTCCCGGCTTTCAGATGATCAGTCAGGAGGTCCCAGCCATGTACTCCAATGTGGAACTTCTGGTGCGACAGCTGAAGAACAAGTTTCGTAGCTCTCGAATGGAAGGAGAGCTGAGGCCATTTTACACCATCGCTGAGCTGATGGATAAGATTCGGAGAGCTGGGTGTTGGTGTGAAGGATTTTATGGGACCACTCAACCTCATGCACGAGGTCTGTATCTCTGAGTGATGTTAGTTGCAGCCTACATCTCTCCTCCTTCCTCCCCTCCTCCCATCTCCCCTCCTCTCTGTCTTCCAGTCTCCCCTCCCCTCTCCCCTCCCTCTCCTCCTCCCTTCCCTCCTCCCTCTCCTCCTCCCTTCTCTCCTCCCACCTCCCTCCCTCCTGTCTCCCCTCCCTCCCTCCTGTCTCCCCTCCCTCCCTCCTGCCTCTCATGATCATCCCAGTTGGTTCATGGGTGCTCATGGGGCTTTATGATCATCCCAATAGTACTTCTGGGTCTGAGGAGAGACGCTTGGGACCGAGGCTAGTTGTTATCTTGAACCGGGAGCTTACCAACACAACTTGCGTTGTACTGTAGTGCATGGACATTTGAAAGGAGGGTACATCCATGTACCCTAGGGTACATGGATGTACAGTACAACGCAAGTTGTGTTGTTCTTGTGCAACGCAAGTTGTGTTGTTCTTGTGCAAACATCGTTGACACTAATTGACACTATGGTACAAGTCAGCTGTCATGGTCTATGGTTTATGGGATTTGTACCCTTCATGCAGTTTATGTATTCCCTCCTGCTTCGCCCTCGGGAATACATCAAACCTAGCAAGCCATGGTACAACTATTACATGGAATAGTCTCGCGTGGCCCAGACCCTTCCTGCGACGATTAGTAGGGCGGGGTGAAAGGGGAGGGTGGAAGAAGGGTCTGGTGACTCTGAACAAGATGCCGTTGCAAAATGGAATGTAATTATTGAAATAATCTTCCGTAAATGTAATATTGCACGTGACTTACTCAAGTATACCATACTAGTAGTTAATCGAGCACACAGCTAGAGCCATGGCTATCAAGGAAGAGCGCTGTACCGTCTGCCTCAAAGACTTGCCGAAGAGTAGTAAGATGCGAAGGAGACCTAACAGTGAGACATTCCAGAACCCGTGTGGAGACTCACGGAGACATCGGTATCGCACGCAAATTATCTTCGCTTTGTTTGGACATCAACTGCTTGTAGCCTAGCTGTGAAGCTGCTAAGGAGGCAGTCTTGAATCTTCTCAGCTATGTCAACTATAAATCTAGTCACGCGCTCAAAGCGGAAATTGTGCCACAAATTATATGCTGCTTCAATCTGGTTGGTTCTACCAGCATTCCGGCAGAGCCAACAACATCCTGTTCAGAGTCACCAGACCCTTCTTCCCTCCTCCCCTCCTCCCGCCCCGCCCACTAATCGCCGCGGGAAGGGTCTGGGCCACGCGAGACTATACATGGAACATGGAACTGTGGTTCCATCCAAATTCAGTGCTTACTTATTTTCCATTGCATGTTGTACATCGTCAGTAGGCGCTCCAAATGAACGTCGACGTAGATGGTACTCACATGTTGTTGCTTATTCCCCTCTCACAGCTTCTGGAGCACGTGTACCCAAACCTGCTGGATGCCGAGCAAACGCCACGAGATATTGGATATTCGTACCTCTGGGAGAGGAGTGGGCTACCTCTACTTTTGACAGTGACTTACCAAGGGAGGCCGGAACGGAGTCCATTCAGATTAGCACCCCTCAATCTCCTGGTCATCCAACTCGACTGCTTTCCCCTAGGATAGAGCTTCCTCAGCAGAACGGATTACAGACGTCCCCACCACAACATCAACCAAATGGTGCTCTCAACACGAGTCAGAAGCCATCACCGGTTGTTGACCTCCTCTCCCCTCAGAGTACGAGTACCCCTCAACTGCACCGCTTGTCCGAGCAACATGAAGCGTCTTCGTGGGAAGTGCTCCATCACAGCTCATCCACAAGCACCCAGCTCAGCATGATCCAGGACTCCTCCTCGAGCTACTTCTTTGTTCCCCTGTGTGAGTGCTTGCAGGAGGCGTTTAAAACCTCAGCATTCTTGCCAATGACAACAGGCTCTCATTGCGAGACGTCATCCCTGATTTGCTCTTCGCAGACCTGCCTCCAGAGTCAATCTTCCGCAATACAGTGGGCACCAACGACCACTTCCTGCTGTCATTGGAGGCGGATTTTTCCAGAGAGGGTCCACCGTCCGGGGATGTCAGTGGTTTGTTCGTGAGGCCATACTACACGTCAGAGGTCACAGACATCTGTGCCAGGAAGCCAGCTGGTGCAATGAAGACGGTGAGTGTCTTTTTCCCATGTACCTCTCCCAGTGCTGGGCATAGTGTGTGGTAGCCTCGTTCCCAGGCCACGTGGGAACGAGGCTAAGAGTGTGGGGATGAGTCTGTAGAGCATGAGAATGAATCTGTGTGTGGGAACGTGTTTCTCTATGGTCTCACATGCATTGTGAAGTGCCTGTGTGGACAACAAGTGTTAATAAACTGAGCCAACTGTAGACAATCCCCCACACAGACACACCATCACCACTTCCTCATGCAGACACCATCACCACCACTGCTACCCTCCCCCTCACGTATGCACACCATCACCACCACTGCTACCCTCCCCCTCGCATATATATGCAGACCATTACCACCACTACACCACTACTACCCCCCACACACTACACACCAGCACCACCACTACTTCCCTCCCTCACCCACATGCAAACCATCACCACCACTACCCTCCCCCCTTACACCATCACCACCACTACCCTCCCCCCTCACACCATCACCACCACTACCCTCCCCCCTCACACCATCACCACCACTACCCTCCCCCCACACCATCACCACCACTACCCTCCCCCCACACCATCACCACCACTACCCTCCCCCCTCACACCATCACCACCACTACCCTCCCCCCACACCATCACCACCACTACCCTCCCCCCACACCATCACCACCACTACCCTCCCCCCACACCATCACCACCACTACCCTCCCCCCTCACACCATCACCACCACTACCCTCCCCCCACACCATCACCACCACTACCCTCCCCCCACACCATCACCACCACTACCCTCCCCCCACACCATCACCACCACTACCCTCCCCCCACACCATCACCACCACTACCCTCCCCCCACACCATCACCACCACTACCCTCCCCCCTGACACACACATACACATCACATACATATGTTAACACAACACACACTCACACTCACACACCCACACCCTCCACATACACACACACACACACACATACACAGATCTGTTCATCCAGGTGCTTGGCCTTGGCCATGTGGCTGTGATACTATCTTTTCATGGACTGCATTGACCCAGCACATGAAGAACAACTAACTATTAGACGTGATTATGGTGAGTACTAACAGATACATGTTAGCCTCATTCCCAGGCCCGTCCCACATTTCCATCGCTTAAGTGGGAGAGGGCCTGACACATGTTCTCACGTGAGTGATGTCAGGGTAGAAAGACTGGTACAAAGACTTGAAATACTGAGCATACTGGGGCTCATAATAGCAAGAAGAGCAAAGGTACCAGGTAACTAACCACATGTATCTAGGTAGCAGGTACACAGCAAGCATTGAAAGCGTAGAAGGCTGAACAACATGCAAAACGTTGACCTAATTCTCGTTCTGAAATATTTGCCATTGGTCGATTAAATCGTGTTCCCACTTCTCCATACTGCAAGTGACAAAATCTAGGGGGGGGGGGGGGGGGGCTAGGAGTAACTGTTCTCATAATCTCATTATGACAAGCAACAGTGAATGCATTGAGAGATCTACAGTACAGGGAGAGGAATCAGGGCTTCATCAAGTGGAGGCAGGTAACCTCATTACCAGGCCCCCACCCAGCTTTCCATCGCTTGCAGTACTACAAGCGATGGAAAGCTGGGTGGGGGGCTGGGGACGAGGCTAGGGGGCAGGATGTTACATGCAGCACACCATGTAGGGGGATGTCGGCCCTCCTCCAACTACGTTTTCAAATTAGATTGATTAATGACATACTGAATGAGGGATCTGGAGATTCTCCAGATACCTCCTTCAGTGTGTCATCAGTACTAGTGCTAAGTACATGTACGTGTGTTAGTAGTAGTGCTAACATGTATCTAGCGAAAATGATCGATTACCCCGCAAGGCAGGCGTGCTATAATTATATATGGCCAGAAAACGTAGAACATTAGTTCTGCCAACCTCAGACTGTACAAAAGGTGAGATTTGGGGTTTGTGTCCATAAGGCCCAATATAGTTTAGGCTATATCTCTGAGAAATGGTACTATACTTATGAATTTCATCTGTGAGACTGAATTGAGTCTCACAGCTAAACTATGAGAGTTGGCGGTCTGTTACATTTTTGGGAGGATTCCGTGGCTATGTTGCAGTAAGGGAAATGGGTGTAAGGAAGATCCCCTACTAGAGGTTACGCCTTACCCATCTGAGTAGACTATGCGGTATTATTCATCATGTTTATAAGAACCACTTGGGAATGGTAGTACGTATTCATGTTCAAGGAACTACTCCACTTACTCCAAGTGGAATCCTCTCCCTGTTGGCAGTGCTTGGCACCAATTCAGTGACACCAAATTGCTCTCATGTGGGTACTGATTTGGTACCACATTTCCTCCTCACTTAGCAACCCATACATCACACACTCAATTATAGGCCTGCACGGTATGGCGATATTTACTGTTATCGACGGTATGCGTGCATGGCGGTACGTTTTTTGGACGTGAACGGTATTTTCAAAAAACGGATAATGATGACATACGGTAAGTGCACGAGGCAACTTTGTCGATCAGTATAGCGATGAGCGACGTACACGCGATGGTTCTACAGAGCCTGGTGATTCTGCTGCAGGCGAAGCCGAGATCTCGTTAATAAATGAAGCTGCTACTGCTGTTTGGAGCGACTTTGGCGTCGAAGCAGACGAGAAAGGCAAACCACGATCACCTGACCACCCGAAATGCCGCGTGCGTATGCAAGTCTCAGCGCTAGCGTAAGGACGGTAATCTTTACAGCCAGATTGTGCTTTTACTAGTTAGACCTTGCCTTACCTCTGCCCTTGCCAAGCTATATGGCTACTTTCGTACGATATTTAGTAATATCGTGGCATCATGCGTGATGATATACTGTGGGGTAAAAAAAAAATGATATCGTGCAGGCCTACTCAATTACATCTCTCACTCACTCTGTCTTTGTACATGTAGATGAAGTGACCTGTCTTCCACAAAGAAAGGAGTCATCCAGTTGGACAGAGAAGTATTTTCTAGGTGACAGTAATGACTATGTAGACATGGTTTTTCATCGACGCGTGGTCACAGCTCAAGTTTTTCATCTTTTGTGTACATGTAATAAATTCTTGCTCGCGTGTCTTTTAGATGTTACCTACAGGGGTGTATATAGTATATAGTCTCGGTCCCAGACCTATGCTTTTACTGGAACCAATTTTATGCACACTGGGGGAACGGTCTGGGAACAAGACTATGCTGGTCAAGACCTAGAATCCAGAATATCCTGAACTCAAGTGCATGTCTGATCATTCCCAGGCCAATTAGGTATGCAATCCTAGCAAGTGGATTGTTCATCATGATCGATCACCTCTATAATATTATAGCTTGCATGGTTCGCTCTCTTGCATGTTCATAATTAGTACTAATAGCTCGTTCCTATAGGCCTTGCCCCATACTGTACTAGTCACAATGTAATGCTTGGGGTCACATCGATCATGCATGCTGTCGATCATGCAGATCGAGACACATACACATGCAGAAGTTCTTTCATTTGGACACATGCATGCATTACGTACTAAAGTCTTATTTTATCCAGGCCCAGCAAGCCTTGGAACAAGGCTATAGGGTTGCATTGCGGTGTATTAACGATAAATGTCACAAATTAAGATGTCACTATAATTATACAAAAAAATAATCACACGGATAAACATCATCAAGCTAACACATTAATTTTATGGGAAAATACGTAGTCTCGTTCCCAGACCTTCTCACCCCAGAGTTTGTCGCATTAGTATTGCAAACGACAAACGCCTGGGGTGAGAGAAGGCCTGCGAATGAGGCTATGGGAGGTTGGCTAACTACTACATGTACATGTATAATTGTTATACTATCAAGTACATCGTATCTTCCTCCTAAACACTCAACAAATTCCATTCCATTCCGAAATGCATGTCATAATACTGAGGATTCAGGTTGCTTGTCCTGACCATGAAATTAGCACATGCGCATGAGTATGGCCATGGAAACGGCCTTCACACTTGAAGCCTAAGCTAGCTGGGAGTTGCAAGTTACTGTGTTTGTTCAGTGGATACTGTGTGTTGTAGTTATGAATGAGCGGTCGTATTTGTTTCCCACACTTATGACAGTTCGTCTACTCTTTTGGGATCCATGGGGTGAAAGTGAACTTTGGGGCTCTTGAGCATAGCCACAGACAAAGACGGGTTTGTGTTTGTTTCAGATAATAATTGCATACACACAGAGTCTACGTGGACCACTGATCTTCAGTTCACCCTTGGCCCACCCTTCCGGCCAATGTGATGCAGGCAGTGGCCATCAGCAGTGAACACCAGCACCTGGTGTTTCCCCCAATCGACTACATTGAGCTGGTCTGCACCATCACTATGGGTGGAAGTTCATATTGAGTAGATGTGGTGAGCTGGTGAAGTCAATTGGGAATAAAGATGGAGAGTTTGCTGTTCGTGTAAGTGTCAAATACCGCAACCACCAAGTGTATTATTTCGATGCCAGAGTACAAGTGTTTGACTCGGACTTCAAGGTTTTCCAACCATTTGTCACAGTTTGTTATCAAGACTTGCCCCGTACACACTAGTTGGGTCAGTGCCCCTTGCCTCGTCTTGGAGCATGTCTGGCATGTGAATGCCTTCATTCTCTTGTGGGCAGTGTTGCAGCTGGTAGAGATGAACCTACAGGTGTGGCAGAAAGATGTCAGTTTTCCATTGCAGGTATGAGAGGCGATTTCAATGCTCTCCCCTCGTTCGTGAACTTCGATGAGGCCATTGATAAAGAAAATGGTTGGAGGTGTCATTTCCAGTCACGGAGCCAATGCTGCGGCACTGGGGGCACTCCACCTCCTGGTCCCTCTGCTGTCCCAGTAGCAGCTATAGTGGATGTACTCTCGGCAGTAGATGTGCAGGCAGGCCAGGGCCATGGGGTCACGGTAGGTCTCCAGACAGATGGCACACTGCAGCTGCTTCTCTACATGTAGCAGCTCCAAACACTCTGCAAGAGTCCTGTGGGAGAGAGACCCATGATACCATATAAACAAGGAAGATTGAAATGAGTGGTTATCGGTCTGGCAATTGGTTAGGACTAGTGCTGAATGTGCATGTGTGGCCGTTAACTATACCCAAGTATGTATTTCCTGCCAGACCAATATCCACGTCATTTAGGTATACAGTCAGCTGAGTGAAACCTCTAAATAGAGGACACATTGGGGATACCATAAATTCAGGAATTCAGGTGTTTTCTTCTTTGTAGAGCAGTCGTTCTTTTCTCGGACATTATGCGGCCCAATCTTTCTCCTACCAGGAGTGTAATGATTAGGTACTAAACCAGAAGTGCATACCTATAGCTATTTGGGCATGCATATATTACACCCTTGTGCAATCAGCTTTATTTACAAGATTACATAAGTGCACATTTCTATACGACCAGGGTCTGAGATGTTCTTTCTGGTACAAGTACGTACAGCAGTGTTCTCGCTAGGATTTTTGCAAACAGAGACCAACAATGGTTGACTCAGAACTGTCATACACTGGAATGTGCCATGGATAATCCGTCTTCCAAGATTATAGCCGATCTTGTGCTTGCTTTGTGTTACAGAGCCATCAGAGTTCGACAACTCCGAGCGAGGCATTTTTCTGGCATCATGAACACGTGGTGCCTCAAGTAAATCTCTTCTCATTTACCTATATGTGTGCAACGCGTGTGAGATCGATGGCCGGCTGCATTGCAGATAGTATAGGGCGGTGGGGCGCCCCGTTCCGTGGTTTTAACGAGAACAGTGGTACTGCCAGAAATTGCAAGGATTGTCTGTGAGATAAGTTTAGCTTTTCAAGAGTACATGAGGGACACGCATTACGTAGGTTAATGTCACTTACAATGAGTCGTACTTTCAGCCTTCATGCCATAGTGAATGCCCAACCACATATTCCCAAGTCACGACCCTCAAGGAGTGTGTTGCAGAGTTGCTCCCACACCCGATCATGCATGGCCTCAAAGCAGCGTGATGCCACACCCCAGATATATGTGTCTGATACAGCCGCTCACCCTCTAGCCTCGAACCCAGGCGCGGAGGACTAGCTGCGCCCCTCAGGTTAGCTATACTGTATAAGCAAGCCATGCAGCACTAACTGCCATGATATAAATTCCAGGTACGTAGGTTCCAGAGTATTGCATGGAGGATGAAGTGAATGGTTCAATGCTCTCTGTTCCTTCAAACCCTCTGGACACATACACGTCGACGTCCACATGTAGCTACCTCTTTGAAGTCATTATATGAGCAAAGATTATTGCCATGGCATCCCCATTGTTACATTGCCACAACCAGCTGCAATGAGCTTTGTCCAAATAGAGTCCACCAAACATAATTTATCTGAGGGGAGCTGGCAATTAATCTGATTTTGTTTCGGAGCATGTAGACATTTGGGTAGTTACCCCGTGCGCATGCAAGCAGCAGGGGTAGTGATCGGTTTGTCTGTCTGTCTGTCCATGGAGTTTCAGCAATGAAGGCCTTGTTGAAGGCTTAGTTAATTCACGATAGAAGCGTCAGAGGTGGGCCATGCTGTACTAAAAATTGGTGGTAGGCCTCATGTCAAAGTAGCACACGCGATACATGCTCTGCCGAGCACTTCTGGTTAGTAAAGCCTCCAAGCTTGAAGCCTAAAAGATGTTTAGTTAGAGGGCACCAAAAATCACACATTACCTATATGTTACATATGGTTGGGAGGTAACCTAACCCCTCAACCATACTAGCCTCGTTCCCAGGCTCTCGTTCTCGGAAGGGAGAAGAGAGCCTGGTAACATTTGGGGGATTAAACCGTTGACTTCCAGCGCGTCATCATTCATGTGATAAACGAAGGACACTCCTACTTTTGTGGTAAATGTCACGTGGGTTACAAATCAGTCACATGCTATTCAAAATATTACTCTTCGTAGAGACCAAGACACTTCTTACAAGCAAACCGGACAACTCACCTTGTGAACCGTCGATCCCGTAAACGGCAACAGACAATGAGTGAGCTGGTCCAGCAAACAAAGACCAGTGGCCGTCTCGCACACCTGGAAATAACTCCTCATGATTGCAACGCTCAATTTACTTACATTAGCCTGCTGAAGTTCGATTTCTGAGCTATAATAATGACTACAATCATGGATGACAACTGCTCCTTCAAGCAGGCAGCATACTCAATTAAACAAAGGTGCTTTCCCAAGAAACAGTACAAGTCATGGATCCTCAAAGCCACACAAAGATTCAGTCACAGCCACACTCGTTGAAGCTCATTTAATCTGCACGTGACCTTTGACAAGGAGACGATGCCTCAACTAGCCTCGTTCCCAGGCTCCTTCCCAGCTTTTTGTCGCATACTTGTACAGTGCAGTATGTGACAGAAAGCTGGGGAGGAGCCTGGGAACGAGGCTAGCCTCAACAGGCTAGGAAGCATATCATCTTGAGACAGAGAACACCTTTCGTAGCTTTGCTGTCTGTATACAGCTGTTTTGATCAGTCCAGTCCAGTCTACCGGACATGTCTAGATGCCCATGGCCATGAGAAAATGCAACCATTTCTGTTTTTATTGGGTGGTAGTTGTCATTGACCGGAGGAAGATCAGCACAGACTGATCGAAACGTTGTCAAAAAGTTCTCCCCTTGCCGTGTGAAGTCCAACAATTGACAATCATCCAACAATTATACGTGAAACGAAAAAACATCACGGCTATAGCTAAAGCACTATAATATCTACCGGGATGGTAAGTACTCATTCCACACCAATCTGAATCCATTTTCTGTTGTAAAGGTTTGAAAGAGCTGCCATGAATCGGGCGCAGGGCCACCTTTTATAAGCGAACTCCTTGTGCACTTCAGTGCGTCAACTACCTGACGTCATCACACATGATCAACTTTCCGAGGATTTTCCTTGCTGTACTTGACCAAATACTGGTGGTGGGAATGGTCTAGGAGGGAGGCTACCAAACCATTGATCTACATGATTGTATCTTAAACTGCAATAGCAGGCTCAGTGTTGGTCGTTGTAGCTAGTACTACATGTATATTCATTAGGATACAAGGCTCTACTACAAATAGTCTTCGTACCTTCATGCATAATTCCTCTGGCAGCTCAAGAAGGAAAAGTTGTCATCCTTATCACCATGACCCTTGCGTAGCTTATCTTTGGCAATGCTTGCACTCTTTATAAACTGACAGTAACGTTTTCAGCAGGAACCCGACTTTAATACGTAGCAATCCCACTTCACCAACAACAGTATGCCTAAATGTATCCAGACCATCACCTGTAGTAGTTGCGGTTGCTAGGGGGGTGCTGTGTGTTGTGGTTGCTGTGTATACATGTAGTATCCCATTGGTGTTGCCATAACCATGGGGAAGAGGGTCTCAATTGCAAAGCTGCAGCTGTAGCAAACTCAATCTTCAAAAGGTCAAAGTCCATTTGATGAATTATCTCGAGCACGTGCAGTCGCATGCATGCACTTTGCGATCTCGGGGTCGGGATGAGGCTAGCTAAATGGCAGTTTGTTTTCTCCGACTTTTACAGTGACCAGCGCTTTTCCCGCTGCCTCCAGATGGTCTTCTTGTCCGGGAACTTTGGCGGACTGGAGCAAGAGTTCAACAAGGTACATACATGCATGGATTTGGTACTAGCCGATTTTACTTTTAGAAAACGAGGTGAAAGGCACAGAATGCGGACTGAAAAACAACCTAGCGTTGGCCTTAGCCTAAGGCTAACCAGCTGATTGATTTTCCAGGACGTGTGTTTGTGCATGGGCAATGCATCAATATTCAGGCATCATGAATGCTTGGACACTGTTTAGGCTTCTATAGATGGCATTATTCACCATAGAAACTGAAGGGCAAGGAGATCATGTGCTTTGGAGAGAGAATAAGCCACAGAAAAAATACTGGGACCAGCTGGGATTCGAACCCACTCTTACAGCTAAGCCACTGGGCCCACGGCAGAGGAGTGGAAGCAAGGCTGCATATAGCAATGCAGGATGGGGGACTTTGCCGATTTCCAGCTGTCTTTCTCTCTCTCTCACGGTTCGTTTCACTACCATAAGTGGAGATACCTTCGGATGCATGGGGTTATGGGCATATTGCCACTCTGCATTTACATGTAATATGCATTTCAGCATTCGATGCCTGTTGCATAATAGGCGACAATGTGTTGGGAGATAATTGTGCTGGAGGGTGTGGTGGTGGACAGCGAGAGTGTCCGCTCAGGCAATGTGTCTGTATAGTCAACCCACCCAGGCCCGTAACCCCGTCCGCAAGGGATCGCCAATTGTGGCAGTGAAACGAACTGTGAGAGAGAGAAAGACAGCTGGAATCGGCTGAGTGCTCTAGCCTGTGCTGCTATATGTAGCCTTGCTTCTGCTCCTCTGCCATGGGCCCTGTGGCCTAGCAGTTAGAGCGTCTAACTACTCAGAAGGACTTGGGTTTGAATCGGATTATTCTCTCTCCAAAGCTTGCATCCAACACCTGCCTGCATAGAACCCTGAATCGAGATCATGTGATTTGAATATTTACCAATCAGCAGGTAGCATGGTGATTTAATGCCCTCTGATTCCCATAGCAAAAAGATGCTAAGAAATCCATTTATTGACCCATTGTACATCATCACTTTGGGAATGGACCTTATGCAATCACGTCACAAAATGGAGTGCACGTTATGCAGACAGCCATAAAATAAAGTTGAGTGCACGTGACACAGGCAGCCATTTTGAGTGGCAAGAATAGTATGGCAAAAGAAAGCAGAGGTTTGTCTGGTCACAACCTGCGCGGGAATCAGCCTGAACTGAGCAGGTATGCTGACTACCTAATAGCGAATGTTAACCCTTTGAACGCGATCATTAATATAACTTCTGCCCACACGACTCCTGATCAATTAATTGCCTTGGTTACACATCTCTAAGGCTTCTTGCCGTTTAACTTGCCGTTTTATGCAATTTTGGTGAGTCCAGTAGTCCAGTCCAGTAGTCCAGTCCAGTAGTCCAGTCCAGTAGTCCAGTCCAGTGAATAGAGACACCCGTCTGTGAGTGAGTGTAAACCAACACCGCAAGCCCATCTCAAACCCGACCCAACCGTTCTCCCACCCACTGAATGAGAGCACTGGTTGCATGCTTCCCGATTGCCAAGTGTTTATTACCCTAGCTTGATTTACTTTTGTGTGTGTGTGAGTGAGTGTATGTGTGTGAGTGAGTGTATGTTGTGTGTGTTTGTGTGCATGTGTGAGGATTGAGTGATCAGCAAATGTGAGCACGTGCTATCAATGTGTACGTGCAACAGTTCATAACAATAAGAGTTTGCAACTGCCATAATTAGTCTCGTGCCCAGACCCCACCCCTCGCGGGAAAGAGGGTCTGGCGACTTTGCGCAGAAACCTCGGTCTTCATTAGAAATTCATAGTTTTTAGGCAGGAATTTCAGACTGCCAATGAAATCGTAGAGAATTCAATTTTGCCTTTATTAAGAATGAGAAGTTGTAGAAATTCAAATTCCTCTTGCAATTACGTATATCATTTTCACGTGTAGGACTTCCGGTTCTGTCCGGTTTCAGGCGGTGTAGCTGAGTTATGAATATCAAACGAAGACTGAGAATGTTGCTGAAAGTCACCAGACAGATATTCCGTACACGTTTCTGGCTGGGCACGAGACTACTGCCATATGGGTTCCACTACCGCCATCTCGGCAGTATGATGGCAGTATGACATAGGCAATCAGTGTGGTCTACATGTACATGTACATAAGGCTGTGTAAACTCTGTGGTATTCATAGTTTCACACAGGGTGCAGCTGCTAGTACTTCACCACTGATTGATTCAATCAGTGGTGGAGCTGAAAACCACAGAGTTTATACACAGCTTGAACTCTTGGTAGGTGGGTGTGGATTGTGTCCTTTGTGTTACGTGTGTACATTGTGTATGTACTTGACTGTCAAATTCAGCAGCCAAACTCTCGCAATTAGCGAGAGTTTGGCTGCAGATTATTATAACAAGTGGTACAATCATTGTGTATGCTTGCAAGTCACACACTCATAACCTCCAGTACCGGTGGGAGTTGTTTCGATTGTGGCTACATACATTGTATGTCTTACATCTGAACCCCATCGTAGCTACTTATCATTCCCTCCCATCCTCCCTCTCGTTCTCCGTCCTATCCTCCCTCCCCTCCTCCCTCTCCCCTCCTCCCTCTCCCCTCCTCCCTCTCCCCTACTCCCTCTCCCCTCGTCGCTCTCCTCTTCCTTCTTCCCATCCTCTCTCCCCTCATCGCTCTCCTCTTCCTCCCATCCTCTCTCCCCACCTCCCTCTCCACTTCCCTCCCTCCCCTCCTCCCTCTCCACTCCCCTTCCTTCCTCCCTCCCATCCTTCTCCCTCCCTGCAGAGCACATCGTACTGCTGAGAACCAATGTAGAAACACAGATGCAGAAGAGGAGAGAATTGTAGGTTACAAGATTTCTGTCTGTCTGTATGCCTTCTTTATTTATATTCCATCTTTGTAAACAGCTAGATCCTGGATTGGAAGGTTAGCTGGAGGAGGTCACACTGTACATGGTAGGTGCTATTTGACAGATTCCAGTTGCCATTCCTACCTGTGTCTGGCCTTGGTTTGTGGTTGCACCTTTACCCTCCCTCCCTCCTCCCTCCCTCCCTCCTCCCTCCCTCCCTCCCTCCCTCCGTCCCTCCCTCCCTCCCTCCCTCCCTCCCTCCTTCCCTCCCTCCCTCCCTCCCTCCCTTCCTCCCTCCCTCCCTCCCTCCCTCCCTCCCTCCCTCCCTCCCTCTCCTGTCCCTCTCTCCCTCCCCCCTCACTGCCTGCTCCCGCTTCCCTCCCTTCCGCTATCCCTCCCTCCCTGCCTCCCCTTCTTCCTCTCCCTTTCCCACCAGAATGATGAGACTGCCAGTATAGTTGTATTGAGAAAAGAGCTGAGAAGGAAAGAAGCAGTAAGTCACTTGTTTTCACGTACGTGTACTCCACCTCCTCACTCATCGCATGTTCTTCTTTACTTTAATGGCATCTCCGCACACCGACCCACTTCTACCCACATACACAGCATTCGATCTAACTTCAGAAATCACTCTCAGAATCTGCTCCTCATACACTCATTAGTAACTCATAACTCTCGAGTCTCCACCTTAAATTCTGTGCACCCGCTACACAATACCCTCCCTCTTTCATCCTTCCATCGGACTGGACCAAAGACACAATGGACATCATTGATGCTGTTGCTGCAAACTACTCTCTATACAACGACTCCTCTGGTACGTACTTCATGTGCTCGTCACCACAACAATATAATATTACAAAATGTCCCCCCTCACACAATACATTCATACTAACTTTCAGGGGGGGGGGGGGGGGGGGGGGGGGGGGGGGGGTACTATGGCTTATTCCATGTGGTCCTATAAAAGATTTTCAGCATCTGTGAACTGCAATCACTATTTCTGTGCATTGAGCTCCAATTAGAATGATTTGCCTGATTAGCTGCCACACACACACACACCATATGCTACAGTGAGCACAGCGCCACCCAGTGTGTACAGTAAGGTATGTGTTTAAATATGACATTCACATCGTAATCCTATAAGTGTTCAGCCTTCGATCCCTGATTCAAGCCCGGTGACCTGATTGGACTACCCCACCTCTTCCTGCTCTCTTTGTGCAGCCAAGTGCCCTACTATCCAAAACCAGAAAAAGAAGTAGAAGCAGCTCAAGAAACAGCAGCAAGGTGATCTACCCTGAGAGGTTTAGCCTGTAAACTCTGCACCTTTATGACTGAACTTTGACCTCTCAGGTGATGCCTCCACTGATGGAGACTGAGGAAAATGCAGTAAACAGTAGCCTCGTTCCCAGGCTCCTCCGCAGCATTTTGTCGCATGACAAAAGTTGGGGAGGAGCCTGGGAACGAGGCTAGTAAATGGTTGGGTAGCATTTCCTGGCGGCCTATTTTGGGGGAGGGACAATGGAATAATGACCTGTCCACTCTGCTTCCCCACCCTCCCTTCTCCTCAACCTCTCCTCCTCCTCACCCTTTCACTCTCTCCTCCTCCTCACCCTTTCACTCTCTCCTCCTCCTCACCCTTTCACTCTCTCCTCCTCGCCTTCTTACCCGCCCTCTCCTCCTCATCACTCCCTCCTCCACCCTCTGCTCCTCTCACCCTCTCCTCCTCACCCCCTCCTCACCGTCTGCTCCTCTCACCCTCTCTTCCTCCTCAAGTCCTCACCCCCTCCTCCTCACCCTCGCCCTCTCCTCCTCCTCACCCTATCCGCCCTCTCACCCTCTCCTTCTCTCCACAGTGAATGGTAAGCTTGAGCCGATGGGTATCCCAATTACAACCCAGGCCACCGGCACCAGTGACCTCCCCATGCAGCAGTACAGGACTACAGGTGGCCCTCTCACACCATACACACACACCAACACACACTCACACACTCACACAAATTTTGCCAGTATTACAGTCTGGAGGTGCTGCTGGGATGTATACGTATGGCCCTCCGGCTGACATCTGGAGCGTGGTATGCATTGTATGGTGGGCTCTGGTGTGGGTGGCATCACTACATCACAACTGTAGTGTATTGGAAACCTAGTAATGGTCACCTCAAACCTGAGTCTTGGGGGAATCTAGCCTTATTCCCGGGCATCTTCCCAGCAGCCTTATTCCTGGGTGTCTGTCCAGCCTCATTCACTTGTACTGAAGAAAACTGGAGCAGACCCTTGTGTGAGCATAAGTGTTTTTCAAAATACAGGAAGAGGAGTGTGTGGGTAGGCTTGTATGTTGTTGAAGCAACTGCTTGTTGGGCACTTCATGTGTTTGCCTACTGACTGGATCACACAGCTCTACTTCGTATGGTTGCCAAGCTCTTCTGTACTGCAGGTGGCAGACCCAGGAATGAGAATTAACTCAGTGCCCTTCCTGGTGTGTGACCTTGCAGGAATAATGATTGGATTGTGTTTGTAATCAACTCCCTTCTCTTCCCCAGATGTTTGAACTGGCGACCAGTGACTACCTGTTTGGTTACTCCGATTCACATACTTGCACGAGCAAAGTATGTAAATCTGCCATGTCTTCAGGGGCGGATCCAGGGGGGGGCTACAAGGGGCTGTAGCCCCCCCCCCCCCTTTCCAGTTCCGACCACACCCCTTATTTACACGAGTACCCGACTTACAGTGGAATCAGCAACAAAGAAGTTGAAAGGAAGCTCAGTGCTGGACTTTTTCCAACGGAAACAGCTTGTGACAGTCAGAATGAATCAGATGCAGAGTCAACTCGTGCTGGGGACGAAAACGGTTCTCAGTTCAGACCACGTGCACGCGGCGAATCTTCGTCGGACTTGACATTAATTGGTGATTCATGACTAGTCACATTTACTTTTTCACGTCGAGGATAAGACGTTCACGGATGACACGGGAACCAGAAGGCAGCGAGTGCAGTGCAAAAGCTCGAAGGCGCTACGAGAGCCCATCTAGATGGCTGAAAAATGACGGTGAAAAAACGTTTCCGCGTTTCGCGCGGAGTCTCTCTGCAGCATCGATCCTGGAACTCGTGTTGCTACTCGTACATCTGGAACTTGCAGTGCAAAGCACGAAAGTGCCACGAGAGCCCATGCATCCTGACAACTAAAAAATGAAGGCGAAAAATTTTTCCGCGCTTCGCGCGGACTGATCGGCGCTAAGTGTCTCTATGCACTGCCTTCGGCAGCGTTCAATTGTGCTATTAGCCCCTCCCTTTCACAAATCCTGCATCCGCCCCTGGTCTTTACTACTCAATGAGATGTCTTGTCATGTCTTTATGACTCAATGAGATGTCTTGCAATGTCTTTACTACTCAATGAGATCTCCTATGAAACTGTGAGGGGGGGGGGGGGGGGGGGCATAAAGTAGAATCCTACATGAAACCCAAAGAGTAGAGTACACTAATCTTACTGAGGTCTTCAGAGGCGTGGGAAGTCAATATGTACTCCTTGCGTCTTTGGAGAATGCCGGCGACTACTGAACATCATCAGAGTTAAATCATTGATAACTTCCAGGCTACAAGCATAGGAGTGTTGGCATCTGCCTACCCTCCACACTGATATAACTACAGTCTAGCCACTAGACTAATATGACTACTAACAGGAAAAGCGTCTAGCGCAACTGTCAGAGCATTATCTCCTTGTCAAACCTTGTTCCCGTTGCATGGCCAAGCTTTCTTCCAAGCGGCTGGGCACCACCCTACTTGCCGATAATATTGCATCTATGAACGAACATCAACTACAACGACAGCAACAGAGGGAGCCTCTAGTGGAAGATAGCTTTCCTGAGGAGGCCAACGCCATCGGAGACGCAAGAAAAACGACAGAGACAGAAGCACGCTCACCATTGGCAGCCGTTTACGCGTGCCTACTTCCAGGCCAGCGTTTCGCGCCAAATTTGGGCGGCAACGTGCATCTCAGCCAATCAAATTACAGAACGGTATCCGCGCCGCAAGCGCGCACACGATTCTGCAGCATCACTTGCGCGTGCAATCCCGCAGCTTGGGGGTATATAAAGCTTTAGTTTAGAGTTAGGGCTTAATTTTCATGCCTAATCGAAGCCCTAGCTCTAAACTAAGTTAGCCTTAGTACCTTACCCAATATATGGTAAGTTAACTTAGCTAGGTAGCCTGGGTGGGTGGGGTAGCCTGGGTGGGTGGGGTAGCCTGGGTGGGTGGGGAGCCTGGGTGGGCAGGGAGCCTGGTGGGTGGGGTAGCCTGAGTGGGTGGGGAGCCTGGGTGGGTGGGGTAGCCTGGTGGGTGGGGTAGCCTGACTGGGTGGGTGGGGTAGCCTGGGTGGGTGGGTAGGGTAGGGGTAGGTTGGTATACGTGTGTCTATATTACCAGATCTTAGACGAATTAATTTCCTCTCATATTAGCACCTCTCACCCATAGACCATACATGCACCAGTCAAGGAACAGCTAACTGAGTGAAGAGTGCACTGATCAACTGCTTTCTTAGTGCAACGGTTTATCCTTGCCTTGCAGCTGCATTAATCCAGAATGGTTGAAGCTTACATTAGTTGCATTAGAGGTTGGGCTGTTGGGTAGGACGTGACTAAAACACGGAACGGACTGGAAAATAGACCAGAAAACGGACTGGGTTTCCATGCACTAGACACGGCGTCTACTCCATTGCACCATTTTAGCTTAGTACCACCAGTCTGCAGCCCAGCGGATGATCACCAGTGCCTCAGGTCCGCGCAGCCATGGATGAACGGTGACCAGCGCCTCGCAGCTCAAGTCTGGTACACAGCTCAGGTCGACATCACTGGTCGAGTCAATGACACCACGATCTACCTAGTCTCGCGTGCCACCTGCCTGTCACGAATCTATGAACTACTTCAGGGCATAGGTGCAATGCACCAACGTTACTTAAGCGCTCACGTAGGCGATCTACAGGAGGGCAGTCGATAATCCCGTGGCCACTGTGACTGCAGACTTGGGTGCTGGTGATTGTCTGCTGGACTGCGGACCTGTGCTACTGAACTTTGGTTAATTAACTGCATGATCAAATATACAGTGTCTAGGGCACCCGGGCATGAAAAACTCGGTCCGTTTCCTGGTCTGTTTTCCGGTTCGTTCCGTGTTTTAGTCACGTCCTGTTGGGTAGCCTCTGGTACGTAACTGAATTGGTACTGAGTTCATGCGGGTAGACACCGTGATGAGGTATACAATACATGCATGGCAGGGTTTCCACCCAAACATTAAAAGCCTCCCTCAACAGATGCAGATTAAACAGTAACTTGTGAAATGAAATGCATTATAATTAAATTGCAATTTTAAGCTTGAAGGACATGCCACCAGACCCCTAGATGTGTTATGCATTCCTAGCTACATGCCAGTTCTGAGCACTGAGCTTCTCGGATGAATCCGTGCGTAGTGTTCAGTGGCCTCCTATTGTTACTTCTGATTTGGTTATGACATTGCGAGACCTACCGTATGCCTACCCACAATCACAAAAAAGAAGGAAGTTTTTCTTATAATTAGAATAGGACATTCAAATGCAACCATTCTAGCAATAAACAACCAGAATGTTTTGCTGTGTTATGTCACTGGTGGCAGCAGATTTGGGCATATTAAGGTACAGATTTAAATTTACGAAGTGGATATTGGTCCGGCAGGAAGTAGGGCAATGGGTTAAGGTATATTAGGGCCAGGGCCGGTTCTAGATGCGCGCGCGTTTCCGGTACCTATACCTAAAGTATGTACTTCCTGCCGGACCAATATCCACGTCGTTAAACTCAATGAAGACAGCACTAATTTCTCTAGTGTGTGCAGCCGGTTTTATGTTGTCGTAAGCAGTTCAGTTACAGTTGATTTACCAGGTAAGAAACCCCACTGTGACTCTGCTAGAGGGTGAAACTCTGCTAGAGGGTGAAACACTTGAAGGTGATTTGTGATGATGTCATGAACATCACGCTTGTGGCGAGGAGTTGTAATACTCTTTGAGGAATGGATTCTTTCATGATCTCCATAAATCGATTCTCCCAGGAAATACTGACATCATCAACAAGGAGAGAGTCCCAATTTGTGCTCTCATTAAGATGGCAAGCCTTGCGCCCAGTCTGCATGCCAGATCGATCTAGCAGAATCACCTGTAGGCTGCCTGATTTGCTTCCACTGTGATTGTTGCAGCAGGCCCAGATGGTCAGATAAAACGGGTGAGCCTGGTTACAAAAACTTACATTAAAAATCACCTAGCAAATATAGCTAATTACAAAAACTACGAACATTAATAGATTGTAAATACAAAAATAAATCTTCAAAGACCTGTGAGCCTGTGCTAGGGGGTCGGTAAAAAAGTGGTACATGTAATGATCTCCAGATTATCAGATGAGGAGCGCAAACTACTTAGCTACAAAACAATCTCTAACAAAAATAAGAACTCCACCACCATGACTAGCTGTTCCTGTCTTTCCTATGTATTTGATATCCATGCAGGCAAGGCAACTTCAGATCTAATCGAGTACATTTGCATGTTTCTACATTGCAAAATTATTATATCAGGATTGTGTACCTCCATTGTTGCACAAAGCTCGTCATGTTTCGGAATAAGACCTCTAGCTTTATAGTGCATAATAGACATAAGTGACAGAATATTTTGCAGATGAGAGCTTCCACCCTCCAGGTTGCATGTTTAGCTACAAAAGTGCAGTCTTCTATATACCTTATAGGCTTTACATATTTCCAAAGGCTTGCCCCGGTATGGGTGGATAGCACCGCAACATCGACAGCATCATGAGGATGGAATCCAACATGCCCCAGTGCATACAAGTTTGGACGACTCCGATTAATTTCCACCTCACTGACCTTTGTAAACCCAGATGATGCCAGGTTCCAAAGTATCCAAACATGGAGTGTGGCTACTCAGTTGTAGTACACAGGAAACCGATACAAGTTTCTTCCAGCACTCCAAAAAGTTCTCCATTGGATGAAACTACAAACTCTTGGTTTTTGGCATTTTCTCCGGTTCCACTGAACTCACAAAAGCTAAACTGTTTGACTGAGGTGTATACATTCTCTCCTGCTTGCCAAATCAGGTTGTGTGAACTACATACGCCATCTGAGCAGCCATTTTGGCGAGAGAGTGATGCCACTTTGCTTGAAAAATTGGCTGAGAAAGCACCAACTGTTGAACAAGGGAGCAAAGCGACTTTGTATGGGTGAATGACTGAGGAGACGCACAGACCTACTTAGATCTTTTCTGTGTGCAAATGTGCTAATTCTTCTGTCGAGTCAAATGCAGTAAAACTGATCACGAGGTCCCGTGTGGCATTAGAGTGGGTGGAAGAAGTGATTCTAGCTGCAGTATAGTTGCCCTGGCCATCAGGGAACATCGTGAGCATGTTGAATGAGATTCCACTGCAGGATGATCGTGTTCGGCAAAATCCAAGCGGTGAATGAGTGAATGCTGTACTGGTGGCAATAGGAAGTGGCCAACACTCCTACACATTGCTGTGGGTGGGCAGACATAACAGGGTCTTTCATACACTGGATGTTGTTCTCAGGTAAAATTTCTGGACCCAGATCTTGTGAATCGTTAATGTTCTACCTTTGATCCTTTCCAACACCACTTCAAGAATTATATCCATGGCCAATAGCATAGATAATATACAATAGACACTCATCTATATTGAGGATTCTGAACTTGAGGGCAATTGTATCGCTCTCTGTCTTTGCTATTGCTATGGCAACGTTGTCTGGGTACTCATCCTTCCTCTCTAATCGTGAGAACACTCCACTGCTCTGAGAGATGCAGAGCCTCTGTTTCCTGGCAGCTAGGAACAAGGTGACTGGGCTGGTGCAACACTTACACAAAACATGTTCTTCGATGAGGACGGCAATCCAAGCTGAATGCAAGCTTTCATCCAGTATAGGTGTCTTAGGCACCGCACAGTTTCCCTCCACGACTTACTCACCGCCAGACAGCGGATCGCATCCTCGCTGTCCAGGTACGAGAGAACACAAAGCACCATTTCCGGTGGAAGTCTTGCAAGGACGAAGTACTTACACAAATAGTTATATCTGCCATTGCATAGATCGGTATGGTGCGAATCACTTGTTTGTAGTAGCTAAGTACGTAGATGCATGAGCGGATACAGTTCGAAGCCACAGCAGTGGATGCCTGCAGCCAGGTTGATGACTGAGTAGGATGGATTCATGTCGGCGTATCTGCACAGAGCGCATGTAGTGTGTGGTGGATGGAGCTGGCTGCAGTGGTGGGCGGGGCTGAATTTGTGGCTGCAAAGTCACGTGATTCCAGTGCCGGCGGTACATATATTGGTGTCGAGCATGAATTGCTTCAGAGGATTGGCTCGAACCCGTCTCACTGCTAAGTCATTGCTGTTAGCCGGATCAGAACAAACGTGAGAAGCGGTACATCTGGACAAAGATCATGAGGCATGAAATGGTATTGACTTTGTAGTTAATTAACTAGCAAATTCATTCAGGGACTTGATTGGTCAAAAGTTACATCACACACATGACACAGCCAAATAATCGAGACTGTGTCTTAGTTAGTAAGCACTGATCCAGCAGTCTTGAGCTAGGCCTAGTACGAGGGGGTGTTGCTTCCATAGATGGCTAAGTTTGATATGCTGTTTGAGCATATTGGTATATGAAAGTACCCCCTGGGACATTATTTTCGGATGATTAGGAACCCCTTGGACATATCAATTGGTATAATATTATGAAAGTACCCCCTCGGAAATTGCTTTAGGATGATTAAGAACCCCTTGTACCTATCAACTGGCACACGAATGTACCCCCTGGGACATTACTTTAGGAGAACTAAGAACCCCTTGGACATTATTGGCATAGCAAAGTACCTCCTGGGACATTAAAATTGTGCTGGGAAGTTACAATCAGCTCTTGCAATCGATCGATCAGAAGAAATGCTTTTGTGGTGATGGAATGTGATGCGTATATATAGAGATGTGTAATGTCTCCCGGTGTCCTCTCTCTCTGTGAAAGCTTCACGTACCGGACCCACACGTGTGGTGAGCTCAGGAGTAGCGACGGCGGAGAGAATTTCACCCTCTGTGGATGGGTAAAGAAACCAAGGTTGTTGTCATGGAATTATCCTCACCCTCCCTCTCCCCTCCTTCTACCCACCTCCCCCCTCCTGTCTCCCTCCCCCATGCTCCCCCCCCCCCCCCCATGTGATTGAACTCTGATCCACCTAGGTTACTAGGAGTAGGAGTCCATGGTGTATCCTTCGTCCCAGTGAGTGACGCTACAGGCATTTCCCAGCTTGTCTGTGACTCCAAGGTATGTACCCACTGAGTAATGCTACAGGCATTTCCTGTGACTCCAACGTGCTTGTCTACAATGAGTCCCATTGTGGGTCCTTTGTCTCAATCATTGTGTACTGAACTCTTAGTCATGTATTGTAATGATATTGAACTTCACACTCAGGAATGGGGGGAGGTGGTAGAGTCATTGAAGGCTGAGACTGTGGTCTGAGTGAGAGGCATTGTACAGGCACGCCCAAATAAGGACAGCAGTAAGGTGAGTTGAGTGCTTGCGAGGGCATTTTGTTTGCTCTCAACTACATTCTACGTACATAGTTTTGTAATACATTGCTACTGAATTTATCTCCTCCATCCAAATTCCAATTCCTCTCCTCTCCGTCCTCTCCATCCTCTCCTCCCCTCCTCTCCACTTCTCATCTCCCTCCCCTCCTCTCGCCCCCTCCTCTCTCCTCCTCTTCTCTCCCCTCCTCCTCTCCTCTCTCTCTCTTCCTCTCCTCCTGTTCTCTCTTTGCCCCTGCTCTCTCCAAATACTAGTAAGCAAAGCTCCCGGAAGTTTTTGACTTTTGCACACACAAACCCAGTGTTCTGTGGAATAAGCCTCCGATTTGTGGCGAAGCTGCACTGCAAAGACATGTTTGGAAAAACGTTCCAAACTTTATTGTCATTTTTAAGATAATTATGTACCATGAATTGAGTCTGGCATCTTACAGTGCGGTAGCTATACATAGGTGATAGCCTCATTCCCAGGCCATTCCCACCGCCAGTATTTGATCGCTCGCATTATATTTGTATACTGCAAGTGATCAAATGCTGGCAGTGAGAGTGAGTGTCCTGGGAACAAGGCTGTGTAGGTGATGCCATGTGTTACGGTTAGGCAACAAACTTGCTGTGTTGTACCCCAGCTAATGGAGGAACTTCGCCTGAGAGAGAGACAGCTAGCCCTGCGAAGACCAACCATGCAGCGTAACCTCTGACTGCGCTCCCAGGTTGCCATGGCAATGAGAGAGTTCCTTGTACAGGAACAGGGTGAGCATACACATACAATTCACAACTAAGTTGACTACTCTGAAGGAAAGTATAGCCACAGAGAAGAATCTGGGATTCAAACCAAGACCTGATTACGTATACATGCAAGCCACTGGCCCACAGCTGAGGGGCAACACACCAACTGCAATGTGTGCAAGCCCCAGCCTAAACTCAACTGATTCTCTCTTCTGTAGCTTAGTGGTAAGAGCATCTGGCTGTTCAGAATTCATTGTCACTATAACCTACTATCTATCTTTGCAGTACGTAACAGCAAACTTCAAAATGTGTGTTCTTTTCTTCTTTCATTGTGATAGTTTGTGAAAGTGGAAACACCAACTCTCTTCAGCAGAGGTGATTTGACATTATCATAGTTGATGTATTGACGTAGTCATGATCTTCAAATACTGGGCGTTTAAGTAGCCATTCTATATGTACGTATTCGGTTTCCGTTTTTCATACGGCCTGGGAGCAAGCCTAGTCTCTGCCTTGGTCCAGCTGCTTCAGTGTTAGGAGCCTCACTCCCAGGCCGTTTCCAGTATGGCCTGGGAGCAAGCCTAGTCTCTGCCTTGCTCCAGCTGCTTCAGTGTTAGGAGCCTCACTCCCAGGCCGTTTCCAGTATGGCCTGGGAGCAAGCCTAGTCTCTGCCTTGGTCCAGCTGCTTCAGTGTTAGGAGCCTCACTCCCAGGCCGTTTCCAGTATGGCCTGGGAGCAAGCCTAGTCTCTGCCTTGCTCCAGCTGCTTCAGTGTTAGGAGCCTCACTCCCAGGCCGTTTCCAGTATGGCCTGGGAGCAAGCCTAGTCTCTGCCTTGGTCCAGCTGCTTCAGTGTTAGGAGCCTCACTCCCAGGCCGTTTCCAGTATGGCCTGGGAGCAAGCCTAGTCTCTGCCTTGGTCCAGCTGCTTCAGTGTTAGGAGCCTCACTCCCAGGCCGTTTCCAGTATGGCCTGGGAGCAAGCCTAGTCTCTGCCTTGGTCCAGCTGCTTCAGTGTTAGGAGCCTCACTCCCAGGCCGTTTCCAGTATGGCCTGGGAGCAAGCCTAGTCTCTGCCTTGGTCCAGCTGCTTCAGTGTTAGGAGCCTCACTCCCAGGCCGTTTCCAGTATGGCCTGGGAGCAAGCCTAGTCTCTGCCTTGGTCCAGCTGCTTCAGTGTTAGGAGCCTCACTCCCAGGCCGTTTCCAGTATGGCCTGGGAGCAAGCCTAGTCTCTGCCTTGGTCCAGCTGCTTCAGTGTTAGGAGCCTCACTCCCAGGCCGTTTCCAGTATGGCCTGGGAGCAAGCCTAGTCTCTGCCTTGGTCCAGCTGCTTCAGTGTTAGGAGCCTCACTCCCAGGCCGTTTCCAGTATGGCCTGGGAGCCAGCCTAGTCTCTGCCTTGCTCCAGCTGCTTCAGTGTTAGGAGCCTCACTCCCAGGCCGTTTCCAGTATGGCCTGGGAGCCAGCCTAGTCTCTGCCTTGGTCCAGCTGCAATGTTTGCAGCAGGACATGTACGTAGTCATCACTGTAATTACCCCTTCCTGTCCTAGGAAGCGTGTGAGTTTATTGTCCCCACACGGAATCCTGGGAAGTTTTATTCGCTGGCCCAAAGCCCACAGCAAATACGTGTAGCCTATA
Source organism: Axinella damicornis (assembly GCA_963931865.1). Lineage (NCBI taxonomy): Eukaryota > Metazoa > Porifera > Demospongiae > Axinellida > Axinellidae > Axinella > Axinella damicornis. The sequence goes on along the minus strand of OZ007516.1, from coordinate 11,959,084 downwards.
GCCACCGAGTTGTTTCTACTGCCGGTTGTTGATCACTCCTCCTTCTCTCCCTCCCTCTCCCTCCCCCTCCCCCTCCCTCTCCCTCCCTACATGCATACACATGCTCACGCACATGCACACGCACACACACATGCCACTCGCCCACACATGCGTGTTCACGCATGTGCACATGCTCCCACACACACTACACACATGCACATGCATGCCACACCCACAGACATAATACTCTCTGCAAGTAGCTATTGATGGTGGGTGGATTTGATAGGTACTTCCAGTTTGCCCATTGCTATAGAGATGAAGATCTGAGGGCTGGCTGACAGACAACCGAAGTTCACACAGGTGAGGAGGAATGGAGTCACTATGTACTGCTTTCATGCAATTGGTGAAGTACATATTAGTGTGACTCGGTAGTGATGAAATTCTGTCATTCTTCTCACTTAGTAAACTACAAACTTGTTAGTCGAGTAGGGAAGTACCCTTGAGCCCTAATATATTCCCCCATATTATTCGTATGACCTATTATATATGGGAGACCATGATGACAAGCACAGAGCCCATGATAACATCCAGCCACCAGGCAATTTCTGGCCAGTATAAAATTATCATGAGCCCGTCTAATGCCATCAATGGCTGGTAAGAGACGATGTAGCTTGCAGTGAACTATTGCAACAACCTCTGTTGGAAATGTCATTTGTCGATCCAGAAGATACGTATCATGGTGGAGCAATTGCTCAGTTCAACCCTGAGGAAATGTGCACCCGAGATGAAGGTCACTGTGGTGCCTTTTCCAAAGCTGAAGTACAAGGAGGCAATTGAAACTGTGAGCTGTTTGTACAAATTATTACTAGAGATTACTAGGGATTACTAGAGATTACTAGGGATTACTAGAGATTACTAGGGATTACTAGAGATTACTAGGGATTACTAGAGATTACTAGGGATTACTAGAGATTACTAGAGATTACTAGGGATTACCAGAGACTACTGGGGGGTTACTAGAGTTGCTCAGTGCTCACATTGGACCTTTTCATTGTACGTATCATACACGCTGATGAGGCAAACATCACATCCAGATTACATTCTTTCTGTGATCTGGGGTACTTCAGTAAATAACTCTCTTTCTTACGTATGTATCAGATAATTGGTATGTACAATATTAGCAATGGTTCATACCTGCTACACTAGTCTCGCTGGGAACGAGGCTACTGCTACACATAACTGGCAATCAGCACTCCTCATCACTTTAGCTGTCTGCATCATTGTCAGATTTAAATGCCAGAATCAAATAGTCTTGTACTACTGATTCAATCTCAGTACAAGTCTTAGAGCAGACTGAAAAGAGGTTAATGAGGCAGCCAGGCCTTGACTCCATTGGTTGTGTGATGCTTGAGGAGAAAGGCTGCTGGGTATGCTGTAAGCCACTCCTGGAGCCAGCTTGGCCTGGGGTATGGGGCACTGGGGCCCCAAATCACTCAGTGCACTTGATCAAGGTTTCAGCCCGTCCCGAGAACTGGGTGTTGAAGGGTTGGAGGCTAGGTGTTGAATAAGGGACTAATCTATCTCTGACCAGGTCAGGGTCCATGATTGCCCTCACCGGTAGAGGAGTCGTAAACAACCCCTACACCCATAGCCCTCGAATTTGCGGTAACAGCCAATAATGATGGTTGACATGTAGGCCATGGCCCATGAGGTGTGTCGTATACTCATGGTACTTTCCAGCCAGCACTGCTGTGTATGATGGGTCCAGATGAGGATGTGAGTTACTGGTTTTTGGTGCCTCTTGAAGAGGTTAGCCAAAGGTTTCTCCTGGTTCTCGCTTTCAAAGAGCCATGATTCTAGGTGGAGCTCTGCCATATCTACATACAAATTCAAGCTTAAGGATCTTGTTGAATATATTCTCGGGGATTGGCATCTTGGCAGCATCCGCAATTTCGGTGATTGAATTTTAGGCTTTACTCTTACGTACCTCCTGGATACTCCATCAGCCTCTGATAACATCCACCGTAGTGACGCTATGTACATAGTTTTTAAACACTGTGTCCCATTTGAAGGTCCTTCCAGAAAGAAAAAAAAACAGACATCTGTTCAAGGAAATGCAGTATTTGTGCCCTTGGTACTCTAATGACCCCTTTGATCTTGTTTCAATAACTGGCCAAACACAACACCCCTTGGAGTGATCATTGTAATTATGCTGCTTACCGTATAGCGCTTAAATTTCGCGGGTCTAAATTTTCGCGAATTTCGCGAATTGCAGGTCATTCGCGAAATTATTTCAACAAAAATTTTGACAAGTGTTGTGCGCCTACAGCTACGCGGACAGTATTCCAGCGTACGCGCACGACACTGGTCACAGCTAGCTTGATGGCTCTGTTTGTGTACTTCAACAGTGAGGATGGACAGTAGTCGAAGTGTAAGCTTCCGGATCCACATGGAGAGTTCTCCCAAGAGGTACCATCTGACATGTGCGGTATCTGCCAATACTGAAGCTGCCAGCTCGATCCGGCGAAGGTTAGGGGAACGCCCAGGTATCCGAAAACCAACTCTGAGAGCGTCGAAGTGGGGAAGAGAGTGTCGCAGAATACAACGCACCGACGAAGTGGTCTGTGGTATCTAGTTGAGTTCAGCGTGCACGGAAGTCTTCAAGTGCAGTATCAGGTACGAGTATAGTACACCACGCCCATTGTGTGGGGTGAGGGAGTGTACTAGCTACATGTGTGAGGGTGTGTGAGGGTATGGGAATGTGCACCATAATGTATACGTGAAGATGTGAGGGTATATTGTGTGTTCATATGTGAGGGTGTGTATGTGTACATGTGGGGGTGTGTATATATACACGTACGTTCATGAGCACATGTGAGGCTCATGTGAGGGAGTAGGATGTACATATGAGTGGTGTGACGGCATGTGAAGGTGTAAGGACTATGATGTTTTATAAGTTTCAGACCCACTGTAAACACTTGGGATATGCACTTGCTTCACCTCCAGTGATGAATTTGAAAACAGAATTTCTGGTTCGTTCGGAACCTGGGATGGGGGAGACGTGGACAGCGAGGATAACGGGTCAGCCTCGCATCAACCGTCCTCTCCTCGTCTCACTCATCCTCTATATTTACAATGAGGGGGCAGGAGACATGGCGTTTGTCACTTCACAGTGAAATTCTGTTGAGGAGATATACGGATACACTCCTGTTGTGAGTGTGTGTGTGGTGTGTGTGTGTGTATGTGTGTGTGTGTGTGTGTGTGTGCATGTGTGTGTGTGTGTGTGTATGTGTGTGTGTGTGTGTGTGTGTGTGTGTGTGTGTGAGGAGTGTGTGCGTGATGTATGCAGTGTGTGAGTGTGTATGTTGTTCTTCCGTTTGTGCAGTTCAGTCAGTTCCGAGTGTATTTTCCCAAGAAGACTGTCTCTCAAGATGCTGTAAGTTGACTATTTGTGGCCTGCAAATGCTCTCCACTACCACTGAACCTCGTGTATAGTGCATGACAAGCAGACAGCAGACACTACTTGTATGATTGTTGGTGTTTACATACGTACATAGCAGTACATATTTTAGCTGACCGAAAATCTGATTTGGGGAACACTTCTTTTGAATCATTAGGATGTTAATTAAACCTTTCCGCTCTCTGCTGACTGCCAAGTCAGCAGAACTGTATTAGTAGCCAACTGCCACAATCACAGACTGAGGTAGTTGGGAAGCCGCACCTGTTGTGGACGAGGGTTTGGTTGCTAAGCAATGTTACCCTATTATACAGATGCAAAATTTTTGCTCCAGTCAAGTAGTGAATTCTACCCTTAACCCCCTAGTGAAATTCCCTCCCAAAGGCTATTGTATGAGTTTTGCTTTTCTCCTCCTCCACAGCTGCATAACTACATGTCGGCGCAGCGCTCCTCCATCACTGACCTAGCTGGCTTTGTGAAGTCCATCATGAAGATGGACAACCCCCACAAGAACTGGCCTACCATTGCCAGGCTGCCGGGAGACTTCAAGCAGGCGGAGGACACCAAGTTCAAGCTTAATCTTGTTGCTTATCAGGTGTGTACATGTACGTCAGGTAGAGCTGTAGTGGGTTCGGGAAGTGAAGGGCATTACATCATCATGCTGCCTGATGATTGGTCATCACATGATCTTTACCCTTCAGTTTCTGTTGTGAATAATGACTAGTGTGGCATGACTACCGTCATGTCCATGACTGCATTGACTGTATGCACAGCAACCTATACCCCTAAACTGCACTAGTGTTCGCAGCCCAGTACGAAATCCAAGTTCTGCATGCTTGATTTGATGAAGCTATCTGTCAGTCATTCTGTGACCATGTTTCTCTCTAAGCATTGCTCAACAATAATTTATATGCTTGTCCGCACTCTTCAGCATTGTGGGTGTGTCCCTGACGCCTCCTTGGCATTGTGGGTGTGTCCCTGATGCTTCTTTGGCATTGTGGGTGTGTCCCTGATGCATTGTGGGTGTGTCCCTGATGCATCTCTAGCATTGTGGGTGTGTCCCTGATGCCTCCTTGGCATTGTGGGTGTGTCCCTGATGCTTCTTTGGCATTGTGGGTGTGTCCCTGATGCATTGTGGGTGTGTCCCTGATGCATCTCTAGCATTGTGGGTGTGTCCCTGATGCCTCTTTGGCATTGTGGGTGTGTCCCTGATGCATTGTGGGGTATCACTATGGCATTGTGGGTATTGCTGACACCTACTTCAGTGTTGGGGGGCGTGTACAGGCAATGGTGACGTTATTAAAATCAATTGTTACCACTTCAGATCACCACTCGCTTCCATTTGAGATCGATAATGGTGTTTGAGTCCGGGATGTTCAGCGCGGCCCTCAGCATCAGTGGGGAGAGACTCACCAATGCCCTGCAGGAGAAGAGAGCCCAGTTTGACCAGCGATTCGAGGAGACGTTCAGACTACAAGCAATTAAAGGTGCGCTAGAGTTGATCTGCCATAGGCTAACTGAAATCTTTTGTACCTTACCAACTGTGTAATGGCCGGATGTTGCACTTCATATGGTTGGCCTGGAGGAGATTGTCACTCCAATAAAGTGCCAATTACCTTTGTAGGTACAGTATAGGCTGTTTGCTGTTGCTTTTGAGATTAAGGGATCCCCTGCACGTGGGATGTACACTGTGTCATTTAATTGAGCGATGTTTTATTTTCTGTCACTGAAAATTTAGAAGACCATATTGAATACTTGTAAGCACAAGAAGTGTACATGTATATAGTAGGGGAGGACAGAGGCCTATACATGTATGTAGCTTTCAGGTGCAGATTTAGGCTTTTAGGAGGGGGGTGGCTTTGGGGGCTGTAGTCCCCCCCTTCACCAGAATGGTGGGCATGTCCACTGACCAAATTACACTCCAAATAGAGCTCACAGCTCGACGTCTCTCTGCAGCATCAATCCTGGAGCTCACGTTGCTGGAACTTGCAGTGCAAAGCACAAAGGTGCCATGATAGCTCATCCTGATAAAAATGAAAGCAATTTTTTTTCCCTGCTTCACTGATTGGCACTATGCGCCTCTATGGATTGCCTTCAGCAGCATGCAATTGTGCTATATAGTTCTATAGAGGTAGTAAAGATGGCGCTCGGCGCTCAGGTTGTTCGTTTGGAGACTCTTAGCATAGCCATAATGCTTCCGTCAAGCCCTAGAGCTTGCCATGACACATCTCTGACAGTGCAATCACGTTGCTGGCAGCCCTTGCACTGGTGAATACACTGTACTTAGGCTGGAATATGTAACTATAGTGTACATGTAAGTCCGCATGTTGACTGCCTCCCTGCTTTGTGTCCAGGAAGCGTAATTGTACCAACTCGATTTCTGTGCGAGAAAAATCGGATTGTTGGGAGTCTGTAACCTTATCGATTCCAGTTAGCCTTTGCTCCTGTGAATCTGAAGTGTTGAGAATTTGTATGTACTGGAATGAGACTGCATTAGCTGAACAGTACATGCGTGTGCAATACCTCTTGTTTGTGTTGTGAGAATGAGGAATGAGTGAAGTGGTGTTTACTGCTGCAGGGGTTCAGTGATGGTGAGGTCTCGTTTGCGAAGGCTGCATTCAGCAACCTGGTCGGGGGGATATCCTACTTCTATGGCCAGTCACGGTGAGCGTGTGGTTTGTGTGTTTACGATAGTCACATGTTTTACCATGTAGGCCAATGATGGGTATGCCTCAAGCATCTACATACTTTGTACATACCTAAATTATGTCTTTCGCCTTACAATTCTCTCCACAGAGTTATTTCACCTGGTCTTTCAAAGCCTGTGGTGAGTTTTAGAACTTCATGATCATAGTGCGTGTATCGTATTTGTCAGTCAAAATGATTGCCACAGGTATATGTATAGGCTCATTCCCAGGCTCCCCTTGTGCGTGCGGTGAAGAGAGCCTGGGAATGAGGCTGGTATATATGTGTGTACCTGAGGTTTGGTATCTTTAAATTTGGCATCGCTGGTTGCATTCGCTGCTCTCAGCAGCAGCTGCAGCAGCTGGTGTTTGCTGCTACATGAAGTAGAACCTGGTAATGATGGAAGCACTGGTAACCGTTCATATAACCCGCCCTCAGGCTGAAAATTTTAAAAAGGCGGAGCCGCAAAACTACAACAACAAGATGTTGTGTTCTCCACTTCCAATGCGTGCTCCAACTTGTAGTCAAATGCAAGCAGAAGTGTTTCCTCCCAGGCAGCCTGAGGCCTCTGCTCTGGTTCAGGTATACAGGCAGCATATATGCTTGACACAGCAAGAGAGCTTTGCACACCATCTTAACTGCTACACATGAGACTGATGGCCATTCATGACTTTATGCTTGGACCTATATGGGATCTTGATCCAACTGTGGGGGGTACTTTTGCAGGTGGGGGCTCTTTCATGAGACTACTGCACTAGGATTTCAGGCACTACTTGCTGTATGGAAATTAGAATGGAACTGGGACAGAACTGGTCTGAGAATGAGTCCTATGCACTATGCTGTATATCTAACAATTCACCATCCTTATATATGCACACACTACAGAACTACTGGCCGGCAGAACTGTACACTGCTGTGCCGTCGCGATCGTTCTTCCCAAGAGGTTTTCTCTGGGACGAGGGTTTCCACCAGCTGCTGGTGGCATACTGGGACACCAGCATCGTCAAGGTAAGGCACATCTCGTACCACCTGTGTCATGGGAATGAGGCTGCAGCCATGAAGGCATGCACGCCACATTTGTAGCTTATGGTTTTTCGTCCCCTTCTGACCCTCCAATACAGGAAGTCACATACATGTACATACTTAATGAAAAGCACTAAAGTGCAAACCCTCGGCGTTTGGTGGCTTTCTTAGGCTCACAATCATCACTGCAACGTGCCCTCCTTTCACACGCAAAGGCATGGCCACAATCACAATTGAACCGCCCTCTTCGCATGCACTGTAGTACTGCACCACACTTTGGACATGTTTCTCAGACCATACAGACTCCATTGTCAGCCACCAGTGGCAGTAGATACCAACCAACAGGGTTCTCGCCAGAAATCTACATCCAAATGGTGCATGATGATCATTATGAACTACATGTAGTGCATACGTGAATACACGCAGAAGAGCCTCACGCGAAGCGAGTGGGCATTGTCGTATTCACAGCCTGGTAAAGATATTCATGTAGCTCACTCTGACTAGTAAGTATATTCATGAAGCAACCAGGAAACCCATAATCATTTGCAAGTACGCCTGGAAAATTGCATGCTGGACAAAATGGCGGACATTATCGCGGTAAGCAAGTAGCGCTCTAGCTTCCTAACTAAGTATTTTTAGGTAAAACGCCAGTTTTAAATCCATGCATGTATCCCGCTTGTACCGCTAGTGCCTTTAGTTCTACGTTTACTAGCACCAGTTGGCAGATAAGTTTCTTGGACAAACAGACACACAAAACGACTACAGTAACCCTGTGCGCATGCGCGCCGAGGGTTAACTAGGAACAAAGAAACTCTCTTGAAATAGAAACCTGTTGGACAGAAAACTAAAGTTGTACTACAAATTTTGTAGGTCCAGAGCATGCCATGCCAGAAGCTCAATTGCTGAACTGTTGTCACCTGTCACTGTGGAAAGTTTTCTTGAGTTGCTGGTTTTGAAGGTGGCGGAGACTACCTGTCACTCTGCCAGTCTTACGATGCTTCTTCGATCCATAGACTTCTGAGTTAGCTGCGTACCGCTTCACTTTAGTGACAGATGTTGTGTGTAGCCTCGTTCCCAAGCCTTCTTTACACTTCCTGTCTTGATCGCTTGCAGTATGGGTTTTTTGCTTACTGCAAACAATCCAACACTAGTACTGGAGGTGAAGAAGGCCTAACTGGGAACGAAGCTACGTATGTTGTGTGCCTGCATGGTTGACATGTACATGTAGCCTCGTACCCAGTCCCACGCCCAGCTTTTCGTTACCGTACTAAGCAGCAACGAAAAGCTGGGCGTGGGACTGGGAACGAGGCTAGTTGACATGCACATACAGTCTACATACATTATGTAACCAACAGCTGGGTGTCCACCTAACCTCGTTCCCAGGCCGTCTTGGGCCTTGGAATGAAGCTAACTGCATGGTAGTTTGAATTCAAGCGTGTTCTTTTCGACAGGATGTTCTGGCTCACTGGATGGACCTCCTCAATGTCGAGGGCTGGATACCACGGGAACAGATACTGGGAGACGAAGTTCGCAGCAAAGTACCTCCTGTGAGTGTTCAGTGTACAGCTGTGATGGGTCACTGTATTAACAGTTGAACAGCCATTGTGTTACACAGTGTAACACAGTGTAAGTAGCAATATTGGCGTATGTCCACAGATCTAAGGCACATCAGTGTTTCATTTTTTTGAAGGGGAATGAATTGTAGTGTGGCAAAATAAGGGGGGAGGCATGAGTTGCCTTGCATACACACTTCTTGAAGGGGCAGCATATCAAGTGGAGGCAAATGTCTCCCCTCACCCCCCACCGATGAACCCTGTACTTTGAACATAATTGTCCATAGTGCATATCCCACTTTGCATCCGCTATGAAAGTTTCTTAAGGTCCTAACCCAGAAGTGCAAAGCAACAAGATCTGGGGAGGAAGGGAATGAGGCTGGGAAAGTTCCAGCAGGAAATAAAACCCACAGAGTGACAAATGACGCCAGGAAGGAAGGGTTGAAAAGCTGTACTCACGTGATAAGCCGTCCAAGACATTATTAGGCAGCGAAAGAGGTGCAATGGATCCAGACCATGCAGGCTAGTGCCAACAATGTAGTATACAACAAGCATGCAGGCCATATACCCTCACTCCCACCCACTGGTATCAGTGGCTAACATGCACGCAGCTTGCTCACCAGTGGTGCACCATACCCAGGCCTTCCCAGGCATCGCCTGTGCAATCAGTATTTGGAGTTATAGGGTTAAAGTTTAATGCATGAGTCACTGGTAGTTGCTTTAAAGTTGAGATCAGTTCACAGCGCACTGAGCGCAGTGAGTTCCTTGTTGCATTTTGGCAGTGGGCTCTAAATTAAAAAGCCACAGAATCAACCTGAGATGCACAGAGGGGAGGGGCATACCCCATACCCCCACTGACTTACTCTGTACCCAGGCACATCAGCATCCTGGGTACGCCACTGTTGCTCACACTCTCCTCACAGTCCTGTTCATTCATCCGGTATACCTACTTCCCTCTTACTCATCTCCAGGAGTTTGTTGTCCAGCACGATAAAAATGCAAATCCTCCCACTTTCTTCCTCACCGTGGAGACCTTGCTGCAGAGGATGCAGAAGGAAGACAAGATGGTGAGCTCACCCTCTCTTGTGTGATATTCTTGCAGCAATAACTTGTGCACATTTGCCATTTTGTACATGTAGCTAGGGTAACTGGTTATTTAGTGAGTATAAGTATATATTTTTTCAGCTAACAATTAATTTCAGCGGGCTTGTGATTGAGTCCTGGACGGGAACGGAAATTTTAAGCCTTCAATAGTATACTCAACCTGAGAAGGTACTCCAGAATTTGTGTTATTACTAGAGGACCTGACTTGTCGAACTGGTCATTTTCTGCAGACCATCTGAAACTCATGATGTTCATGTATACTGTCCCTGATACAGCGTAGGTAGGATGGCCATAGCCTGAGGCTGCCGCAACCGACTGAAATGACTTGTAACAAACTCTCATCAGGCTAACACTTTGCTTTGGTGACATTAGACAAATGGTACCTACATTCTAACTGTTCATGGACTTATCCCTATGGTACAGGATCTCGTGTTTCTGAGACTCCTTTATCCCAGACTTGTGGTGTGGTTTGACTGGTTCAATACTTCCCAGGTGAGTGGTAGTCTCGGACGTTGGGGAGTGTATGCTGTACATTGCCTTGGAGAGTGTGTGCTGTACGTAGATCCCCTTGGTGAGCATGTGCTTTAGCGTGTTCTTTAGATCCCCTTGGTGAGCGTGTGCTTTTGATCTCCTAGGTGAGTGTGTGCTTTAGATTTCCTTGGTGAGCGTGTGCCGTAGATCCCCCTGGTGAGCGTGTGCTATAGATCCCTTTGGGGAGCATGTGCTGTCGATTCATCGATTCCCTTGGTGCACATGTGCTGTAGATCCCCTTGCGGAGCGTGTGCTGCAGATTAAGTTGGGGAGTATGTGCTGTAAATGTTCTTGGGGAGAGTGTGCTGTCGACCCCCCCTGGTGAGGGATACCAAAACTAGGTCTCCTGGGGATGGCCTGCAATGGTACCAAGACTTGGTATCCCGGGGAGAACCTGCAATGATATCAAGACTGTGTTCTGTGAGCTGGGCCTGTAATGTTGCATACCAAGACTAGGTCTCCTGGTGAGGTTGTCTTGCACTATCCGTCCATTCTGCATCATCTAAAGCTACAGAATAGTAGCTCAAAGTCTTGGTGTGTAACATGGTGAGACTCGAAAAGGAACAATGAAGTACGTAGCTGAATTTGTTTGCTGTTGTTTGTTGTTTGCTGTTGTTGGTTGTTGCTGAATTTGTTTGTTGTATGTACTCATACTGGGCCCCAGTTTGAAAACCGGAGCTTGGAGAATGAGGGTAGTTGTTGGTGCTTTAACCCTTTGACACCGATAGTACACTGGTGTTAAAGGGTTAAGTCTACTTGGTAACTATTGTGGTTCCAGTGGTCATCTTTAATTCTCTCGATGTTCAGTTGGGAGAGCAGCCGCTGGAGGGGGAGGAATGCAACGACTGACAGAGAACTGAATCCTAAGGTGAAGTGGCAGTATTAGCCTAGCCTCATTCTCAGGCTCGTCCCAGCATACAATGACTTCATGTCAAACTGATTGCAATGTCACACTAGTATTTTGATGATAGTTGATATCAGGAGCTTATGAGCGCCGCGAAGCGGCGCGAAGGAGCGTCAAACTACCATACTTGTTTGGGTTCCATCACTCGCAAGATAGCAGTCGCACAAAATGCCTTATACGGCTGGGCTACAACTCGCACCTACTTTGTTAAGAAGCCTGTGCACGATGTGTGAAAACCGGATAAAGTAATAATTACGTACGCACAATTACAACTCGATCACGAAACGGTTGAACTGCACTGTGAGCTAGCTACCTACTAATACTATGGCGAAGCCTAGGCGTCTGCTGAAGAGAGAGGTGATGTTCATTTCGCGCCGCTTACAAGGACTGGACGTCAATGTCATGGAAGCGTTCGTTGTCAAGGAGGTGGAGGCGGTGGAATTTCATGTAGCGTGCTATGCAGAGAGGCAAGCGCTATGGTCACACCTCAAGCAGTCCAACAAGCTGGGGAGGATGATGGGGTTTTTTGAAGGACACTTTTTGCGAGCTATTTAGAGGACACAGCACTGGAGCTGAACGTTTTGGTCGCCTTCTTGCCGCATGGTACCAGAGAACAGGCGCCCTAGCTTGTGCAGCTATGTCGACACGAGAATGCTGTGAACTGTGGGGATTGCTGACAAGTGATTTCGGCAAAGAAATATCCGCCTTGGATAGGAGCGCCCTGGTGTCAGCCATTGCTGCAGCAGCATATACTTTTTTCCAGAGACAGGTGGGCTATAAATACCTATTGCTAGATTTAGTATACAAGTAACAAGGTGACCTCATACATGCATGGTTTCATTTCACAGGTAACTCATCTCCAATCTACCTGGAGAACAGTTCAGTTGAGTGCTGTTGACGAAAGTGATGAGGTGGTGTCAGATGACGATGCATCTTTGTATCGCCTGTTCGGATTTTCGCTGTTTGTTGGAATGCGGTTCCGAAAGAAGACATTGTATGGTCGTCTTCGGCAGAACTACCTTCCCACTACGAGGAGGAAGTACCATCTGGAGCTTCAGGTGATGAAGAACCTCGTTGAAACGGACAAATCTGTATGTCCTGCAGTCATCAAGTTTCAAGACAGGGGAAAAATGACCTTTCCTCATTAGGCACTGTTCCCCTTCTTGCGAAAGTGCTCGATCGCAATAAAGACCCATCTGAATCGCAAGCAATTCCTGCTACAAGGCAGAACTGTAGTGCGAACCACAAGGCATGAAGTACTGAGCAACCAGGACCTATTAGGAGAGTTCAGCACCTTGGCTTCCTTTCGGTGCAGTGAAGCTAGTACTGCCACCATTAAAGGTGTGTACTTAGATTTAGTTGGACGAGTGGTCAACACCATGGCTAACAGTTTTCTCAGCAGTCAAGACATGCTGGAGAGAATTGCCACTAACAAGGGAGTAGATGCACAGATGACTCTCAGGGACAAATTGAAGGCATATGCTAGTGATGTACAATGTAGAATACAGTTGTAATTGTTATGGTAATAGTGTGATATCAGTTCAGTTACTTCCTTGCTCGTTTGTATGGCTTTCTTTGAAGTGCATGCTGTCGGATGAAAAGGGGAGCATCTCGGTAGTCCCCACGATGTCGTCGCTGCTTGCCATGGATACTTCCTCTAGTCAGTACAGCAGCTCTAGCGGAAGCATAATTCACTGCAGATAAGTGACCGGAAGTGGCATGCTTCACCTGGCTGAAAAACGTCTCCACTGCACTCCCATTCAGCCTCACAGGATAGATGGTATATCCAGGATGGGCTGCAGTGAAGTCAGCACAGAAGTTTCTGAAGCCATAGAACATGAGCCTCATAAGGTCCCATGTCTGCCATGACAGGAAGAGCTTTCCTGTTTGCTCAGTGATCCTGTATCCTGTTGAATGAGGGAATGTGACAGTGAGGGGGGTGAAGCTATCTTTTCCTATGAAAATGAATACTTGTACATACCTCCAGATAGCTTTTGATCCAACCAACGAGTGAAGAATTTGAATCCCTCCTCCATCCCAGTCAAAATAGGACTCTGTGTGCTTTTGATGAAGACACGCTTGCCCAGGATTCCTCGTTCAAACAACTTATTGCAGGCTTGGAGGTACTGGATAGTCTTCTTCACAGAAGCAGCATCAGGTGGAGGAGGAGAGTGACTGGCGTACTCCTGCAACTCTGACAGGACGTGCTCTTGCTATGTAAGAAGGTATACATAATTATACATACCAGCTTGCATAATGGGGATAATACACAGTATTACGTACTTGCATGATCTTAGCTGGTTTCACATTAAGCCGTGTCCAAGGGTCCCTGAAAACATGGTTCTCCTTCAGCCCAGGCACTCGGGGGAGTTTGTTGTTACGCTTTCGTTGCACCTCTCTGTGTAGCATGTCTTCAATTGGCTCCCAGCCAAACACAACACCACTTTCGTTAAATTGATTGGTACTTTGGCCATCAACACGTGAGGAATACAGTGCTGCAATCATGTTTTTTAGCTGCAAAAGAGATGAAAAGCATGTAATGAATACACTGAGAATGACGAATGGAGTACGCACACACACCTGGTGGGACGGACAGATGATAATGTGAACCTTTCCGCCAGAAAAACAGTTTGTGAAGGAAGTGGGAATTTCATAGCGATCAGGAAGTTCATCATTGTGGCCGAACGCTCCTTTCTTTCCGAGCAGAATCTTCAGCATCGTCAAGTTTGATGAGGCACCATCACAGATCAGAGCACAAACATCAAAGCCATGAGCTTGAAACTTCCGTTGTGCTTCCATAACACACGCAAGCATGCCTTTTGCCTTGAAAGGACCACTGCTGGTGTAGTAAGGCCCTACAATGTCGCAGTTAGTTGACACGTCTCGCCACAATGTTTGCAAGACATAGTCGGCCTTCTCTGCTTCTGGGTCAGACTGCAATACCTCATATAGATCCTTCAGTGTCGACATCTCCTCAGGTGTCATTGTGTGGCCCACCAACCTATCATCCCGGCTGTTCCAGTGTAGCTTTGCAGCTACCTTGACTTCGTCGAAAATAAGGGCACCTGTCCTCAACGGAGGATAAGGTCTGTTGGCTGCAATGTGCTCTGCCACACGAGCGTCATACTTGGCACGCTCATCTGCAAGTCGTCCCTCCACTTCACCACTTGCCTCAACGTTGCTTCGTGTATAGGTCTTTAAGGTTCCAGCGCTTGGTAGTTGAAGGAGATGAAAGGTGTTCAAAGCTTCATAAGCAGCAGGGCTCCGGGTATACACTGCAAGAGCTGAATATGATTCTGTAATGAGTTACTATACCTATTTACAGAAAGCAGTTTGTGAACTTACCCATCCTGATCGTAATCAGGCTCCACCTATTCCCTTTCATTCCAGTCACTGTGAAATTGTGCATGCAGCTATCAACACCAACAATAATAATTCACACAAAGGCTGTTTGATTAACACTATAGTCACTGCCAGGTGTTTATAGTTATACCCACTGATCTCTGCACTTACCATTACTCTTCTGATCTTTCTGAAAGGCTGCTCTGTCTTCCACGTCTTGCTTCCAGGCCTCCCTGAGCACAGCCCCCTTGCCAGCTCTGTCTGCTTCAAGTAAAAGACCTTTGAGTGCTGCTCGGGACTTGTGGTGGATCTGGGAGGTCAGCGTTAGCAGCTCGTCATGGGTCATGCTATCAATGTCCACGTCATAAGCCGTGAGTCGTCGAATCTGCAGAAGTCATCAATCTTATGAACATAGTTGGTAAAGAGTTATCAGATGCCATCCCCCAAATTACCTTCCGTTTCTGGGCTTTCTTCTCATGGGCAATGTTCCTCCTTCTAGATGGTAAGCTGGCAGGAGACAAATACTTCAGTGGGCAGTGGGAAGATGGCAGGACTCTCTTCGCCTTCTGCTCAGCACTCATTGACCTCCTCTTCCTTGCCGCCCTTCTCACGTAGTACATGAGGTTTGTGCACTTCTCACATCGTAAAGGCTGCCCTTTAGATGATGAAGCCACCTTCACCCACAGGAGACAGTCTTTGTGGTCTACTCGTCCAAATGGTAATCCCCATCTACGAGCACTCTTGGTGTCAAAGGTCAGCAGAGATGCCACATCATTTGGTAGGCCTGGGCACAAAAAGTAACCAGATGCAGGAAGAAGGGTCTGCAAAACTTCATGGAAACGTGTGTTGTCCTCTGGCAGATGACCCTCAACTTGGGGGACAAACATGGCTTCAAGCTTGAAAGTGACCAAGGAGTCACTCTGTGAATATATTACAGCCCTTGGATTATGCAAAGGCGTCGGGGAGTTGGATTCAATCCGCAACCCCCTGTGAATAATTCCCACCTTCCTGCAATCATGGACTCCCACTTCAACTGTCAATTGTGGATACAGGCTGCCTACTTTCCTGACAACATCATCAAACAGGACTGCTGGACCTAAAGTGGACGAAGTCCATAACTCAGTGCACTTAGTAGTTCAGTGTACATGCATAGATGGTATTTAAGGTGGGAGTCTCCTGTATGACTTACTAGGGCTCTCATATGCTTTCTGGTACTGCAGCCTCCTCCCTGGTCTGTAGTTCTTCCGTTTAGGGCTACCGACTAGCTTGAAGTGTCCCATGCGTGCAGCCATCTGTGGTGCTGCATTCGAAATAACGTTCTGGTTTATCAAGCGGTGCTTCTTCCTTGCGGGGGGATGCTCTTCACGTGGTCGCTTGCCAAGAATTTCGCCTGGAGCATCCATCTCTAGCTCGTGGCCTTGCTTCAGCGCTGTCTGCAAAACAAACGTTTAATTAGTGCGCACCTACTTATGTTACGTCATGCGCAGCCGTACACGTACGTACACAGACCGCAAACGCGAGCAATTCAAATCCGTATAAGGAGTGTCAAGTGCGGCAACCTTGCAAGTGATGGGTATGCTAGTTGGACGCTCCTTCCCGTTATGGGCTCCTGTTGATATCCTACCACTTGGTTCCATCCTGCTCTTGCATAGACACTGACGTCTGGTCTTGATGACTACCCACGTGCCTCCCATCCAACTGTGGATGAGTATCACGTAGACCTGCGATGCTGGATGGCGCTGGCGTCAGAAGTCATCGCCCAGATTGCCGACATTTTGGGAGGTATGTGTGTTGAACTTTGTTGCCATGTGGGCCACCAGGGCCGGTAGCTAGAGCATGCAGTTTTAGTAGTTAGTCATATTTTGCCAGTGATGAAAATGGGGGTAGTGCTGCACCTATGCCCTCCCATTTGTCTTGTACAAGTTAACTTACCCCCACACACCTCCTCACACACCCTCCTTTCACACACCTTCCCCTCACACACCCTCCCCTCACACACCTTCCCCTCACACACACACCCTCACACACCTTCCCCTCGCACACCCTCCCCTCACACACACACCCTCCCTCACACACCTTCCCCTCGCACACCCTCCCCTCACACACACACCCTCCCTCACACACCTTCCCCTCGCACACCCTCCCCTCACACACCTTCCCCTCACACAAACACCCTCACACACCTTCCCCTCATGCACCCTCTCCTCACACACCCTCCCCTTACACACTTCCCGCACATCCCACCCTTCACCTGCCCCAATGCCGCATAACACACACTTCCCACCCTTCACCTGCCCCAATGCCGCATAACACACACTTCCCTCCCAGAGAATTCTTTACCTTACAAGGTAACTCGTAAGAGGCTGACTGATCAGAAGTTGCTGGATTCACTACACTGGGACAAGAAGAGAAAGGCAAGTTTCAAATCCTCAAATCCAAATTACTCTAACTCCCATAATAGTATTGCAGAGACCATTAGTGCAAGGCTCTAGGTCTATTCTGCACCTGTGACCGATTCAATTGAGCCGAGAAGAAACTGCACACTACGATGACAGCACCAAGAATTCATAAAAGCAACCACACCAAGGAATGCCAATTGGACAGCAAAGCAATAAAGGAACTTGAAAGATCAATCTTTGCTCTAGCTGCCATTGCATATCCCATGTCCATAGGTGTTAGGATTCACAAGGTAGAGTTGGATGAAGACACATTCGTGTACGTATAGGCATCAAATCTTGAAGAATGGTTTGTTTGAGGCGTTCAAAGCACCAAGCACAGTAGGGTTGTCACCCAATACAAAGACCACTTTGACAAGATTGATCTTTGCTCTATCCAGTTGTGCAATTCCCATCTCCATAACGTGCGTAGTTCATGAGCCATGTTAGGACAAATTCAAAATCCACTAAACATGGTTGGATTCAGAGGCCTGTAGCTCCGAATCTGATGGCCCACATATGGATATCTCAAGAATCTACTGAGAATGGACAATCCTGTGGTGCATGTCCTGTCTTTCTAGCTACTCCCATTCTCTAGATATCTTCGCTCAAACATAACCTGCTTAGCCAGCCCCTTTTTCAGAAATTTGTGGTGAAACATGTCTGGGGCCTTGGGAGGGAATAAAATTCAACTGGGGCATCCTGCAGCTGACAGTGAATTCACAACGAGAGGGCAGACAAAGCCAACTTGCCGACTTGAAGGTCATCCTTCATGGCTTCAATCACTCACAGCATCCGTCACACTACTCCGAGCTCTTGAAATTCTAAGTGATACCGAATTTTGCGTGCCCCGTAAGCACGTCCTACCTCCTCTGTGCATACTCGCCATACTGCATGTGATCCCCCCCCCCCCCCCCCCCCCCCCCCCCCCCCCCCTCTCTCTCTCTCTCTCTCTCTCTCTCTCTGGTTCCATACGCTGAGTTTGAATCCATTTTGTTTATCAAACTTTAGCTGTTTTGTTCATCCCTCACAGACGTACAGTGATTATGGCCTCCATACATCAGCAGTGAAGCTTATAAAAGTTCACCCTCAGCAACCAAACCTACCCAGTACGTGAGACTAGCTTGATGTCAGTCTAGCCGCTAGCCCCTCTCCGCCTGGCTGGTCAAGCGAGAGCATGCACCCCCACTTGACTGACCGGGCGGAGAGAGGCTAGACTGGTTTGACGTATGCTGCATTTAGTACCCATTGTCGTGGCAACTGCCTCTCCAACAAAGCAAATTATCTTGTGGGTAACCATCTAGTGCTCCTGCTATTGTTCCATATGGGCCTCAAAGAATACAGCCAACATTATCTATTGTAGATAGTGTATACAGCATATTGTGGAAGAGAACGGTATATCGGGATCATGTGATAACAGTTGGAGTAATACAGCTGTTCTTATACCATTCGGTTGGTTACAAGGGCGCATCGAGCCGCCGAAGGCATGTGCTGAACAGTGGACGTCTTTTGTTTGGACATCTAGCCTCGTACCCAGGCCTTCTCACCCCAGCCTTTGTCGCTTGCAGTACTAACGTTGGGGAAAGTCATGAGTGATATGGGTAATTCCAAATCAATTCAGCAAAAGTTTGCAAGTGACCCCCTCAGAATTGGACGAAACTTGGTTTGTAAGTAGTACTTGTGGTTTTATGAAGCCAGACGAAATGTTACTGTTGTATGTTGTATGGCTTCCTGATTATAGCCCATCAAAGATTCAACTTTTTCCCGATTTTTACTGGTATAGCAACTATTCAAATCCTCATAACTCTCTCATACTTGAGTGTTTTGTAATACCGATTGCACCATCTTGAAGCATGAAGAATGGGCTTTCATATGGTATCTTGTATGGCTTCATCCGACAAAGTTTAGGAGAGACGCACATTCCTAAACTTTGACCTTTGACCTTACAAGAAAAGTGCTGCTTTAAATTTTCTGATAATTAGTGGTGATACTGGCTAGGCCTTCAACTAAAAGCTGTAAAAAAAATTTGTTGGGGCTCCGTTGGGATTAGGAGATATGTGCTCTTATAGAAAGACATGTAGGCTATTTATGCCGTTTCCCCATAATTCCAGCCTCCCCGTACATCATAGGAATCACCCCTTGCATCCAAATTTTGGTGAGCCTGGACGCGGGTGCTTGCCCAAGCAGATTACCAACCTGGGTGGGCGTAGCCCAAAAAGCATTGAGTAGCGGGCTTCATATGTTAGGGTGTGCAGCGAGGTCCTACTCTTAGAGACTTCAGATAGGCACCTTTCTTGGTAGGTGTATTATCGATGCTTGTTACTCGCTCTCATTAACATCAGGATAACGAAACTTGGTGTGTGCATGGCCCACTGGTTGCTTGAAGTGTGTACCAAGGTGGGTGGAGACTGGGCGTGGCCAAGCGGGTATGGGGGTAGCAGCGTTTCCTCCTATTTCCAGCCTCCCTGTACATCATAGGTATCGACCTTTGCATCCCAATTTTGGTGAGCCTAGACATGGGTCCTTGCCTAAGCAGATCACTAACCTAGGTGGGCGTAGCCAAAACGGCATCTAGTAACGGGCTTTGTATGTTAGGGTGCGCAGTGAGGTCCTACTCTTAGAGACTGTACTTGCTGGGTGGGTGTATTTTCGATGCTCGTTACTCACCCTCATTGACGTTAGGATAGCAAAACTTGGTGAGCGCATAGCCCACTGGTGGCGTGATGTGTGTACCAAGGTGGGTGGAGACTGGGCGTGGCCAAGTGGGTATGGTGTGTAATAGAGCACTGAATTCGCCTTAAAAGCCTACGTACATGCCATTCTATAAGAGCACATATCTCCTCATCCCAACGGAGCCCCAACAAAATTTATTTACAGTTTTTAGTTGAAGGCCTAGCAAGTATCACCACTAATTATCAGAAAATTTAAAGCAGCACTTTTCTTGTAAGGTCAAAGGTCAAAGTTTAGGAATGTGCGTCTCCCCTAAACTTTGTCGGATGAAGCCATACAAGATACCATATGAAAGCCCATTCTTCATGCTTTAAGATGGTGCAATCGATATTACAAAACAATCAAGTATGGGAAAGTTATGAGGATTTGAATAGTTGCTTTACCAGTAAAAATCGAGAAAAAGTTTAATATTTGATGGGCTATAATCAGGAAGCCATACAACATACGAGAGTAACATTTTGTCTGGCTTCATATAGCCACAAGTACTACTTACAAACCAAGTTTCGTCCAATTCTGAGTGGGTCACTTGCAAACTTTTGCTGAATTGATTTGGAATTACCCATATGCAATGACGTATATATACCTGGATGTTGGGTGGAGTATGGAGGTGTGGCTTCAGGCTCCATGCAGCTGTAGGGCGGCTTTCTGAACCCAAGAATTTCTTGCACGTTTTCCGGGAATGTGCCACTGCTCCATATGTGCCCCTGTGTCCAGGTATATATGTGACGCGTTTTACCAGGCCTCTCCTCATGTACTGCAACAGGCAGTGAGAAGGCCTCTCTCAATAGACACGCTGGATGTAATCTACAGAGTCTGCTGTACTTTTTCTTACAGCGTATAAGAAGAGGAAGGTTATGAGGGAGCCGATGTTGAGGTAAATCCCACCCCTGGGTGTCCCTCTGCCCCTGTTCACATTTCCTCCTCCTTCACAGGCACATAAACAGCTTTGGCTATGTGAATCTATTCCCTTTTCTCCTGAGAATTGTGTCACCGAACTCCGACAAGCTTGGCTACATCCTTGAGAGACTCCGCAACAAATCAGTGAGGAACACTGCCATGTGACCTGTATGTTGTTATTTTTGTGTATGTCGCTATGGTAACAGCAAGTAGTATATCTTGCATATAAATGTCAACGTGTAAAGTATCAAATGAGTGGCAAGTGGCAACCACGCTCTTGTAGGGAACTGCTATGGCAAGCTCACTTCACAAGTGTTGCAAAGAGCACCCCACTCACCTTACAAGGAGGGTGAGCGCTCTTTTGATTGATTCCACATTCGTCTGTGAACGAGTGTCCGTGTTTGTGGTTTGCACTCGCGTACATCACCGGACGGGTTAGCATCTGCTGCTATATAAGTTGGAAGATGCCAGAGACTCAGAGAGAGTAGTGTCCAAAATACATTTTGTATTGGTAGCAAATAGTTCAGTAAAGCCATTCTTTTCAAACCTCAAAATCTGTACTTGTCACAACCACCAACCAGCCACTACAATAATCGTAGTACCATGTTGAATTCTACAGTAGTGTATCTGATTCTCTTCTGTAGTTGCTTTGGACAGATTATGGGATACGATCACTGGCAAGAAATGACCCCTTCTACAACAAGGTATGGATATGACCTTGTAAAGTGGTCACTGTAACCACACGTATTTTCAGTACCAAATGAAAGTGGAGAGAAATGAGTTGGCCAAAAGTTACGTATGGCTTAGCCTCGTTCCCAGGCCCGAGACGGCGAGGAGAAAAGGGCCTGGTTTCCACTGTTTGCGCATGCGCTAAAGAGCGGTGGAATTCCACCGGCACCGTGGACGTTCGATTATGTTTGTATACTCGTGACGTCGAAGCGGATAACGTGATCCGTACAGTTAACTAGCTAGCTAGCTACATGTATATAGCTGAACGTTGGTAAGCGCTGGCGTGCGTTACAACAGCTCTCGATCGTGCTCTCCTATGCCCTAGGCTCAGGTAGCAAGGCGCTCCTGAATTCAGCTAGAACAGTGACCTGCGATTGAAACTTTGGATGTTTTCGTGTGGCTACCGTCGCACCGACCGGGTGGAGCCAGTATGCTACCAGACTCTTCCGTTTGTTTTGAATAACGAATGTCGGGTAAGTCTGTTGCTGGTGGCAGTGCAATTGTGGCTGTGTCGCCCCTCATCTTGCGGATGGAGGACCAGTGTAGCAAAAATAGTAGTGTCACACGCTCGACCATGTGACTACGAAGACGTCATTTGCACCCTCCCTCTTATGAATACGTGTTGCGGTTACAGATGATTAAGCGCATGCACAAACAGTGGAAACCAGGCCCTTTTTTCCTCGCCGTCTCGGGCCTGGGAACGAGGCTACGTACGGCTATACAATGGTAGTGCCATGCCAAGAAAGGATCCAGCTGGGATACCTCTTCCATCAACTGGAGATTACTAGTGGTTTACTGGAGATTACTGGAGATTACTAGGATTGTACTCTCTGAGCCTTGATGCTACCCTGTACTGTATAGATAGTGCTCATGAACATTGCCTCTATAGCAATCTCCAGTGACCTCTAGTAATCTATAGTGATCCTCAGTAATCTCTAGTAATCTCTAGTAATCTCTAGTAAACTATAGTAATCTCTAGTAATCTCTAGTAAACTATAGTAATCTCTAGTAATCTCCAGTAACCTCTAGTAATCTATAGTGATCCTCCGTAATCTCTAGTAATCTCTAGTAAACTATAGTAATCTCTAGTAAACTATAGTAATCTCTAGTAATCTCTAGTAATCTCCAAGTAATCTCTGATCTGAAGTGTTGCCATTGAATATATAGTTGCCATACATTTACTCCCATAGAAAAGCGTGCAATTTTTTCCCAAAATGCATGGTTATTGTAGCCCAAGGGCTTTCAGAAATTGCACGGTTACGAAGCGGCCACGGCGCGCGATAACCTATCAGGTGAAGCTCCGCCCTAGCAACAAGCGGCTGTGTCATGGCTACACCTCGTTTTCATTAGCAACAGTTGAAAAATGGCTGTACTGTGTGAGCGCTCACGTTGTTTAAGCTTTCTGTACCTGAGCTGAAGAAACGCTGTGAGAACTGAATGATGGCGTGGCGAAAGTGTTGTCACAGAAATGGTGGCGCTAGTAGCGCTGCAGCCGTACTGTTCGTGGCTGTTATGCGCCCACAGGCTCTGTGCTGCTGTTTTGGGACCCAGTTGCAACACCGCGCTTCGTCCTAAAGCTTCACTACACAACTGAAGAACAGGTCAGTACTCTGAGCGAATAAGATAAGCGGTACTAGTAGCGTGTAGTTTGCTCGCGCTTTGAGCGCTTTTGTGGCTGGGGCGTGGCTTTAATCGCTCAAGCCGCTTGCTTTCGACCATGCCATGCCTGGATTAGTATTTAATCACATGTATTCTCGTGCCATTTGGGAATAACTGCACTCACAACAGTCATAAATTGCACTCGCTATCGCTTGTGCAATTACTTTGCCTGTTGCTCGTGCAATTATTTCCCAAATTGCACTCGAAACCCATGTGATTACCTATACAAATTGGTGCATGGTGCATGCAATTATTGGCTTTCCTTGCTTATAAAGCAGCTAGCGTTTTGGTCGGGAGAGGGGTCCTGTGTTGCCCCACTCTTCCCATGAAACCCTGGACTCCAGCTACATCCTCCTAGTATCTCTCTAACTGGTTCACCTTTCACTGCAGTTCAACACGGAGCATGACCCGCCCTACTGGAGGGGTGCTATCTGGCTCAACATGAATTACCTGTGTGTCAGGGCACTGCATTACTATGGCAACAGTGACGGGCCCTACAGGATACAAGCCAGAGAGCTGTATGAACAGCTGAGGTGGGTATGCTCTTTCCCAGGCTCCCCTCTGTGTGTGCAGTGAAGAAACATTTCACTGCACGCATAAGGGGAGCCTGGGAATGAGACTAGTCATAGACTAGTGGGTATGAACTAGTCATATGTTCACCTTGAATATGAATATTGGACAAATATTCACCCAGCGAACATTAATTTTGCCTTGAGGCAGCAATTAGGTTGGGTCGAATGTCCTATACATGGTCACAGTCTTCACTGCATAGCAGGGGTCCCTACTGAGTATACAACAGCTGTTTACACCTGCGTAGTTGAGGTCCCTTGTAGTACCGGGCAACTCTGCAACAGAACCGTAATACAGATACATATGTTGGTAGTCTCGTTCCCAGATCCTCCCCCCAAAAAGCAGAAAGGGTGTCTGGTGTTCTTAGTGACCTTTCTTGTCACACGAGACAGGGCATATGATGTAATTTAATGTCACAATTGCATTTTTAAATCTGGAACTTGATGCTTCAGAGCATATAGACTTAGTAGACTACTGTTACATTGTACATAGCACAGTTCATAAAAGCTTAAGATGGCTGCAAAGTCTATTGGGAGAGGTTGCGAGACAACTTTCACTACGTACAAGACTATATATACTAGTGGAATGCAGGACATTGGGGGGCGAGCCTGAGTGAAGTGCATGCGCGTGCCGCAGGACATGCATGGAGCAGTTGCATTCACATGACTGTGACAGGGCAATGAGCATAGGCCACAGAAATTATGGCACTAAACATACACTCGTGTACATCACAGCAACTGTGAGTCAGGTTAGCGTTTGTAGCTGAAGCAGTCTAGCACCAACATCACCGGCCATGGCGCCACGGTAGATCCACGACTAGACTCTGAGCCGCAGTCTCTGCCTTTGTCAGTGTCGCCACTGAGGAGGCAGAATGTTCATGGTGCTCTAGCCAATGTCCACGAGTGCATGGTCTCTCCGTCTTTGTTGTTGCTATCGTCCGTCGAACAGGTAGCTAGACGGTTCACGATTCCTGGAGTCCGGCGTCGTATCGAGGTGCGTCTGAGAGCTAGCTCGGGATCGCTGTTGAATTTGAATATTATTGTGCACGTGCAAGGGAAATTCGCTGATTTAAAATTTACGGTATTTGCAAGATCCAAGCAAGCAAGCAAGCATAGATACACACGCTCTGCGCAATGATGTCACGCTAGTGTGGGGCTCGCTCCGGCTCGCCCCAATAATGCTGTGTGCCTGATTGCCTGCATTCTGCCATCTGATTCAAGCTCTCAAATCTGAGAATGGCTCCTCCCCTTGCTCAGAACTTCAACATCAGACCCTCTTTTCCCACATGCGGGAGTGTCTGGGCACAACACAAACATGTTGGTAGGCTTGATTGCAGCTCTCTATGTGTGTCTCATTCCAACTGCCACCAATGTGTGTGTGATGAACCGATCGCACTGGGAACGGTTTTCTATTTCTGCCACACAAATGTTTGACTGCCGATATCTACCTACGCCTGCTACACAAAGAGAGCTTATTACTCTCGCTTATTACTCTGTAGACGGCGCGCGGCGGTTATCAAGCGACACGTGGAGCTGACTCAGCAGAAAAAGCAACGATGCCTCTCGAACTTTTCGGGTTCATGAAGCGCCCTGCTTCAGCTTCCTCTGCTGCCGATCCGCTAGTGACCGATGGCGTAGAAGCGTCCAGCAGCGGGATTCCAACTTCTGCTTCGAGGAGCGGGGATCCGCTCGCACCGCCCTCCAAGGGGAGGCGCTTCAACATGAACTGGACTGAAGGACGCGAGTGGCTTACGCACGATACCGATGCTGATGTGATGTTCTGCGAGTGGTGCCGTCGCTTCGACAGGAACGATCACAGGAACCAGTTCGTCAAAGTCTTGTCAGTGTGCATGTATTAGTCTCGCGTGGCCCAGACCCTTCCTGCGACGATTAGTGGGGCGGGGCGAAAGGGCTCCTCCCGCCCCGCCCACTAATCGCCGCGGGAAGGGTCAGGGCCACGCGAGACTATGCATGTATGTCCAAGTTGTTATCAGTTGTGTTTTGCTCATATCATTCATTGTAACAAGCGTATTACCAAAAGAATGTTTGGCCACTAAAAATTTACAGTGGTGACTAAGTCTAGAAGTTAGTGGTCACCACTGGCGACCTGGAGTTTGCTCTTAATTTCACACACTGAATGTGTGTGTGATGAACCGATCGCACTGGGAACGGTTTCTATTTCTGCCACACATTTAAATGTTTGACTGCCGATATCTACCTACGCCTGCTACACAAAGAGAGCTTATTACTCTTTAATGGATGCCAAAGGGCCCATAAAACTGAAATTATAGAATTGTGTTTTCAATTACTGCATTTGCGCCATAACTGTGTGCACGTGTAGTTTGAAGAAACACATCACTACTAGCCGTGTTCTGTAAGAGCGCATGATGACGTGAAAAAACAATGATGTCATCATGCGCTCTTGATTGTTACCATGGCGTTTGAAGCAACACATCACTACTAGCTGTACGTGTTCCGTAAGATGGTGCATGATATTTATGGCCAACTAAGGGCTAAAGGAAAACGGAGGAGTGAAAACTCAAGTTTCATGTACACCGTGGCTGAAACATGGAACGGACTGAAAAACAGACCAGAAAATGGACTGGCGGGTTTCCATGTGCTCGACATGACATCTACTCGATCGCACAGTAAAACTACATTTTAGCTTAGTGTACCACCGGTCCGCAGTCCAGCGGATGATCACCAATGCCACAGGTCCATGCAGCCATGGATGAATGGTGACCAGTGCCTTGCAGCCAGACAATGACTCCTCTCTCAAGTCTGGTACACAGCTCAGGTCAGTACAATTACACCACGATTACCTAGTCTCGCGTGCCAACCTGCCTGGCACGAATTAGTCTCGCGTGCCAACCTGCCTGGCACGAATATAATTGCATAGGAGCAATGCAGCAACGTTACTTAAGCGCTCATGCACAGAAGGGCAGTCAAGTCTGCCGAAGCCAGACCCGGGAGGGTGGCACTCGGGTGGCATCTGTATAATCCCCACTGCATGATCAGATTCTTACATAGGAGCACAATCAAAGTCTTATACACTGTGTACACAGCTGCTACTGTGACGTAAAGTTTTTCTGGAGATTCATTTGCACTGCAGAACATAATTATTGCACCTTATGTCGCTCTGAGGTAGTTATGGCTGCAGAGGAAATCTGATACCAGTAATAATTCTAATTATGAGTTAGGCCCATATTCAGTGGCCCCATTGGAACTTCCCCCCACACATACTTCACAATGGCTGCTGCACGCCATCCTCAGGAAGCGGGAACTCAGCTTGACGATCATCACATGCAGATGGGCTTGTGGACCTAAACCATATCCCATCCTTAATTGACCCCACCTACTTTTGGGATCATGTGATTTGTTGCAATCAGAATGCAGTTATAGACCCCACCTACTTTTGGGATCATGTGATCTGTTGCAATCGGAATGCAGTTATAGACCCCACCTACTTTTGGGATCATGTGATCGGTTGCAATCGTTAAGGAATGCAGTTATAGACCCCACCTACTTTTGGGATCATGTGATCTGTTGCAATCGTTAATGCAGTTATAGACCACAGTGTACACTCACACACTCATGTTCACTCGCATATGCGCACACACACACACACACACACACACACACACACACATAATATACTCACGCACGTGCGCACAAACACACACACAATGCACAATGCACATACACACACATGCAGGGTACTCATCCGTTCACTGGCTGGTCATCTCTCATTGTTCTCATCACGGCAGAGAAGTTCTGACTGCTGGATGGGTTACATGAAACTAGTTGAATGTATTGTGCATTAAGCATCAATGTATAACTTTATTCTGAGAAACTGACACTATATACAAGCTTTGTGAATAGTCAATACCAGGATACACTATATAGCTGTAGATACGGGACTGGATGGGCGCCATCATCGTCAAAGTTGCTCCATGATCGCACCGTCCACATGTGCCATTCAAGTCAATATTGAAGTTTCATTTTTGTGTAGAGGAGTGCCCATATGCATGTGGTCTTTGCAGGATACTGAAAAATGAAGTGGATCGACTCGAGCTCAAACCACGTGTGGACGTTGCAATCATGGATCGAGCAACTGTGACAATATGACGGTGTCCGTCCAGTCCTGTATCTACAGCTAGTTTCTCCTGTGACGACTACCAGGATATATAGCCGATAGTGATCGTAAGTCTTGGAATGCATGCAGGACTCCCATGCAGCATTTAAAGATTTCTGGAGCCATGTATAGTTGAGCTTCCAAAAGGACTGCTTTGCAGGTACTGTGTCTTAAATACGCGTATCAGAGAACGCGATAGCGTTCTCTATTTAGGGATGGCCAAGGAATTTTCGAATTTACCATACTGATGCACTAGCAGGAAAACGGCAAAAGAAGCTACAAAGGCCCAAACCAAGCATGCAGATAGTCTCGCAAGCCAGCCTCTTTTTCTACGAGGGGGCGCGCGCGGAGGGGGGAGGGAAAAAGAGTCTGGTGACTTAAGCCAACATTTCGTTACCCAGTGGAATGCAATCAACTGTAGCAAATGAAAAAGTCACATGATAGCTATCCAATTATCGCCCACAACTTTCAAATGTGCAACTGCGAATCAAGTTGGAGGAGGCTCGCGAAGCTCTGGAGAGTAGTAACCGTTGGAAGGTGAGCCACGGAAAAGCCTTCAGCAGTATATATACGTAGTAACAAGGCGATTTTCCAGTACCCGTTAGAAGACTCACGAGTACATCCCGTCCGCTGAAGGAGTTCTTCACTGCTAATTCTTGCTTTGGGGCACAACCTTGGATAGCCTAGTTGCGTTTTGCAGCGATGGCAATCGCATGCACTGTCTGAATTACGCTATGAAAATCATGTGACTGCTGCAATCTCATTGGCTCTACCCACATTCCGGCAGAGAAAACGAAATGTTGGCTTAAGTCACCAGACTCTTTTTCCCTCCCCCCTCCGCGCGCGCCCCCTCGTAGAAAAAGAGGCTGGCTTGCGAGACTAGCATGCAGACAGAATGACACTGCCTAGCAGTTCACAAAAACACTCTTAAACGTACCTCAGAGAACGCGGGAGTCGAGAGACAAGTCGCTGTAAAATTCCGATTTCGTCGTCATCTTTCTTCTTCTTCTTTCTCATAGTCAAGCATAGCTCACCAACGGAAGGAGTCCTTGAGCTCATTTAAGCACAGAACAACACCGCTTCTCCGCAGTAGAGTCTTTGAGCCCTTTTGTCTGCGAACTGGCAAGAACAGCAGTTTTAGCTGTCTAGCACGACGCCATTTTGCAATGAGGCATGGCAACCAGAGGTCACGCGTTCAAAGGTCAAAGGTCAATGCCAATTGCACATGCGCAGTTCACATCCAAGTGGTTGTGTTCTTTTGCTTGTGATGACTGCATCTGACACACTTACTGAATCCTTGTCAATCCATCATCTGGTGGGTCACTACCGCTGAGAGAACTTTCAACCAATCTGTTCTTGTCAAGATCTGTCCCATCATGGGGGCGTGGCTTTCTTTTCATGTTGTAGCTACAGTGCAGAACATGTACCAATACTGACCAGTACTGTGAGGCTGGAGTTTTGAACTTCATTACGTGGCAAGTACGAACCTATAATTATGACTGTCGACATCGAGCTGTATGATCTGATCATGATGAGGCCCCACCACCTCCCATGCAAAGATTACAGCTAAACATTGATCACAACTAGCTAGACCAACATGGGCATGCAACAGTATTATCAAAATGAAGCATCAAAGCCTGCTCAATGCCCAGCAGAAGGTCCACAATGACATCCATCACCTACATACAGCAACCTGTTGATAATAAATAGACTGCAAACTATAATATTACAAGTAATAAAAAACATTTAAAATGTAGCAGGATGTAGGGATACCAGAACCGCAAAAAGTAAGGAAACAAGGTAGGGATGATCACACAAAACAGTGAAGTATACAACCCCCTACAGAGATCTTTTTCCATAATACGTGTATAATGAAAAAAGATATGTAGGGGGATTGTATACTTCACTGTTTTGTGTGATCATCCCTACCTTGTTTCCTTACTTTTTGCGGTTCTGGTATCCCTACATCCTGCTACATTTTAAATGTTTTTTATTACTTGTTTATGTCATTTTTTTTAGCAGCAGGCGCATGATTACTTGACTCTGGCATTTACACTGCCAGCAATGGCTGAAGAATCAGACCCAGCATCTCAAAAGCCAACCCTTTTCTGGATGGATAGTAAGCCAGTGCTCCCTGAGCTGAAGTAGTGTAGGTAAAATAGCTATACCAGATAGTAGTAGCGACACATTGTTGAGTCTTTAGATAGGCATTCACCCCTCTCACAGAACACAGTCTAGTAACATATATACATGTAGCACAGAGAATTTACCTCAGTCTAGTTACGGTAATTACCTCAACAGCGCAAGGCACTTCTAATTCAGCGATCTTGAATAATAATTACGTATCGTTGCTAAGTGATCGTTTAACTCTTTGCACGCGGGATATGCACTTATGAATAATTAATGAGTTAGAAAAACCAAAATGGAAGATAAAAAAAAAAAGAGTTCTTCTTTCTGGATTCGAACCACGTATGTCCGCATTAACACGCAAGCGCACTGCCGACTACACCAAATCGCCGTACTACCCTTCTCTAACGCATACAGGTATTTAAAAGCTAACCGTTCAAAATCGCCACGGGCACATAAATGTGCCCGTGGCGTGCAAAGAGTTAAGTGCGCATGCGTACAAACATGAAAATGGCGTGACAAATGAAGCCATAGTTATTGAGTGGGCAGCTGTAGCCGCCTGGTGAAGACTTGGAGGTTGCCAAAAAGCGATGGGCTGGTGCACTGCTCGGTGTAAAATGCTGCTGTTTCGTGCGAAAACCATCATGAGGGATTGAGGCGACGTTGAGCTAGCCCGTCTGAAAGAAAGAAAGAAAGAAGAAGAAGAAAGAAAAACAATTTGCCCGTTTTGCGAGTACCTGGTGCGGTACTTTCGCGACGGTTTTTCGCGACGCGAGGAGTCTTGTTGGTCATGAAAACACTCGAAGATGAACGGTATGTGGTTATAAAGGCTTATAAGTGTACCGTTTCTGAGATTTGGAGAGATTCTTTTGTATTAGCATATATTGCGTGTACGTCGTATCCCTACATACAGAGTCTACCGACTCTGTGATTCATTAACATAGTGCCACCCTGAAGTGGGTTGGACTAAACTAGTGACATGCATCACCTTTGTACTTTGCAAAGACCAAGGGAGCAGTTGTATACATGATAGACACTGCACTCTGCAAATTGGTTGCTATGTTTCCCAATTAGCTACAAGATTTCATAAGAAGTGTGTACAAGTGGGCATCTCAAGTGGATAGCACAAAGTTGTGATAACAGTAAAATTAGTGACACAAAATGCATTCTTTGACCATAATTATGAGAAACTTCTAATGATACTCCTCTAGTCCAATTCCTACAAAAGTTCCTGCGACTCAGGGTACCCTTACATGTACAGTGATACCTAGCCTCCTTCCTAATGAGGCTAAGTGATACCATGACTAATAAGCTACGCATTTCATGCGCTCAAAAAAGTGCACAAACTAGGGGCAAAAAATTTTCCCCCAAAAATTCTAGGGGATTTAGTGATGGCCTGTCACATTCCATGCACCTCACACAAAACCTAAGAAACAAGGGGAAATGCCATTAACCAGCCTCAGTCCCATCCCATCCCTAAATTCTACATTTTTTAATAAATGGGATGGGACTGAGGCTGGTTAATGGCATTTCCCCTTGTTTCTTAGGTTTTTTGTGAGGTGCATGGAATGTGACAGCTGGCCATCACTAAATCCCCTAGAATTTTTGGGGAAAATTGCCCCTAGTACAGTATTAGATTGCTGCATCAGTTTCATGTTATAGTAGACTATAGTGTTCAAAGTTGATTCCAATTGCAGAAGTAGCACGCTGCACATATGATCTTTCAGTTCATACTCAGAGAGCTATAAAAAGCGACAACTGTCAATCCATTGAGTGAATGCACAATTTTGAATCAAAGTTGGGTATACAAATAAGTTGAGAAAAGACAGATGAGAAAGTTGGTTGAAGATAGTTTACAATGAATTTGCCCTAAACTGGAAGTCCATGATGCTGGAAGAACTACCGAAAGGGGGGCGTCTGAAAGACCCTGGAGCCGAGGGAACTCTCTCCACTTGTATCACGTCAGCAAGGACTGTTCTTGCTGCTTGCAGTCTCTCTGAGCATCGTCTCTCGATCTGTTCCACCTTCACCTTACATTGCTGCTCGACTTCTGCGATTCTTGACTGGTACTGTGCCAAAAGTTCAGCCCTGGCAAGTTCTAACCTTTCTTGCCATGAGTGTTCCATCTCGAGAACCCTGGACTCACTTGTGCGACGGATCTTCTCTTCGAGCTGGTCTGCTATGCTCTCTCCGTCCTGGCAAGCCAATTTGATCTTCCGCAGGTCATCAGTCTTTAGCATTTCCTTATTTTGGAAGAGTAATTTCCGTAGCTCTGAGCAACCACAAGTTTCATGCAAGTTGCAGTTTCCCAGTCCAGACAACTGGGCGATAATCTCATTATACCCTTCCCTTCTGGCAATTTCCATTGGCGTCTCGCCCTGGGCATTTCGCATGTTGATACGGCAGTCAGAATGCATTAGCAATTGCACAGTGCTGGGGTGTCTCCACTTGGCAGCTTCATGGAGAGCAGTGTTGCCGTGCTGCATGAAGAGAACCGGGAAGGGGAGTGAATCGGCTATGCAAGGTCAGGAGTACATGCTGACATGCTAACATGCAACAAGAATGCAGACATGAATCCAGTAACATTAACGTGTTGCTACAACACCAGCTGACGTTATATGAATGTGTTATATGCATGTGTTTTGTCGGTTGCCATATAAACAGTATAATACTGACAACCCGAAATGGTTCTGAAGTGCTTCAGGCTGTTTCTCATAATTTGGGTAAACAAGAAACCAGAAACCAGGTGTGCATGTGCAACCACATTGTCTCATTACATTTCCATAGCAGTGTATGATAATTATGTCTGTAGGCTAATGGAGTATCCTAGCAACGTGCACAGATTACATAAATCAACATGCATACCTTATCCTGCATGTCAGGGGCAACCCCAGCGTCAAGAAGTTCTTGAACGATTTCGTCGTGGCCCTTTGCAGCAGCTAGGTGGAGGGCAAGGAAGTTCAACTTGTGTCATTTCCAGACAAAATTAGATCGCCCATTAACAATACTTGCAACCTTTGCATCCAAATAAACAATGTTGTACTTACCATAGTTCTCATGTTGACTTTGCTCTTGCAGACGATAAGCTTGTGGACAACATCTTGGTGGCCATTCCAGCAGGCCAGCTGGAGAGGAGTCCAACCATCTTTTCTTTGTTGGTTCATGTTGCATTTCACTGGCAGCAACACTCTGATGACACCAGCATGGCCGTTCAATGCAGCACAATGTAGAGCATTTGAACCACTCTGAATAAATTAGAGGGGATCAAGGATCAAGGGGGACGTTCAAATATGGAACAAAGAAATACTACAAGATTAGTCATTTACAAAATCTGTTGAATAGAGTTTCCCTTACTTTGTCGGTGATGTTTGCCAGGCATCTGCTCTGAGCCACCAGTGCATGTATGGTGGACATGTGGCTGTTCCATGCAGCCCAGTGCAATGGGCTCCATCCGTACTGTATGTACTGATGTTCAAGAGCAAGTAACATATGGTCATTCACAATCATGAATGGAAAGAACGCCTACGTCCACCTAGTGTGGTAGGCATTATGAATAATAATCACTTCGGCATTCATGAATGACATACAAGGTGCTGTGCTTACTTTATCTTGCATGTTCAACATTGAAGCTTCGGCTGTCTAGGTGCTGTTTTACAACGGCTGTGTGTCCCCATTTTGCAGCTTTGTGCAGAGCAGTGAGGCCGTTCTGAAGGAGAAAGAACATTTCACTGCATGAATAAAATTATGATAACAATTTGCTACTGTAACGAGGTCGTTCTAAGTTAGATAATATTATGTCCGAAGTGACGTAGCCACATACCGAATCTCTGGTTAGAGTGGCGCCTGCTGCTAGGAGTCGCTTCACTTCACGGGCTTTGCCTCGTTCTGCAGCAATGCGCAGCTGGAGACCTAGCTCCGTGGAACGTGAAATGCTAGAGAGAGATAAGAGAAGAACGGGAGGTAAAATTTAATTACTTAGCCGAGAATTTACGTGCAGTGCACATTCTGCACGTGACCAGGAGTGCATACCCGTCCACAGATCGTTCACTTACATTAAATGCTCTGGGTTTCTGTTCACTCGGTCCATTTCGTGAAGATTTTTCACAAAAGTATGAGAACTTTCGGTGAATGCCTGCACGGACGCGCACTTTATATACGCGCAAGCTCATAGGACAATGACGTCATGCAACCTAGATATGCGCAGTATGCCCACGCAGCGGTTAACAAGCAAGACAAAACATTGTATCTGTGGTATGATGGCCATTACTCATGAGAACAGTTTCATTGCCTTCAGTACAATGGTTCTAAACTTGGACTCAAGAATTTGCATGAAATGTAGCCAGTCCGCACAGTGGAAACCTTGCAAACACTCCTCCTGCATTGAAGTAGAGTACAGGTGTGGTAAGAACATTGATCTCCAATAGATATGACAACAGTTGAGGGTGATATAGAGAAATGATAGAGCAATAATAGAGCATGGCAGGTTCCATATATGTACGTAGCCCATGAATTGCACTTAAGGCATAGGAAATTCCTCCATGCCTCAGCTCTGTGCAGAAAATTACTAGCCCCGGCCTGAATGTCCATACTGTCAGGATGAGTATACATACACACATAAGGCCTAAGAAAATGATCAGGCAATGTGACTATCATAATTTACGTTATATCAACATGTTGAGTTGAGCTGCTGACTATGGCTTGGTCCTGCCTCCACTCAGCAAACTACCCCATTCTGGTTACTTCTCAGTCATGCAGCTTGCTAATGCAATCCCTCGCATTCACCACTTATCCCATTTCAGCGCACCTAGTAAGGCACCTTGTTCCTGAGTAGACCTAATTAATATTCTTGTGCGTTTTAAATTGCTCATGGTTGGGCTCATTTGTTCCTCTACTTGTTACATTTGTGAAGCAATAAACAAGTACCTCACCTTCAGAAATACCAGCAGGCTCTGACCCTGTGTGTGCTCCAGGATGGCAGGCTCCAGGTATTTTAGTACTGAAACACAGAAGTAAACCTGAATATTGAAGAATGAATGATAGTCTTGATTACATCTTTCTGAACCACATCCTCTTATAGTCTGTGGTGTTAGTTGCGGCCATTCTCTGCATCATCAGTTGTTTGTAAAATACGCGTTGTAAAACCAAGTTCAAATCTATACACACTTTTTGCTTTGCACAACATAACTTTGTAGTTATGCATGGTGTAACTAAGGTGATCAATTGATAAGCTAGATACAGTTGAAGCAGTTTCATCCAAGTGTGGCAGCCATAAGTAGCAGCTGCCTTCAACACAAACAGTGAAACAAAAAACCAACGTGTAATATCTAACTGCTCTGTAGGAGCATCAGTAAATTTAAGAGAGTCAATTTACTATTTCAAAAAAAACCCTCAGATGTGTGCGACACCCAAACACGAATATGGATATATAGTTAAAACAAGCCATGTTTGGTTGGACGTCAATTCCAAAGTTTATTTCCCCCAGGGCTTTAACAATAATATTTCTCTGACGCACACAAAGATTTCATTCGTCATTTGGAAAGCTATGTATGTTGATGCAGACCGCCACTACCAATCACAAATGCCAAAGGAGAATTGGGTTCGCTACAGTGGTGCGGTGAACTGTCACCCACGGCCACACATGAAGGGCAACCCATGGCCAGGAATGTAAATATAAACACGTTGTTTACCACAAATACCACTAAAGTACTGCAAGAAGTATTAATCTATAACCACGAATCAGCTTGTGAATCTCATTAACTCCATTCATTTCCTTAACAGGGTGCAGGACACAGTGCAGCACCCATGTGGGCATTGACATATATCTCCCATACCTGCCCTTTGGTGGGGTAGTACTGTATGCTGTGATGCACCAAATAGCTTTGCAAAGGGTTGTCAACATGCATGAGATTTGTATACAAATAGCAGCTGTGGGATATGTGGTTGGAATATGTCAT
Organism: Axinella damicornis; assembly: GCA_963931865.1. NCBI lineage: Eukaryota > Metazoa > Porifera > Demospongiae > Axinellida > Axinellidae > Axinella > Axinella damicornis. Next base: position 11,923,271 of record OZ007516.1, on the reverse strand, counting down.
TTTTGCATGGGAAGACCACACAGGGTGCACATGCTGGAAATATTTTTTTCCTGACAAGAACCAACCTCATGTTGTGTACGGAACCCCAATTGCGGAGAGTAAGACCCTGCAAATCCTATTATAAGCACAGAAAAATTAGTTTATCCGGCAATAAACAAACCCCATTGATCGAAATGCGTCATCTTGTGGTCTGTCCAGTGACAAAAAATGGAAACCTTGCAACACAGACCTAACCTTCTCAAGGGTCTTAAATAGCTGTTTGTGTACCTTACAGGGTCAAGGTGCTTCGTCTTGCTGCTAGTTTGGCTACTTCAGAACATTGGCTCAACCTCTTCATGATCATACAGTCCATTTGGAAACTTCATGGTTCGAGATAACTGCTAGAAAATCTGAGTCCGATGGGTGGCCCTCTGCAGGTCTCCTAATGTAATCAAAGGGTGGTTACAGCTTAAGGAAGCTTCCATTAGCCATCACTTATCTTGCGTCACTGCACTGACACCAGGCCTTTGCTGTTAAGTGCTTACCCCAGCTAGCATTTCCATAACTCTGGATGTTAACATGAAATGAACAACAATAATGAAATTTCAGACCATGTTGGGATCACTTCACCTTTCATAGCTCCAAGGCATGCTGCTTTACCATAACAGTATTTACATAGCTCCAAGGTATGCTACCACATAGCTCCTAGGCATGCCTGGGAACGAGGCTAATATGTACATCCATACCACAATTGCTCTCCACCTGGCAGTTTTGTTTACATTCTTGGGACAGTATATTAAATACAGTATCTGCATCTGTGGAGACTTAATCAGAACAAAGGATATTCATACCCTGGCCTGGAATGATATCAGAACGGAGGAGGATATCGGTACCAGATGATATCACATCAGAACTACATGGTGATTGGTGAAAGGAACGATGACATTGTGCAACTTGCATTGTAAACTAAATTTACAGACACTTCCTTATACCGCAGCAACAAGTACTTTTCCTAACTCCTCTGGGAGCTAGTCCATAGCTCTGAAGGTAAACGACTTCCTATAGGCCACTGTGTAATCCTGTGCTCACAATGACTGGAGATTCTTCATACATAGTAGTACCGTAATACAAGCAAGTAGATAAACTGATGTGCCCTTTGTGGGTTGGTGAGTGACAAACACTGAGAAAACTCCTACTCCTCTGGCACACCACCTGCACCAGCTGTGCAATAATCAGAGGGGCAAGCAAGGCACATCAACTGTAAGAGTGAGAGGTACAGTTACACGTGTTGTGTTGTACAGGCTCATCCATTGCTACATACATGCTATGAACTGCATGATGGACTGAAACTTTCCGAATTTGTTTGTGACTACCGGTACGCTTACTCTAGAAGCTAAGTTCACTTGGAGATATCTCTACCTTGTTTGGTGGCACTAGTATCTAGTTACCTAGCACCTGAGGCACTATGCTGAGACTCTCCCCACCCACAGACACATTGGCAGAACTGACTATAGCACGTTAAGGAATAGGGAGGAGGATAATTAAATCATACGTATGTCTGCATCTCTTTATTCCATTAGTTGTCATGTAATAGCTTTGTTTGGAAAATCCAAGTAGACAAAATGGTGCATTCATTTCACGAACAACTTCAACCAAGGAAAGAGGAGAGTATGCAATACTCGAATGTGCCAAAAGATAACGAATCTGAAAACTCATTAATCATAGTTTAGTTCATACCTTTGTCCAGGATCAGGTGGTGACAATAGCTTAACCAATCAGAGAGCTCTATTCAAGGCTCAGACAGGAACATTAACATTGGAACCTTCTAGAACAGCTGGGGCTGCAAGGGATCTGGGCATAAATTGCTCAAGCGGACGCAATCGGGAGCTGTAGCTGACACGAGCAAAGCTGCCTGTAAGATTACACCTGCAAATTATTGAGCATGCACCATGCATTTGTGCATGTAACAGGCATATGACATTTTGTGCCTGCATGTAAACACACTCCCAATCCTCCTTGCTTTCTTTTTGAAATGAGTCTTTTAGCCTTAAACATATCATTCACTCATGTATTCGTGCTCCAAACTGCACACAGGACTGCAATCAACCATCCTGTTATGACTCTAACTAAATTAACCCATTTACAGATGAATTATTTTCACTGGCTGTCTCTTTTAGCCTACGCATGCATTAACCCCCCCCCCCCCCCCCCCCCCCCCCCCCCCCCCCCCCCCCCCCAAACCCTGCACACATGAGCATGGAGCAACCCTCTACATGTTCGTCACTTTAACCACACCCACCCATCAAGGGGCAATCAACAGTCACGGATCTCGGCTGACAATTGCCCGTCTACACTGAGAAAAAAGCTTCACTGCCAGAAATGGAGGCCCTACTAGGCGAGAGGACTGTTTTCTCAGAGACAATGTCCACTTGGCTCCAACCAAGGGGGAGACCAAACATTTCTCACAGCCAAGCCCATACATGGCGATGCTATTTTCACCCTTTGAATGACTCATCTCATAAGGATATTACCGAAAGTGACATCATGAAGCTGAAAGGCTCATATCTCATTCGTACTATTGGTTGTTAAAGGGTTAATGGTCATACTAAAACTGAGTAATTGTCGTTTACTTGTAACAGAAGGAGCAAGGTACACTCATTTCATGCCCTATTTCCAAATATTAGAAGATATCTGTAGCAGGGGTTAGAAGTTAATAGCTGGCATTATGCCCCATTAGCTATGGGGGCAGAGATACCAAATGAATACCTGTTTTGCATACGTACTAAGGCATAAACTTTCAACTAATAGTTATGATAACATGGAAATACAATAGGTCCGCTCGGAATTATCGTACTCATAGGTGGCTAAGGTCTAACCGAGTGTGTATAATTTCAAGCTACCATCAGTGACAGTAAATAGATGATCTTCTATTTGCAACATTTTGGATTTTCTTCGCCAGTCAATATATGGTACAGGAATTTAAAGTGCAAATACGTATATGCAGGAACAATACGAGATGTCACAGCAGCAGCAGGCACCTTTTTCCACTTGTGGTCGAGACTAAGGACTATTGAACTCCTGGCAGCCTGCAGGTAGTTTGAACCATTGCTTCAGAGATGACCGCCCTCAATGACATTCCCTGGGATAATACCTCCTCCAACTTGCTGCTGGACCTTCAATGCACATGCAGGGGCTACGTAGATCGTGAGGAATGGAACCTTCCAAACTCAGTTTGGAGTTTTTGTTTTGTTCTTTGTTGTTGGATTTTATTTAGTGATATATTTCAGTGGTACAAGTGTATATTTCATCATGTTTACTCTACAACAGGCGGAACTTACATTACTAATATTAATGCTATGGGGTAAATAACATGTAGCGAACGTTTCTGCATATATACAGTATGGAGTGTCAGTAGTAAAGGGTCTGTACGTGTACATTATGTCCCACGGGTACACATTCCATGCATTCATGTACTCTGTTTACTATGCTACCTGTGTTGCCGAACGTCACAGCATTGAGCAAACATGTGCCAACCAAGGTCATGACCAGCAATCAAACATTGCAGAGGCGGTACATCTCGCATTCTTTTCAAAGTATGCGTTCTTGTCCCAGGAAGTTCTAAGTTAAACACAGGTCCACAAGTATGTAGTTACGTACCGCAGCTGTGTATACATACATCCTGCTTGTACCCGCATAGCAACCAACAGGAAGTCATATTTGTCGCTCATAGCAACCAACAGGAAAGTCATACTTGTTGCTCATACGGTACACGTCTTAACAACTGATGCACCTTTCCGTAACTGTGCCGGACAAAAGAGCTCTGGAAGACCTAAACGCAGCTCTGGAAGACCTAAACGCAGCTCTGGAAGACCTAAACACAGCTCCAGAAGACCTAAACACAGCTCTGGAAGACCTAAACACAGCTCTGGAAGACCTAAACGCAGCTCTGGAAGACCTAAACACAACTCCAGAAGACCTAAACACAGCTCTGGAAGTCCTAAACGCAGCTCTGGAAGACCTAAACACAGCTCTGGAAGACCTAAACGCAGCTCTGGAAGACCTGAACACAGCTCTGGAAGACCTAAACGCAGCTCTGGAAGACCTAAACGCAGCTCTGGAAGACCTAAACGCAGCTCTGGAAGACCTAAACACAGCTCTGGAAGACCTAAACGCAGCTCTGGAAGACCTAAACGCAGCTCTGGAAGACCTAAACGCAGCTCTGGAAGACCTAAACGCAGCTCTGGAAGACCTAAACGCAGCTCTGGAAGACCTAAACGCAGCTCTGGAAGACCTAAATGCAGCTCTGGAAGACCTAAACGCAGCTTTGGAAGACCTAAACGCAGCTCTGGAAGACCTAAACGCAGCTCTGGAAGACCTAAACGCAGCTCTGGAAGACCTAAATGCAGCTCTGGATGACCTAAACACAGCTCTGGAAGACCTAAACGCAGCTCTGGAAGACCTGAACACAGCTCTGGAAGACCTGAACACAGCTCTGGAAAACCTAAATGAAGCTCCGGAAGAATTATAAATGAAGCTGCACTGTTTTTGGAAACGTATGTACATACAAAAGCCAGCACACTTCACAAGAAGACTTTGGTTTCTTCAGAATACACTTCCCAATTCTTGGAAGAAGCCTTCTGATTTGCAGAAAAATCTCACTGCAAACACAACAGAAAAGCATTCCAAATGTAGTAGGTACTTTACCAGTCCTTTGCGGCCATTATGAACACTGCTGTGGATACCAGCTTGGTTGAGTATAGCTTATTTTATGCTATGTTGCCATTTAGCACCGACAGGGCAGGTACTGGTAATTGTACTATCACTTGTCCACCAACCACATTGTCCACATACCTGGTAGTCTGGCCCCATGACGGTGCAGGTCGTGAAGTAAAGACAGATTTCAGGCCAGTCCAGAAAGTTCCAGAAACACCGTCGAACCCAGTGCTGGCAAATCTGGATTAGAAAATATGTCCTACAATCATACGTACATTAGTAACATTATATACTCCTATCTGGACAATATAATACATCGTGGTTGCACAAAACTGTAGCAGCAAGCGTACCTGTGAAGGAGTGTAGCCTGACATTCTAAATGCTGAGTATATGAGGGGCACTTCAGACTAAAAGATGAGGGAGAAAATGTAGATATGAAAGATAGTTAACAAAACTTTCTTCACTCAGAGACAGTTATAAGGGTATGTCTCGATCAGGCAAACCTCAAGACAGATGTATGTACAACCAACTTGTCAGGTGAACAAAACTATTCTACTTATCTGTGCACATGATTACCTGAAGGATGAGTTCAATGTGGTGGGCAGTCACGTATGTGATGGGATGAATACCACTGTAGGCTATCTCTGCTGGAAGATGGACCTGAAAGTGGTGAAATTATTTGCCATGAAAGGTCAGTGACCTTTAGTCACTAGGCTAGATGTTACTTTAGAGTCACCCACTGTGCAGGACACACATTTAGGCCAATGCCAGGCCTCATCAACAATGCTGGGGTAACCGGGAGATAAGGCTTGCTACTATATAGTAATGGGACTATGAGTAGCAGGTCAGTTGGCTAACCCTTTAATTCTTGGTCATCAATCAACAATGCACTGTACTAGACTGAAGGCACGTGTGTTAAAATCATTGAATCACACTACAGACAGCATCTGCAGGTGTATTCACAGTTGTGTAGACCCCAGGATGTTTTGCATACCATCTCTAAGAGTTATCACTGTACTAATGTACAAATGAGCGGCTCATGATGATGTATGGTAAATCAGTGTTGTCAACGCTACCATACAAACAGCCACCTGACACAGATACATGCACGAGTTCTTAATTGAGTTGCTGGATATTGCAGCATGACATGGAACTGCACTTAACAAATCCCTCTGGATCATTATGATCTCATTATGATCTCATTATGATATCATCCCGCTTTCCAATTGGTGCTTGTCGAGAAGTCAAGATGAGAATGTAGAACAATGAAAAATCCAAACCATAGTTGTATGTACGTATGTGTCCATGCTAGACAATCTACATAGCTCCATTATAATTGTCACTTACTGTCATGAATACAAGGTATCAGCCCCCCCCCCCCACCTCCCCAGTTACGACTGGCTCACTCTTTTAAGCCACCATTCACAGTAAGAGGAAGGCCAATACCGTAGTCGCGCGTTATTAGGCGCATGCGCTTATAACTCCACAGGAAGGAAATATGCGCCTATAAGCGAGATGCGCCTAATAACGAATATATTAATAATGACATTCCTCGAATAGGAAGTGCGCTTCAATTCGAATTATAGCTGTTTTCCACTCCTTATGATTGAAAATGGCAGAGTTTCTGGAAGAAGACTACAACGCTTAACAGCGAGTACCTGGGACGAGAGGTGAACCTGCGCCTAACAGCGAATATGCGCCTATAAGTGAGCTGCGTTTAATAACGCACGACTACGGTAACTTGGTACTCAACTAGGCCTGTGAACAAGGCTACCTCCTTGGTGGGTTCCACTAGATTAGCTGATAAGAATATCTTCGTTACATGCTTTAGGTGTATTGGAACAAAGGATTGCTGAAGCGTAACTGCTTTCCGTTCAGTGGACATACTTCACTGATGATCTCAAGGGAACAGATGGTTAAGATCACTTTTGTTTTCAAAATAACTACATCAAAAGATGGACTCCAACCTGGCTAATTTACAAGAAAGTATCATACGTACTTTGAACTTTTGTCTCCACTCATAGTAGGGAAGTGTTTCAACTTGTAGTAGGTAAGTGTTTTTTCCTTTGAGTAAGATTATACGTATCCGACGTCATATTTTCAGGAATGAGAGATGGTGGGCCACAGTTGTTCCCATCACGCAGAGATACAGAGCTTGCCACCACTCCATTCACTCCTCAGGTGATGGATGATAACTTCTTGCTCCTTCTCTCCACACTCCTCCATACATTCCTCAATAGGCACACTTGAATAAACTATAGCACTCCTCCATACATTGCCCAATAGGCACACCTGCAGCATTCCTCCACACACTGCACAACTGACCCACGCCTACGTAGCACCATACACTGCTCAATGGACCCACTCCTAATTCAACTAGCACTCCTCCACACACTGCTCAATGGCCCCACTCCTAATTCAACACACTCCTTCATACACTGCTCAATGGACCCACTCCTAATTCAACTAGCACTCCTCCACACACTGCTCAATGGACCCACTCCTAATTCAACTAGCACTCCTCCACACACTGCTCAATGGACCCACTCCTAATTCAACTAGCACTCCTCCACACACTGCTCAATGGACCCACTCCTAATTCAACTAGCACACTCCTCCACACACTGCTCAATGGACCCACTCCTAATTCAACTAGCACTCCTCCACACACTGCTCAATGGACCCACTCCTAATTCAACTAGCACTCCTCCACACACTGCTCAATGGACCCACTCCTAATTCAACACACTCCTTCATACACTGCTCAATGGACCCACTCCTAATTCAACTAGCACTCCTCCACACACTGCTCAATGGACCCACTCCTAATTCAACTAGCACTCCTCCACACACTGCTCAATGGACCCACTCCTAATTCAACTAGCACTCCTCCACACACTGCTCAATGGACCCACTCCTAATTCAACTAGCACTCCTCCACACACTGCTCAATGGACCCACTCCTAATTCAACTAGCACACTCCTCCACACACTGCTCAATGGACCCACTCCTAGCACACTCCTCCACACACTGCTCAATGGACCCACTCCTAGCACACTCCTTCATACACTCCTCATTATGGAGACTCCTAACAAGGTACACGCGGTATCATCATACGCAACCACATGAATAGAGTCAATGAAGAATACAAGACATTATGGGAACTTTGAACTTGCATTCCTACCAAGTGTTTCATGTTCATCTGAGATCCCATAGTTACACCCTTGTGTTTGCACCATAACCATGTCAACTCAGGACTTATACGCCAGTCCCACAACCAAAGTATACTAACACTGGAGAAGAGGTCAAGAAGGGTTAATGAGGTTCCTAGCATTCAGTTTAGTCTGAGTGAGGATACAATAAAAACAATGGTCAAGTCAATGCTGGAACGATTCCAGGCTCTTGAAAACTTATTGCAAATTATGACCATGACAATGAAACACTAAGTAAATTAATAATAATAATATTGTTGAACACTATGCTTGGCATGAATGTCGCATTGTCAACCACTCCTACAACCCTAACCATAACCCTACCATCTCTCAATTACATGCAAGAATTGGTGTTGTTATGACACCAAGTAGCCCCCAGGACAGATTAATCAATGCAAATAATTATGCAGATCAATGTATGTACTAGCCTCGTTCCCAGGCCTTCTCACCCCAGCATTTGTCGCTTGTTAGTACTGCAAGCGACAAACGCTGGGGTGAGAAGGTCTGGGACGAGGCTATGTATGTACAGAGCCATGTTTTGTATAATTTTGCTACCATTAGGAAATGTTTCACTGCTGGCATAGACATCGAATGACGATTGTGAATCTGGCAAGTACCGTAGTGTCCCGTTAATACGCCCCTCCCTATTTTTGTACACTACATCCAGCCCAAAGAGGGGAGGGGGCGTACTTTCGAGTACGCAATTAGTCTCGATTATACACCCCCTCAAGAAGTTTTGCTATGTTCATCCAAGGTTCATGTTCACAGTTACAAAAGTACAAACGATTGCCAGTACTGTTCGTGGTCATCATGCGTGGTCTCCCTACATCGGCGAGAAGAGCTGCATGCACTCAAGGGCCATAACATTCACGACGACTTCGCTGTAGCCATCCTCAAGAACAGCAATACTGTCGGTCATGAACCACGGTATTTCCTGCGGAAGAGTGGCAGTGAGATGACTTGTACTGTCGGCGTCAACGGTCAACAGTGACTACTCGAGCTGAGAGACGATCTGCAAAATTGCGCACGTGTAGGTCACAACTTCCCAGAAGGTGCTCACCAGGGGGGCGTTATAACGAGTCAAACTACCCTGTGCAGGAACTTGGGTGAAAAAGAGGGGGAGGGCGTATTTTCGAAGGGGGCGTATTAGCGGGACACTACGGAAGTGACTGATCTGAGTGGTGGATCACTGTCTCAGGAAAAAAAATGGTATCCAGTGTTACAACAGGCCCTCTCTTCCCTTGTTAGAGGACAGTGGCTGGAGAGCTAACTAATTGTGTCCATCCACTGTAATTAGCTTTACCAAAAATAGGACCAAGTGAGTTTGGGCAATAAATTTGGTCTTGCTTTATTGTCTTTTTGAAAGAGCAACATTATCTAGGGAAGGGTGCTTCATATTGATATACCGTAGTCGCTCAGGGCATATTTGCCGTTAGGCGGACATTCGACTCTCATTCCAGCTACTCATTATTAAGCACTGAAGTCTGAAACTCTGCCATCTCTATCCTACCGAGCGTGAAAAATTTAATGCTATAATTCGAAATACTATTCGACAAATGTCATTCAAAAATTAAGCGCATCTCGCTTATAGGCGTATATTTCCTTCCTGTCGAGATACGCACATGTGCCTAATAATGAGCGATTACGGTACGTATATATCCATAAGTCTTTTTGTGGCTCCTAGAAAGCTTCAGTACGCGGTACAGGAGACATCAACAAAGGCCCTCCTTTTCAGGCTCTGCAGAGGAGATACTGGCTGGAAGAGAACAGACTCACTACTATAATCAGTCACCATGACAACGAAACTTTCCCAAGTGGAAAGGAATGCCATGCTTTATTTAGCATACCACAACATGCTTGATGTACGTATGTGGAGCACATGTTCGGATGTCTTATAGTCACAGTATAGTGTCTGGGCAATGGCTGCAGAATGAACGCTTACTAGTAAAGGAGGTTGGAAGTTGACAAGTAGCAAATCACTTAGCCATTGCTATAAACAGCCATACTGGTCCCCAGTGAAGAAGAAACTGACCTTCTAGTGAAGTCAGCCCTATGGATACATACGTATACACAAGGTACGTACACTAGCACATTTTAATGCATACTTATGTACCTAGTGCAACAAGGCCCAATTGCACATCCGACCTCTTCCACTACCTTTGCAAGGTTACCCAATTGCTCATCCGACCTCTTCCACTACCTTGCACATGGTTGACTTGAGTGGCAATTTGCCAACAGGTGTACCTCTTTTGAGGAACTCTATGATCAAAGTAGCATTTACTTCAGGGGCGTCGGAAGCAATTTAGTGTTGGTGCGGTGATGGTTTGCGCGCGGAGCGCGCGCGAAATTTTCTACGTTCATTAATTATTCATGAACAGTCGCGCACGTATTGCGGGGTATAGCTGGGATTCGTAGACTTGTTGCTGTAGTCTGCGCTCGCAGAGTATGATGCCTCACAATTATTATGAACGTGTAAAGGCCATTGCTTATTCAGGCCAGAAAATTAAGAGTTCGGTTTGTGGTTCTGCGATCGCGCGACTACTGTACACTATGAATTTTAAATAAGCACTTGGTCAAGCATTGGTCCGGCGGCCGCGGGACCTGCGGGACCGGCTCCGGCGCCCCTGTTACTTAAAGTCACCCAAGCATACATCCTAACAGAAATATGCTTTGAAAACTTTCCTAGAGCCCTAGAGTGGGAGGCAACTAGTTATGTCCTGAGAGTCACATTTCTGTTAACTGCTGTCTTTGTTCTCAAAGACTACTGACAGATAGTGTTATTCTTTTGTTGCCATAGTGAGGGTTTTGTCATACAGATGGGCAAGGGGGGGGGGGGGGGGGGGGGGGGGGGGGGGGGGGTGCCCTGGGATATGGGATATTCCCCTTCCACAATACAATTTCCACCCCCACCAGAACTCCCAAACTGAAATGGCTTTGTCATATACAGAAAGTAAGGGGGGAGCCACCCCTGAGATATGGGATGTCCCCCCTCCACAATACAACCCCCACTCCAACTCCCAAAGTTAAATGGCTATCATGACACCAGTAATTACAAGTAGGCATATAATGCATGATACTACACTTATTGTTACGTATTCTGACGAAGCTGGAGTAGATGAAGCAGTAGTCGATAGGCTTACAAGTGCATGCTGAATTGATCTCACTCAGGTACATACATACCGACAACAGGAAACAATACTGCTACCTTGAGACAAAATACTGTAGACTTCACTGCACCAGAACACCAATCATAATCCAATATCCAATATATACATATGCTGTGGCCAGTATAGAACTCCTCACACCCTGAGATTATTATATAACAAACAGCAGCACCACATGTGCAGCTGGTTATCACACTCAGCGTTTGTAAACTCAGTTTATTTGATCCCCAAAACAGAGACCCAGTTCAGTTTGTAATGTATGTAGCATCATCCTTGGGCAAAGTTATTTTAAACAACACTGCTACCTTGGAGATGAAATACTGTAGACATGACAGAATTTTCACTGTACAAGAAAACACATCAAAAACCAATACTGTGGTCGGGGTTGAAGTGCTCACGCCCTGAACAAACAACTGTACCACAGCTGGTCCCCACACTCATAGTTAGTAAACTCATTTGATCTCAGAAAACAGCGACTCATCAGCTTTACGTATGTATGTACGTACCTGGGCAAAGCTATTTTATTCACTAGAATATCCAGCACAACAGCAAACAAGCTCATCTGCACCAGTCAAAACAAACGCTATATTATTGGCTACCATACCATTTGTTGATTATTGTTGTAGCTCAAAAACTTGCTATTAGTATCTATTGCATAGCCTACTCAGAAGTTTCATTGTAAATTACATAGTGTTAACAAGTGAGTCTTTAAAAGACTTGATGTGTCTTGGCACGACTTGGTATCAGCTAGAATCATGCAGAGGACATGGCAGCGCTTAACCCTTTATTATGACTGCAAAATCTGTTAGCTATGAGACTTTCAGCTTAAGTGAGCGTCAATATCCTTGGAGGTTCTGTGTGAGCAAGGGGTGGGTCAGGAATGTTCACAAAGCAGTATGGTCGTGTCTGGGCTTGATGTTTAGTCAACACCTTGGCCAATTCTTTCAGCACTTATCTATAGGCCTATAGCTAGCTAGCTAGAGCTGAGTGAGCTTTAGTATGCACTTGGGATGGCTGAGTGCAGCACACTGGATGGGTGAGTATTCATTGTCCTGAATTAAGTATGAGAGCTACGAAGCTGCAGTCTTGGTAAGAGGATTCATGAGCAGCCATGCAAACCCATAATCATTTATGAAGATCTACTTGCAGGCTATAAATACGTTTGACACCCTATTAAGGGTGTAGAGCATGCATGCGCGGGCGCATTGCGAAAAGCGACGTACGTACGTACCACGTACGTACGTACGTACCTACGCATCCAGCACTATGTCTCAGCACTTCGGTGCCGAGACAAAAAAAAAAAAATTCATAAGTATGTACTGTAATACCTCCAATAAAAGACTAGCCTCATTCCCAGGCTCCTGTGCGGGGGCAGAGAAGAGCCTGGGAATGAGGCTACAATAAAAAACTAGAGTATGTTCCTTCAATAATACTGGGAGATTAAAGAATCATTCTCAAAACAAGCCTCAGGGCGAGGCTGATCTTACCGACAGATGCAGTCGTGGTATCCACAAGTAGCCAGATAGCAGCAGCGTCGAGAACAGTTTCAAATAGTCCCAAGTCCTTTTCAACGACCCTTTCATCAGCAGAAAGATGGATGCAGCAAACCAATCAAATCCAACATACTCTCCCCTCAGAGTACCAACAGATGAAAGAAAAAATGGACGCTATGGAGTGGGAAATTTACTGGTGCTACAATAGCGGGTAACTGTGAAAGTCTTCACTGGTCTGTGCATCCTCCGCTTCTGCATTTAAAAGTAATCTACACCTTCGTTTATAATTAGGGATCATGTCCTGTATTAGCCTATGCTATGTACATGTATTCCTTGTTTGTTATGACAGAATTGTTATAGAAAAAGAAAAAGAAAAGAAAAAAAAAAAAAAAAAAAAAAAAAAAAAAGCCGGAACGCAGGAACGCGGAACGGAACGCGGAACGGAACGCGGAACGGAAGTAAAATGCGGGCCGCGCGCTATCATCACTTGCACCGTACGCGCAGGGCGTCTTTATTCACTGGACTGGACTGGACTCACCCAAAAATCTGTTTTTCAGTGTAGGACAGAAGCTAACCATACTTAGTTGCTTGCATAGCCCTGCTTTCGTGTCTTTCCTCGAGTCGGTACAGGTCAAAGGTCACGTGCATATTTAATGAGCTTCAATGAAAAGATTAGAAGAGCACTTATTTACCGCAGACATCGAACTCCAGCCTTTTGCTGAAGCATAGAAAACAGAAGATAATATTCCTCTATCATCCACGACTGACTGAAGAGCATTTTGCTGGAGCTCATTAAATATGCACGTGACCTTTGACCTCTACCGACTTGAGGAAAGACACGAAAGCAGGCTATGCAAGCAATAAATAAGTATGCTTAGCTTCTGTCCTACACTGGAAAACAGATTTTTGGGTGAGTCCAGTCCTGTCCAGTGAATAAAGACGCCCTGCGCGTGATGATAGCGCGCGGCCCGCATTTTACTTCCGTTCCGCGTTCCGTTCCGCGTTCCGTTCCGCGTTCCGTTCCGCGTTCCTGCGTTCCGGCTTTCACAGGTACCCTACAATACCGTAGATCCGGAAATTTTCGCGTTAAATATACTTCGCCTTTCAATTTTCGCGTTGTTTTATTTTCGTTGCTCGAGCACACCGACAAAAATTAAACCACGCGAAAATTTTGTTCACGCGTACACGTGCACGTTCCCAATCCCGGGACCGGATACCATGTCGCGCGCCATTGGAAGAAGCTGGAGCCTCGGATCAGAGCCAGCGATTGCAGCAGAGACCCATGCCGTATCACTGGTAGAGAGGGAACTGCCATCGGCTACTTACCTCGAAAGATTTCACCCGTCTGTCTCGGTCTGCGGTTCCAACTGCCTTCAGAAGTTCGCTTCCGCGATCGCGCGCTTGGGCTGGTATAGAAGAGCTCAGCAGGATCAGGAACACCATCGACAGGTTTCTGGTAGCGCAGCAGAACCATGCTTGTACTTCGATTCACGAAAACTCACACGTTAAATAGAATCATAAATTATTCGACGTTGAAAATATTTCGTGTTTTTAATTTTCGTCGTAATGCAATATCGACGAAAATTAATTACGGCGAAAATTTCCCGATCTACGGTAGCACCATACAGTAGGCATAGATTATGCCAGGTGTTCTTTCATTTTCAGTTTCACTAATTAGCACTAATGGTTGCTGTGAAATTTCGTTGTAGTTTGGCGATGACACTATCAGGTACACTCTAGTGCTGCAGTACAGATACCATTGGAAAGTGCAGGTCCTCAGCAACATAATGGTGCAAATCCCGTGTTTATACGTTGCACCGTACCTGAGATACAGCTGCTTTCCCCAGTTTGCTCCTGTATGGGCGGTCCAAGATAGCAACGACAGTATTTCGGGAGAGTTCTGGGGTAAACAACTATAATTATCTCAGGAACGGTGCAACGTATAAACACGGGACTTATACCATTACGTTGCCGAGGACCTGCACATTCCAATGATATCCGTATTGCATCACTAGAGTGTAACTACAATGAAATTTCACAGTCCGATATTAGACACGGAGACCCTGGTCAACATTCGTGATAGTACTCGAATCAGCCACGGTGACAAAAAGTGAGCCTGCGGCAGAGGTATCATGAGGCTTCCATAAAAATCTCAGAGAAAGTTCTTTCAGAGAAGAAGCAGGGAGTGTCATCCGATAATACATCAATTTTGTCCGATCATACCTTGTTCGGATCTAGCTTTGGCTGGCTGTAGTTCCAGAACAAGCAACAGAGAACCACCAAACCTTCAACTCAAAGTGCGATGGGTCTGTAGTATCGACTGAAGGTCCCGCCCACTTCCGGTAATATACTCGTTCAGCGCTAGTGCGTCCGATTTTACATGTCGTCCGATAATCAGTTGCTTACTCTACTCATATTTCAGAGCAGTACCAAATCTATACCCTGGGGGTTGTAGACAATCGTACACAGCAGGTGGCTGTCGGTGTAGATCATTTCTCTTAGTTGTTGATATCATGTTACTCTACCTCCTGTGCAGGTGCAAGTGGTATACTTATACCACCACTACTCTTTGGTAAACAACTACGTCACATAACTGTGATTACTTATTATTATTATTATTAAATTTTAATGACAAATAAAGGCCAGGAGGGCCTATTAGTCAGGAAAATTGCACAAACAGACGTCTAGCTATATAGCTAGTGGATAGATTCACAGTGAGGGGCTCTTGACAGAAAGCCTTGCTGTACTGTGTGGGCTAGCAGTGGCAGCAGTTTGGAGTCCGTGCTAGTCATTATGAAGAGGAACTTGTCCGTAGGAGATTTGTGCTCAAATGGTGGTAGTATTTTAGAGCAGTGTTGAAATAGTTTTTGCCTGCTGAGCAATGGACAATTTATTAAGAAATGTTGTTCATCTTCTAATACTCCACAGAGGTCGCACTGTCTCTCCTCCACCGGGGTTGGAGTTGGGACAGTGTAGCGGCCAGTCTCGATTTTCAGGCCATGGGCACTACATCTGAAACGTGCGAGAGGGACTCTGAGGTATGGAGGTAGGTCGAGGTAAGGCTCATACTCCAAGGTGTTTTTAAAGAGCCTGTATGTTCTTAGCTTGCTTGAGGCCGTCAGTGACCCATTCCATTTCTGCAAATATTGGTCAGACAGTCTTTGACGGAGATTGCTGAGTAGCTCTGTTGGATCGACTCCTAGAGGGTTGGGCCATGCGTAGGAGAAACCTGTTTCATTTAATATTCCCTGGATCTCTCTTAACCAAGTGTTGGATGGATCGTCGGAGATCAATTCATAGACCTCTCCCAAGAGGGGACTAATATTTTGGGAAGTGGAGATTCTTACCCAATATTTCAGGAGAGTCAGTTTGTACCTGATGGATAGGGGTACCCTACCAATGTCACCATAGGCAGCAATGTTTGTGGCAGATGTGGGCAAGCCAAGAGCGAACTTGCAGAATCTCCTGTGGATCACTTCCATTTCTTCTGCACTGGAGGGAAACCAAACTTCGCATGCATACTCTGCAATTGGTCTTACTAGCGTGTCAAAGAGGTGGGACAATATACGTGGAGAGGGATATTTTAGGCGAGCAGCCGATCTCATGAGTGAGAACAATGCTTTATTGGCTTGTGCTGCGAGAGTGCGAATGGCTGGTTTGAGTGAGCCGTTGGCGGACATAAGTAAGCCCAAATACTTGTATTCTTTGGTGACTTGGATCTCAACTCCATTAAGAAAGATGTGTACAGGGTTCATTGATCTCCTGGGGCTGGTAAAGGGGATTATCTTGGTTTTAATGAGGTTGATGTTTAAGTCCCACGTGGCACAGTATTCGCTCAGTAGGTCAACTGCGAGTTGTAAGTCTTGGGTGGATTCAGATAGAAGAACTAGATCATCGGCGAATAATAACAATCGGAGTTTGGAATAAACAAGATTTACTCCTTCCATCTCTCCACCTTCCAGGGACACCTCAAGATCTGCCAGAAATAAACAGAACAGGAGAGGACTGAGATTACATCCCTGCCGCACTCCCCTTCTGCAGGGAAACCTTTCAGAGTATTCACCCTCTAGGCATACCACTGATGTTGCATTCCTGTACATGTTTTGAAGAATTGTTAAGATAGTTGTACTGCATCCCAGGTTAGCTAGTTTTCTCCATAAGAGGGAATGATTAATGGAGTCAAACGCCTTCTTGAAGTCAATGAAACAGGCAAAGAGTGTTTTCTTTCTTTTTTTATAGAGCTGGATCAAGGAGTTAATGATGAAAATAGGATCGGTTGTTCTGTGGTTCTTTCTAAAGCCAAATTGGGTGACATTCAAAACATTGTTAGTTTCTGCCCACCACTCCAGTCTGCTATTGACAATAGCCGAGAACAGCTTAGCCGTCACGTTCAGAAGGGTGATTCCTCGGTAATTGCTAGGGTCAGACCTGGTTCCGTTCTTGAAAATTGGTTTGATCACTCCCACAGCCCAAGCATTAGGGTAGGCTCCTGATCTCAGCACCTGGTTAAACAGACCAGTTAAATGGTTAATTAAAGGCTCTGTGAAAGATTTGTAGACTGGGGATCCCAACGCGTCAATTCCTGGTGCTTTGTGTTTCTTTAGCCTATTGATGGCACTCTTCACCTCCTCTGCCGATATCTCATCATCCGTCACTTCATTAAATTCGTGTCCTGGGATGGCACTTACGAGGGGGCTTGGGAGAGGCCCATCGTTCAGACCTCTGAAATGATCTGTCATCCTGTCTAGGGGGATATGGATTGTCTCAACCTTATCAAGGTCAGAAGTTTTCTTAAGATACTGCCAGAATGCACGTGGGTTCTTGGTTCTGAAATCCTCGAGCTTCTTATGAATGTCACGAGTTGCCTGCCTTTTCTTCTTGCGGGTGAGGGTCTTCAACTGCTTTCTCAGTGCCCAGAACTGTTGCCTGATAACATCTGTGTTGGGGGTTTTCTTCAGATCTTTGCCAGCTTTCTTTACTTTCCTCTTCAGCTCTTTGCACTCGCCGTCAAACCAGGCATTTCTTGGAAACTTGTTTGGTTTCCGTTTCCTCTTTGGAGTGAGGGAGGGACATTCTGATAACTTTGTCTGTAGTAGGTTAGTGAATTGGGAAATATTTTGGTCCACAGAATTGGATTGGATTCCTGTTGTAAGATGGGTAAGAGATTGTCTAAAATCCAAGGACGTAAACACTGCAGTCACTTCCTTATCTGACTCAGGAGTCCAGCAGTATTTTGTTGGGGGGGATGGAGGTTGGTCAATATAACCAGGGGTTTCTCGGAGCATTATATCCTCAAGGAGTACTGACGAAGAGTTTCTTAATTTTACAAATTCATGAGTGGAATAGCTGCTCTCGTATAAGGTGGTTATTAAGGGGCAGTGATCGGAGATGTCAGAGGGCGGCTCAACTACAAAGTTCTTTATCCGGCCCAAAAGCGACTCAGAAAGAATATGGTAATCAACGGTGCTTTGCCCACGGGAAGTGAAACATGTGAAGGATCCAATTCCCCTATCTTCCCCAAAACGCCCATTAGTCATCCTAAGATTGCTGGCTTTACATAAGTCCAGGAGCTCTCTACCATAGTTATTGCACATGCTATCCTTAGAAGAGCGTGGAAGCTCTGTATCCACAATGTAGTCTGGAGGAAAAGGTATATGGTCATTAGAATCAAAACTTACATAGTCTGGAAGTGATCCTGTCCGTGCATTAAAGTCCCCTATCAGCATTATATGGCCTTCTGAAGAGAAGTCAGCAATTTCATGTCGAATTAGGTTCCAAAGATTGTTTCTTGATGATTGGTGACAGGAGTTTTCAGGGGTGATGTATGTAAGACATAGAAAGATACTCTGCTCAAGCCCGAAAAACTGGGAATCTAGCTTTAACCAAAGTCTATCTTCAGAATGGGATACAGTATTTACTCGATCAATCCCATTTGTAATCTCTTCTTTAATGTAACAAAATAAACCACCGGAGCCTCTTTTTGCTTTTTGATTCCTCTGTGAACGGCACACCGAATATGATTTGTAACCTTGAAGGTTGAGATTGAAAGGGTAATTGGGTTTTAGCCACGTTTCGCAAAGAAAAATGATATCATATCTGTTGATTATCTCAGATAAACTAATCAGTTTGTTGACAGTGAGGCCATTGACATTCCATGAGCAGATAGTTATTTGCTGATGGACCTCCTGGCCTGGCTCCTATGCGGAGTCCAGCAGATCCTGGAGGAGCACGTCAGAGATGGGTTCACGGTCCACGTGAAGTTTTCCTCGATAAATCGTGATCTTTTTGTTAGCATACTCTGGCAACTTTCTGAGCTTACTTCTGGAATCACGAAGTTTCTTTTCTGCCTTCTGTTGATCCGGAGTCAAGTCATTGTTGATGAAGATTCTTGATCCAGACAGCTTCGCTCTGCTTTTCATTACTCTTTCTTTCTCACTCCTGGACCCCAGTTGAGCTAGGATGGCACGTGGGTTCTGCTGCAGGTTCTGCCTTGTCTTTCCAAGCCTCCTGGCATTTGCGATAGTGATGTCCTGCAGATCGAGCCTATCCTTAAGGAGGTGCTGCACTTTATCACCAATGTTTTCGTTCTCTTTCTCCTCTTGCAGACCCACTATGATGATATTCTGGGCTCTGCTGGATCTCTCACTTATCTCAAGCACTTTCTGTTGATTCATCACAGTGGTTGCCATTGCTTCCACCTTACGGTGAAGGCTTATCATCTCATCCTGTCGGTTAGGTTGGGCGTCCACAGTTTCTCCAGTGTTGACTTGCTTTTCAAGCTCCTCTATTCTTGCATTTTGCTGTTGTATTGTTTGCCGCAGTTCTTTGGTAGTATTCTTGTGACGAGTCTCTTGGTCCTTCACCTCTTGACTTAGTGTTTCTATTGAGGCCTGCATCTTGTCAATCATGTGGGCCATGTGGGCCATCTGTGTCAACATGCTTGGTGGGTCATTGTTTTCATTGTCAGGTGTTTGGTTTTTGGCGCCATTGTCTCCTTCTTGGCTTCCCTGGAATGGGTTGATGCTCAAATCTGGGTCTCTCGTGGCAAGCCAATCCCCTACAGGTTTCCCATTGTATTTGATGCTATTTCGCCATTTTCTGGCTGCTTGCATGCCTGAAACATTTTCAAACTCTGGAGGGCTTAGCCATCTCGACTCAAACCAGATGCATTTCCCCACAGATTTCCCTGTGGTCTTCATTTTGGACACGTACAGCTCTGCTTTCTTGTTGTTGCAGGTGACCGGTACTACTTGGGTGGTATCTTGCTCCGTTTCATTAGTTTGAGACATTGAAGCTGTGCTGCTGAGTGCCATAGTTATTTATTTGCAGCAACCCCCAAATAGCTAGCTACCTAGCAGGACACTTGAATTTTTGGCTCACTTGTATTTAACCTCACTCTTGCCTTCCCGTGGCGATGCTCCCGTGTAGAACCAACTGGGCACTGTAGTAGCCGGTGTCTGACGCAGTTGCCGTATGGCGAGTCTCACCCACCGGGGGTTGTAACGACTGCGGTTGCCAACCTCAGGCCTCAACTGGCTGCCTGTACTCCTCTTGAAACTCAACGTTACGTTTCTCGGTCGTTCTCAACGATTGAGTATGCCACGGCAAAGAAGTCAACGTCGGCGTTCCTCTTCAAGCGCGTTCGCGAACCCTGCGTTACTATGATCACCACCACCAGTGTACGGACATTTCAGCATATGACAAATGCTTTTTATGTACTATTGTTCGGGAACTCTGCGTTCGCGAACTCTGCGTTCGCGAACTCTGCGTTCGCGAACTCTGCGTTCGCGAACTCTGCGTTCGCGAACTCTGCGTTCGGGAACTCTGCGTTCGCGAACTCTGCGTTCGCGAACTCTGCGATCGCGAACACTGCGTTCGCGAACTCTGCGTTCGCGAACTCTGCGATCGCGAACACTGCGTTCGCGAACTCTGCGTTCGCGAACTCTAACTCTGCGTTCCGCGTTCGCGAACTCTGCGTTCGCGAACACTGCGTTCGCGAACTCTGCGTTCGCGAACCCTGCGTTCGAGAACTCTGCGTTCGCGAACTCTGCGTTCGCGAACTCTAACTCTGCGTTCCGCGTTCGCGAACTCTGCGTTCGCGAACTCAACTCTGCGTTCCGCGTTCGCGAACTCTGCGTTCGCGAACACTGCGTTCGCGAACTCTGCGTTCGCGAACCCTGCGTTCGCGAACTCTGCGTTCGCGAACTCTGCGTTCGCAAATTCTAACTCTGCGTTCCGCGTTCGCGAACTCTGCGTTCGCGAACACTGCGTTCGCGAACTCTGCGTTCGCGAACCCTGCGTTCGCGAACTCTGCGTTCGCGAACTCTGCGTTCGCGAACTCTGCGTTCGCGAACTTTGCGTTCGCGAACTCTGCGTTCGCGAACACTGCGTTCGCGAACACTGCGTTCGCGAACTCTGCGTTCGCGAACTCTGCGTTCGCGAACTCTGCGATCGCGAACTCTGCAATCGCGAACACTGCGTTCGCGAACTCTGCGTTCGCGAACTCTGCGTTCGCGAACTCTGCGTTCGCGAACTCTAACTCTGCGTTCCGCGTTCGCGAACTCTGCGTTCGCGAACACTGCGTTCGCGAAGTCTGCGTTCGCGAACCCTGCGTTCGCGAACTCTGCGTTCGCGAACTCTGCGTTCACGAACTCTGCGTTCGCGAACTCTGCGTTCGCAAACTCTGCGATCGCGAACACTGCGTTCGCGAACTCTGCGTTCGCGAACTCTGCGATCGCGAACACTGCGTTCCCGAACTCTGCGTTCGCGAACTCTGCGATCGCGAACACTGCGTTCGCGAACTCTGCGTTCGCGAACTCTGCGTTCGCGAACTCTAACTCTGCGTTCCGCGTTCGCGAACTCTGCGTTCGCGAACACTGCGTTCGCGAACTCTGCGTTCGCGAACTCTGCGTTCGCGAACTCTGCGTTCGCGAACTCTGCGTTCGCGAACTCTGCGTTCGCGAACACTGCGTTCGCGAACACTGCGTTCGCGAACTCTGCGTTCGCGAACTCTGCGTTCGCGAACTCTGCGATCGCGAACACTGCGTTCGCGAACTCTGCGTTCGCGAACTCTGCGATCGCGAACACTGCGTTCGCGAACTCTGCGTTCGCGAACTCTGCGTTCGCGAACTCTAACTCTGCGTTCCGCGTTCGCGAACTCTGCGTTCGCGAACACTGCGTTCGCAAACTCTGCGTTCGCGAACCCTGCGTTCGCGAACTCTGCGTTCGCGAACTCTGCGTTCGCGAACTCTGCGTTCGCGAACTCTGCGTTCGCGAACTCTGCGTTCGCGAACTCTGCGTTCGCGAACACTGCGTTCGCGAACACTGCGTTCGCGATCTCTGCGTTCGCGAACTCTGCGTTCGCAAACTCTGCGATCGCGAACACTGCGTTCGCGAACTCTGCGTTCGCGAACTCTGCGATCGCGAACACTGCGTTCGCGAACTCTGCGTTCGCGAACTCTGCGTTGGCGTTCGCGAACTCGGCGTTCGCGAACTCGGCGTTCGCGAACTCGGCGTTCGCGAACTCTGCGTTCGCGAACTCTGCGTTCGCGAACTCTGCGTTCGCGTACTCTGCGTTCGCGAACTCTGCGTTCGCGAACTCTGCCCCTAGTTGAGTGCAAGTCTGCGTTCGCGAACTCAGCGTTCGCGAACTCTGCGAACGCAGTGTTTGCGCGAACTCTGCGAAGCGAACGCAGCGTTCGCGGACTCTGAAGGGTACTGGTGGCATAGACTCCCGTCGTACGTGACTCCCGGTAACTGGTGCCTATATAGGCATCAGTGAGTGACTGGCCGAACATTGATGCCTAGTTGAGGGCAACCCCCACCCCCATCTACCTATATATGTACATATCTATCTATTTGTGAATTGTGTATTATTACCGTTTTCCATGCACTAGCAATGCTGTGCATGTGAAGGTGATAGGGCTCCAGACACATCAGCCCCTCTCCCGTGTTGTACAGCTGCCGACACACAAACAGCCAGGCACTGGTCACCTGCGGGGAGATGTGGGGACCTTTGGAGGACAACGAGTGGACCACAAACTCCACTATCGTGTGCACCGGTGCTGATCTGGGAGGGGAAATTGAAATCCTCTCAGAGACAGTTTGGGATTGGTAGCTTGAATCATGCACAGTAGGGGAAGGAAACTCAAGTCTTGGTATAACAGGAGACATATTGGCAACATGAAACCGGACTATTTAATGTAGATACGCTATTGGCGCTTCTCGTGCACTGAACAGTTACACTGAGCTGTAACTACGTATAAGGAGCTCGATATATACGTGACTTTTGAACATAGTCTCAGCTGACAAAAAGGCCCCATTGTCGTTCTACTCATATTAGCGGTCCGGATGGGTGGGTTGGTATATTCCTGGGGTATGTAGATCAAACACCCCTCCCTTTGGCTTTCAATGGTGGGCAGGGCCACAGCAAAACTGGTAACATGACTGTTGGGCATCGCCTCCAGGCCAATATACTTCACAGCTGGCCATTTGCTACACAGTTGGCCATATACTGCACAGCTGGCCATTTGCTACACAGTTGGCCCTATACTACACAGCTGGCCATTTGCTACACAGTTGTGCACAGCTGGCCATTTGCTACACAGGCCATTGCTACACAGTTGGCCATTATTATACTGCACAGCCGGCCATAAATGTACACTGAGATTCACATATACGAGTACCGTAGGCGCTCTAAGTATGCGTCGCTCAAAAAATTAATATTTTTGAAATGCAACGCAACAATAGAAATTCGGTCAGCCAAACGGCGACGAACTTCGACACACGATTAGAAAACACCTCGCTAGGTACTAAAGTCAGACGAGTGTAGACAAGGCTATTGCATAGCAGTTGTGTTTGTCCCTGGTTGTCGGACTGTCGCTGCCTTTTCTCCTACATGGGGGTCCATATCCTGGGGCACAGAGTAGGCCTACATAAGTGAGTTGCTGTCTCGTACCTTCACTGATGTCCCAGCCATATCGCAACTGTCTTTAACGTTCACAGGCAGTGATGTGATGAGCCCTCTTCGCCGTTCAACGGTACTGTGTACACTTCGAGCTAGCTGCCATGCTGCCGTTATAATTGCATTATGCAAATTAGTCCCCGGAGTGCGACGCATTATTGGAAATTATCGGTTTGAGATATTGAATTTTGACGCAGAATTAGAAAGGACGCATAATTAGAGCGCCTACGGTAGTAATTGAATGTAGGGAGTTCGACAAGGCAATAGCTAGCAGAGTCCATAAAGAGATAGAGGAGCAGCCGTCCATATACAATCTTGTGACACACCTTAGCCTCGAACCTGGGTTTGAGGCCAGACACGTACTACTTTGACTCAAGAAGCAAAAAGCACCGGTACCAGAGAGGGTTTATAATTAGAGGGACAATATGCCACCTCGAACTACTTTCCAACACTTGACAAAAGTATTGCCATCACAAATCTGTGATTTGCAGAACATATATATCCAGAGTCCGGACATCATAAGATTATTGCCCAGCGCTACTCACCAGCTGAGATTTGGTAGGTTCCTGATCAAGAGAGATTGCATACTTGTTGTGTGTCCACCTGGACTGGTCTTGGCCGTGCAGGAGATGGTGTCGGCCATTGTCAGTGGAGGCCAACACTGCCATGACGTCTGCTAGCAGCACCAGGGCTTCATCACTGACATGAGGGGACTGGGAGGGGAGGGAGGTAGGGGACATTGGTAAGCCCATGTGAATTAATTGTCATCCAATCAACATACATACTGTACTTCATCCTTGGATAGTCTAAGCTTTAGGAAGATCAACTTGGTCCACACACATGTAGTGGTTTGCCCCTCTCTGTTTGTTCTCAATCCACCTCGATCAGCTGCTCCGTACAACACACATACATACTCACACACACCACACACACACACACACACACACACACCAACCAACACATGCAAGCACGCACATCCCACTCATCTTTTCCCAGCATCATCTAGTAGATACGGGGGGGGGGGACTACGTATGACCATCACAAACTCACTGTGGTGGAACCCATGGCACACTTCAGTGCAGCTGTCAGAGCCGAGATGAAGACATCCTGTGAGAGACATACACACCACACAGGTTGAGGGCCAATATATCATTACACACAATGTTCCTCATGGCACGAATCCTGCCCATATTCAGCAAACACAACGTACAACAGAAGATTGTTATTGCTGCATTGCATACCCACTGCATTTCATACGGAAACGTGACCAATCCCATGTAGTAGCTGATTCTCAAGTACAGATGGTACATACTGGTATACAAAGCTGCAATCTACTTTCTCTCACTTCCAGCAGTGATTATAGCTCGCTAGACTAGACTACATTTGATCGCACAGGTAGCTCACGTTGCAGAGGGTCTGTCTGCACAGGGCGTTGCCTGAAGCCACTTCTTTCAACAGGTGGGCAATAAGCAGCATGGGGTCAAAGGTCCTTGCTCGGTTGTCAGGGTAGCTGTTGCACCGCACTCCTGGTAGCCATCGCAGCTGCGCGGTTGCCTCGCCGTAGCGCAAGCTAATTATTGCAATTCGTTCCAATTAACGCACATGCCACGTGGCAACCACGAACGCTAGCAATGTCGACCAATATGGTGTGATATCAGTGTCAAAAACCGATATCCCGGATGCAAGCGTTCGAAACTTCATGCAAGCGTTCGAAACTTCATGCAAGCGTTCGTAACTTCATGCAAGCATTCGTAACTTCATGCAAGCGGTTCAAAAATTTCATGCAAGCGGTCCAAAACTTTATGCAAGCGGTTCCAAAACTTTATGCAAGCGGTCCAAAACTTTATGCAAGCGTTCGTAACTTCATGCAAGCGGTCTAAAACTTCATGCAAGCGTTCGTAACTTCATGCAAGCGGTCTAAAACTTCATGCAAGCCTTCGTAACTTCATGCAAGCGGTCCAAAACTTTATTCAAGCGGTCAAAAAGAAATACAAGCGGCTTGAAAGCAGTGGTGTCGACTTCTGTCTCGTTCCCAATCGGATTGGAATTGGGATCTAGGCAGTAGGTAACAAGTATGGCGGAGTTACATGAAGCAATTGCTGGCCTTTGTGTAGTGATTCAGCGCATTGTTCGTTCCTACCAAGTAAGCAGAGACCCTTGCAATTTAGATCTCCTTATCTACCAGGTTTCTAAACTGCTAGGAATACTGATAGCAGTCTCGTACTGCAGTGACCAAGTCCTGGATGCTGTTGGGCAAAGTTTGACTTTATTTGAAGAACTTCAAAGTTCATCCTCCCTAACTAGTGTGGAGGGCTATGTACCACAACTATCTTCTGGGAATGGCAGGGGTCGTCCAAGATTGTGTATAACCAAGGAGCAGATTGAATACCTACTGCATATTGGGTTTAGTTGCTCTAAGGTGGCTGATGTGATTGGAGTGAGCTTGAGCACAATAAGGAGGAGGATGACAGAGTATGGACTCACAGTGCATGCCTTATATTCGACTATCAGTGACAGGGAATTGGATGACCTCGCTGAGCAAATAAAACAGGATTTTCCCAACTGTGGATATCGCATGATGCAAGGACACTTGTTGCGTCAAGGCCATAGGATCCCACATGCCCGCATCAGGAACTGTCTTCATAGAATTGATCCTGACGGTGTTGCAATTAGATGGGCTACAACCGTTCAGAGACGGAAATACACCGTACCTTCACCTCTATCCCTTTGGCATATTGATGGCAACCATAAATTAATCAGGTTAGCAAAGTATTAATGTAAATGTTGCACATCTCTTTGATCGATTTCGTTTTGTTTTTCAGGTGGAGACTGGTGGTGCATGGTGGAGTAGATGGATTCTCCCGGATACCTGTTTTTCTTAAGTGTTCAGACAACAACCGTGCAAGTACGGTCTTTCAAGATTTCATAGAAGCAGTTAGGTGGTATGGCCTTCCATCACGAGTGAGATGTGATCAGGGTGGAGAAAATGTGGATGTATCCCTGTTTATGTTAACGCATGAACTTCGTGGTCCAGGGCGTGGATCAGTGATAGTAGGCAAGAGTGTACACAACCAGCGAATTGAAAGACTGTGGAGGGATGTCTATCAGGGTGTACTTGGCCTCTATCGTGATCTGTTCTCTCACCTTGAGTCCAGTAGGATGCTGGATCCCAACAATGATCTTCACCTGTTCTGCCTTCATTATGTATTCATCCCCCGCATCAACGCTCACCTAGACGCTTGGAAGGTTGCATGGATCAAACATCCCATGAGGTCTGAGCATAATCTGTCTCCAGAACAGTTATGGACGGCAGGCCTTAACAGCATGGCAGGCTCTTCCTCACGCATTGCTAGTGAAGTATTTGAGAATATGTCAGAGGTAAGAAGTACCATAATTTTTATGTGTGATTTGGCCCTACATGCGACATCACAGTTTACAAGTAGACCATGAGCTCGAGGCATTGCACATGTTATGCGTGTCTCTGGGTAATACCCATAATAGCCTAGAAAACCATTCAGTGGGAATGGTGCATGCATGCATAATGTTATATATACTTGTGATTTGCTAGTCACGCACGCCCCCACAGAGGTCTGGTGTTTTGAGTGGGCATTCTTGTCACTATTATAACATATTATGGAATTTGAGATTACCAATGAAATCAACGAGGTCACACGTAGTAATTATTGTGGGATATGTCACCGATCAATCCAGATCAGTTTAAACAGCTCATAAACGAAGGATTTTATTTTGTTGATGGTTCAGCCATCTCCAACGCCGGAAAAAGAACGGTTTTACAGCAATACCAGGATAACGAAGAAGTCCACTGCACTTTGGGTTCACAGCCGATGTTTTGGGGGTTAGTGGACATCGCTGACTACTTGAAGGTAGGGCTACGCGACATATAGCTAGTACAGAATGGAAATTTCTCTCATAAATTGCTTTCTTAGTGCAATCAGCGCTTCATTACACCTACGCTGGACACACCTCTGTGACAAGAAATGCAACTCAACCCACCAGACATTCTCCGCCGATGCATGTGGGCATCTGGCATGAGACCAGTGATTTTTGCTTCCTTCATGTACATGTATATAATATCATTGCATAGAGTGAAGCTGAGCACTATGGCATAGACTGGGGGGGACCAGTGCCTTGTGGAGACTTGGAGACAGTGATTGTTCCAGAAACAAACTGCCCTTTGACAACCTGCGACATGCAAGAATTACAATCTGTTGTATTACCTCTCGCATCAAGCACTGAGTATGGAGTTGATTTGTATACTAGAACTCTACAGTTTGTTAGCAGCAAATTAGATTAACATTCATTGTTGCAGCCCTAATGATCAAAGCTATAGGATAATAAGGAATGATACTGATTTTGATCGGCAGAGATTATAATGACTTGATGATCAGTTCAAAACTGATGATACAATGATCGAAGACCACTAAGATAAGGATAAGTAATATTATGGGTTAACGCAACAAGTGCACTAATAGCACAACCAGCTATAGAGGATGTTGACTGTTAAGGACCACCAAAGCCATCATTGCCGTGGACAGCAAGCATCATGGCGTCTTTGAAGTTGTCATAGTTGCTATGACAGACAGGAAGGCGTAGAAGCAGGGAACACGTGGATGCTGTGGGCAAGATGGCACCCAGGTCAAGGAATTCCAAGTCAGGTTGAGTTGGAAACCCTAGTGGTGGTGGACGGTCAGCCCCAGAGAAAAAAATAACCACATCCTCCAATTTGCAGGTTATTTCCTCTTCTATATACAGTGTCAAATAAACATAGATGCAGTAAACAGAATGATGATGACATTGTAAGGGCAATCTTAATTCACCTTCACATTGATCGAGGAAGTCACCAAAATGAACAAACGCTTGTTCCTGTTGCACCCTTATGGTGCTCCCCTTCTCCGCAAATTGTGGCATGAACATCATCTTTACTTGACCTGTAAATGTTTGCAGTACAAAACGGCATATTTTAACTGTACCAAACTCACAACTAGTGTGCAGATATCTTGTCATACATGACGGGCAGAGAACCAATATTGTACTGCTTGATGAAGTCACTTACGTGAAGTAAGGGGGCGCCTTTCATCCACAAACAGGGGACGCAAAAGGTCGGTGTACTTCGAAATGAAGTGGAGAAGACCAGCCACCTGTAGTCCCTCTCGAAATTGGTCCATGACACCCTTCACTTTCAGGAACAAGTGAAATGCTAGGAGAGTGGACACAATCTCACCCTGGTCACGTAGTGTGACCTGATTCAATGCCTTGCTATAACCAGCCTCCACAACGGAAGACATCACTTCTTCCTCCTGCAGTACCTCTCGTAGACTAGTTCGTCAGTGACATCAGAAATCTTTTAGTCAAAAAAATAAGACATCCTGTCACATCACTTTGGTCTTGAACCACACACATCATTAATACAGGAGTACATCTAGCTGGCATGCTAGCCTTGTTCCCTGTGTCTGCTGGCAGAGAGCTCTGGGGTAGTTAATTAACAATGCTTACCTTTGACACAATACTTCTCAAATCAGGGTCTGGAATACTCGTAACCGGAATAGAAACAAGTGACCAAACTCCCGTGCACAAATACATGTACACAGATGGATGGAAGATTGGGAAGCCTGGACCACCCTGGGCAATAGAAATTGCTGCATACAGCCCCAGTACTCTGTAATCATTGCCCTATAAGGAAAACCAAGTTGCAAAACATAAACATACATCCCACACAGATGAAAGGAAAGGTGTTAATTAATTCTTCACAAGGGGCATGCAATCAACTGGTTGCTATGCACTACCTCAGTTAGAATAGTAAACATGCGGCTTGCTATAGCCTCATCCCCAGGCTCTCCCATGTGCGAACAAACATTGAGAAAAACGGGGAAAGCCTGGGATATTTTGTCACATGAGAAATGTCATGTTTAATTGCGTGTGGGCAATCAAAACTGCATGTTAAGTATATGAATATATGAATAATGTTATGTATAATTATGAATATACGAATAATTACTAAAATATACTAAAATTTTTTAATAACAGTATGCATAGTTCCTATTTGAGACTGTTGTATGCGAACGAGGCTAGCAGCTTGCTGTGGCCTATCATCTTTATGGACTACTAGACACACAGAACAACCTTTCGATAATTAACACACATGCCACATGGCAACCACGCTCAGTAATCGCTAGCAATGGTTGTTAGTTCTGAATGTAAATGTACAGCGTCTACTAAGTAGCAGTTACCTGGTAACCCGTAGTGTTGCAGGTGAAGAAGCTCCCTTCATTTCCTGATTGGAAGTAGGGACTACTGGTTGCTTCAGTAACTAACAGGCGCAGAAACTCCCTTCTTGGTCCACCAGTGTCCACTGCACCTTCACCAACAAAAGTCACCTGCAAAATTTTGATTGGGATAATCTATCATGGAAATCGACCTATTATAGCAGCTCACAGTTATATAATTAGTGGGCTAGTTAAGACATTCTGGTTCGTTAGTATCCCACCAGGAATTAGGAGTATACTTGAAGATGGTATGATATCATGAAGGATTAAGTTGTCCTTTTTGCTGAGATTTTCAAGATTTGACTTTTACTATAATAAGTAAGTATCACCATAGTACAAAGCTATACTGTGATATGTTTCCTGTATAGCTTGGTATTAGGGTAGTACATTTCGTCATACAAACCTCATTGTATAAGTTCCTCTACCAAAGAATGTAGCGAATGCTTGTTACCATAGCTTGTTCGGTGACAATATTAACTTTCTGGTTGCTAACCCTTTGCGTTAGTGCAGCAAGCCGGAAAAGCTTGAGCGAGAAGGCCTGTGTACCAAGCCCAAGGTGGAGCCACGATGATACTGGCAGCTGTTAGGTCCTTTCCTAAGTGCCCTCTTCAGGAGCCCAAAAAGTAGTCTACATGTACTGTAGTCAGTACCAGCTAGTCTCTAACTGCGACGATTGTATACACGTACAAGATTTGTTGTAGCACACATGACGTACAGTACATAATAGACCTACAGTACAAAATACGAGTTTTTATCAACTGCGCTTGCGTAGCATGCTTTCCCATTGACCGGTGTACATTATTGAAACGTAGGTGTATCATAATATCCATTGCATGTCCACAGAATCCATATACATCCTACCTACCCAAATTGACACTTAGACCTCTTAACTAATACTCCAGCTGCAATGCATGCCCAAGCATGCCCAGCATATTAGTTTGCGCACCAACCGAATAAATATTTCAAGCAGACGTTTCGGCCACTACACAGTGGTCCTCATCAGTGAAAATACAAGTAATGCGGACAACACAAAAGTAACCTTCAAATGCTTTCCTGAAGTAAACTTCTTCTTTCTCCCTTCGCGCAGTGCATCTTGTAGCACGAAGTTGCGACGTATATCAATGTACAAGCCGTCATCATCATCCTTAGGGGATAGCTCCTTGGTAACCAGCTCCATCACCCCCGCAATACTTGTAGGATCCTTCCTGCAATAGACATAAGCACATTGTCATGCTTATCCCTTGGCAAAATTGTTGTGCTACATAAGTACTGTTGCAATGCCTTCCACTGGTTTGCTAGACAAATTCATGCAAGTTATCTTGCTATATTGCTACTCATTAACCTACACAG
The DNA here is from genome assembly GCA_963931865.1 of Axinella damicornis. Lineage (NCBI taxonomy): Eukaryota > Metazoa > Porifera > Demospongiae > Axinellida > Axinellidae > Axinella > Axinella damicornis. Next base: position 11,892,112 of record OZ007516.1, on the reverse strand, counting down.
GGACTGGTGACAGAGGAGAATACGCAGGGGCACCAGGACTGTAAGCTGCATAGTCATCTTCATAGCCTGCAACCATCTCAGAGAGAGGATCACTCAAAGGAGTAGGGGATGGAATGTCAGAAAACTGGAATGCCTGACTGGTGGTGGCCACACCGCTGTCCCTGGTAGTGGCCACACCGCTATCCCTGGTGGTGGCCACACCGCTGTCCCTAGTGGTGGCCACACCGCTGTCCCTGGTGGTGGCCACACCGCTGTCCCTGGTGGTGGCCACACTGCTGTCCCTGGTAGCACAAGGGAGGGGGGCAGTTGGATATTTTCCTCCCTATTACAAAGGGCATGCACTAACATTAACTTACTGAGTCAGATCAACCGAGATCCGCCCCCCACATTCCTGGACGTGCCTCCTCAAAATGGATAGTGGCATCGTACAACTGCACTTCCGACACTTCTCTTCAGGTTCAGTAATCTAAATGAAAGTGTTTCTTCTTGAAATCACAGACTCCCATTGTACACAATGTTCTGAGGATTGCTTACTTACCTGGGTGATGGTAGGTTTGACATCTTCACCTTCAATGTCGCACTGGAGTGGGCGGACATACAGTTTAGCCTGCCGAACTATATCCTGGCATTCTCCGCAAGGCGAAGAAGGGAGTAGCCACCTCCAGCTTCCAATTGTGGGTACTTCCCCATGATAACATCATGGATGTGTACTGGGCCCCCATCGACATCAAACTGCAACTCCTTCAAGCCAAGTCCCATACACGCCAGTTCCATCCTTTCCTCAGTACTAGGGACAGAGAGCTGATCACAACAGCTGAGGCAGATGGAGTCCTTCTTCCATGTTGAAGGACCTCGCTTCCCTCGCTTTAGGTTCGGAGCGTTCCTACCAGAATCTTTCTTACGTTTGGTTGCCTTTGATGGCTGAAACCTGAACAATCGTTTGTGTTCACTAAGCCCAACAGTGGACCTGCTCAAGCAACCACCACTGTCAGCCATTGATGCCTCAATTGCTGGCCGCCTACTGAAAGAGGCGGGAGTGAAGGCTGTGGGGTTAGATACAATCGCAGTGCCAGTACTTTCTGGTCTCAGCGGCACAAGCACAGGTCTCAGCGGCGCAGGCACCGGTCTCAGCGGCGCAGGCACAGATCTCAGCGGCGCAGGCACAGGTTCAGCTGCAGATTGTGATGGAGCGCCACGGTCTGGGGTTCGTAGATTGTCAGCAATGTGGAAAACAGTATCCACTGCCCCAAGAAGTATCCGTTTAGCTCTTTCAAAGGACTCGATCTCTTGCCTATCCCGCTCAGATGTCATCCTATATCCGCGGCACTATTCACCCTGCTACGCTTACACGTGGTCGTAGGATACTCACTCCGGATACGTTCGTGTAGGTACTAGGCAGAACCAAAACGGGAGTTTCATGCCGCTTGCAGCTTGCATAAAGTTTTGGACCGCTTGCATAAAGTTTTGGACCGCTTGCATGAAGTTACGAACGCTTGCATGAAGTTACAAACGCTTGCATGAAGTTACGAACGCTTGCATGAAGTTACGAACGCTTGCATAAAGTTTTAGACTGCTTGCATGCAAGTTACGAACGCTTGCATGAAGTTACGAACGTTTGCATAAAGTTTTGGACCGCTTGCATAAAGTTTTGGAACCGCTTGCATAAAGTTTTGGACCGCTTGCATAAAATTCTTGAACCGCTTGCATGAAGTTACGAATGCTTGCATGAAGTTACGAACGCTTGCATGAAGTTTCGAACGCTTGCATGAGTTTCGAACGCTTGCAACCGGGATATCGGTTTTTGACACTGATATCACACCATAGACCAAAGCACTTACAACCTTGCCAGCACGGTGATGTAAGCGTCAGTGAACGACAGCGATTACGGCTGTGTGGTCAGAATCTTTGTGAGCCCTTCGTATGACTGTACTGGCAACCAACGTCGAAGAGCACGATCGAGCAATGGTGGCCGACGGCACTACAAAAGCGCTTGTAGCTATCTCCACCACCAAGGTGAGTTTCACCACAATTATTGTGTGGTTGTAACACTGCATGATAGCGATCACGATGGTGTAGTCAGAATCTCTGTAGACCTTTCCTCCGTGCTGTGAGGTTTAGGTTACATTATTTATTTACGCGGCACAATTTTTCCCCTACCAGGAGTGTAATAGAACTTCCCAGGTCACACAGAATGGGGACAAGTGGCCTGGGAACAAGACTAGATCTTTGTATTGCAACCATCAGGCTTTCAGTGGTATCACCCTTGAACTTTGTGTGTAGTATCTGTAGTCTATCAAACGATTACTTAATTCCCTTTCTTCCAGGCTCCTCTGCAGTGGGAGGATCCATCCGAGCAGTTTCTGGCCGCCGTAGGGCACACCGACGCCTCAGCAGTTGATGCAATTCTGAGGAAACACCAGACACCTGTGGACAGTTTGATCAAGGTATGTTAATTTACAGTGCAAGGTTCATCCTACTGCACTGCTGTCTGTGAATAGCTGAGGACATTGGGTGCAGGTTCCTCTCGTGTGTCTGTGTACCAGACACGTATATACATGGTGGACCTAATTGAAGGCATGCATTCATACACAGCTGCTGAGAATAACAAACTTAACCCTCCCCCCAGACAATAGTCTCAGTCCGAGACCCTGAATTAACTCTTTATTGACCATTGCTATTACTAACTGGTATTGCATTCTAATGCTGGACGATAAACCATATGGCCAGAAATCAGCACTTTCAGCAATGAAGGCCTTATTGAAGGCTTATAATAGCGTCTTCATAACTCACAGACCAGAGATCCACTCAAGAGGCTGAGAAAAGCCTTGAAAGTCGTGCTTCTGATTTATACAACTTGACCACACCCTATTTCGCATGTTGCTGCCACAAATTACGGTATCTCATTCTGCATGCGCTATGTTGCCATCGCTGTAAACTGGTAGGCCTAGCTAGCTGCTAGCTCATTGTGCATGTGCTGTATGAATATCGGTGGTAGGCCTACCTGTATCAAGTCAAAGTAGCACACGAGGTACGTGCTCTTCTGAACACCTCTAGTGTTGTCATTCTGCTGTGAAAGAAGGTTGCTTTGTCCTTCCAATGACCATTAATTGATTACCTGTGAGTTACTGATAGACTGCTCTGTAGTGCTACTTTCCTGTACATGAAGAGTTGCACTTACATGTATGTGTGTGACCTTGTATGTAGCCTGACCGAGAATATCAGGCTCCACTCAATATCAGGCTCCACTCCCGCCCTCCTCTCTCTCTCTCTTCCCCCCCCCCCCCCCCCCCCCCCCCCCCCCCCCCCCCCCCCTCCTCCAAAGGGTTCTCCATGGTGATGGTGTACTTGCTGGATAATGGAGCTAAACGGCACTTTTAACCCTACCGTGCCAACCAGCTCGGGTCGGGGTCTCTCTCCTCATAGCAGCTGCTAGGAGAGGCAAGAAGGATTTCCTGAAAGTGCTCTTATACCACGGAGCAGACGTCAACATTGTTAGTCTCAGGTACGTATAGAGTGTCCATTTCCAAGTGTGCCACAGCTCCATGGTAACCAGTCACGCCAAGGTTTGCATGGTATTAATATTGTGATAGTGTATGTCACGTGGTAAGAACATATGAACATGTACTGGGATTGAGAGATGCTTCCCTATGCCTGTTGCGTATTTCTGTTGCTGGAGCTACTGTATGCGTTAGCTCAATTCTTAGCCTCATTCTCAGGCCACACTTGGCCTGGGAATGAGGCTACTCAATTCTGTGATGCACTGATGAGGCCCATGCAGCTTGGCAAATCTACATGTATCCGCATGCAGATGCACTCAGACATAATATGCTGGAACCCGGTTCTCTTGACGTTTATGGACATACGTAAGATCGTGTTTCACCTCCAGACTTCCATGTCTGCTCTGGAGGAGGCCGTGCACAGAGAAAACACCGAGATCGTGACCATGCTCATCAAAGCCAAGTCTAAAGCAAATGACAGGTCAGTTGAGTTTGGTTGTATTTGAGAGAGTAGAACTTGCATGTGTTCTGCTTAATGATTACTCAGCTGTCAAATGATGAACTGAACCAAATTTGGGAATAGACTTGGAAGAGAACATTGCACTAAAATATTTGACTGAGATGTGAAGTTGGGAATTGTGCCGTTGTGGTCAGCATAAAATGAGCTTTCATATGATATCCTTAAATTCCATCAAATTGAATGCTCCATTCATGCTGATCACAATGGTGAAAATCCCACCTTCACTCACTGTGGTTAAGGCTGCCTCGATCAGAATAGGAACCAAGGAGGGCTGAACAGTGTATGTGTTTCATGATGCTGTGGCAACAATAATAGATGTCTCCAACTGAAACTTGGCAGGAAGATTGTACAGTCCTAGCACTATCCTGGAAATGTGGTTTTGGGTTGTCATGGCAACATCAATGGTGACATCACCGCGAAAATCAATTAAAAAATGAAAATGTAGAATAAAACGGTCAAGGCGGAAAACTAGCTGGGTTTGAAGGTGAGTTTTTAGTGTATGGATGGAAAGGGCTAAGTGGATACTCGTTCTGCCAGGGGGAAGTATGGAAATGCGATTGTTGAGCGTTACAGAGCACTTTTGCAGGCTTTTGCGGTAGAAATTTCTTGTATGCTAATCAGAAACGGCTCTTTAACTTACCTAACGTTGGCGATTCGACTTTCCCCCAGGCGTAACTGCCTTGTACACTCGCTGCAGCACACACAGCAACAGTCAGAAGCGTAGTTGAAGGTACTCTTCCTTTCCGCCTTCGACGAAACAGTCACTCGGTCGCCATACCTGGGTCCCGTGCAGAGGCGCGAAAACTGCTCCAGATCTCGCAACTACGAGTCAGGTAGCTACTACTGTTAACGTACAAGTACCCAACACACATCTGTTCCTGACTACGTAGTAGTGAAGCAGCAGTAGTCTCGGAACCAGACCCTTCAGGCGGGGGAGGAGGAAAGGGTCTGGGCACGTTCCTACATTCGAGTTGTCCTCACGGAACGTAATTATGCGTGGTAATTAGCGATCAACTGCGATACCACGCGTACGATCACACTCGACCTGCTTGTTGCTCTCCTCGACTTTTGTCAGTCACTCGCGGGTAACGCGGTACGGCACAGCGATTCGCCATGTCTAGTCACTGGACCGAAAGCCGGCCTGGAGAAAAATCATTTCCCTGACGTCATTCGCAATCAACGCTTCTGATTCGTTAGGTCAACATTCCGACCTGGGGACAACTCGAATGTAAGATGGTGCCCAGACCCTTTCCTCCTCCCCCGCACGAAGGGTCTGGTTCCGAGACTAAAGCAGCAGCTCTCGCTGGATCTCTCCAGCTGAGGCCAAACTACGGTGGCCCTGGAGGTCGCGCTATGCGACGATGTCTATGCGCCAATGTCGATGTGACGGTAGACGATGTCGATGTGACAATAGACGATGACGATGTGACGGTAGACGATGACGATGTGACACATCGTCGACGATGTGACGTTCACGCGCGATGGATTAAAATTACATCCGGAAATACGCCGCGCGCCGGCCACGCCCATATCATGGATAATACACACTAACGTTAGTGTGTATTATCCGTGCCCATACTCGAGTACTCGTGGCCGGCCATGTACGCGCGTGCTGACCAAGATGCAGAGAAACTCGGTGAGGTCTTTTAGGTGTGTAGCTATAGGGGTTAGCTAGAAGCTGACTAGTAGACTATAAATTACATGTGGCAGATTTTGTTAACAACAGCACTTGAAGGTTTAGCAACCTAGTACTTGTCAGCTTCTAGCTAATCCCTATAGCTACACACCTAAAAGACCTCACCGAGTTTCTCTGCATCTTGGTCAGCACGCGCGTACATGGCCACGAGTACTCGAGTATGGGCGTGGCCGGCGCGCGGGCGTAGTTGAGTGTCTGCAGTTCAGTCTGGTGTGTTGCCAGAAAGTATCACTTTGTGAGAGAATGACGATTTGAAGCAGTGTGTAACCACAGCTAACATGCCTATGTATGATGCACAAAGGGATTTGAAAAAATTATGGGGGTCCGTCCTTGCGAGGGCAAAAGCAAGAGGCACACAGCACAGCTATTGTCACCACAAACATAATTAAGTTTGAGGGCATTCTACAAAATTAACACCTGCTCGCACCTTTCCCCTAGCCTCATTCCCAGTCCCACCCCAGCTTTTCGAGCTGGGCGTGGGACTGGGAATGAGGCTATAGTATACCTTTTCCTTACAAGCAGTGTATACTCAGTAATATTAAGGCTGGGACCAGCTAGATCAGACACATTTTTGTGTTGTGTTTGCAAAGTTATTGTGCTCCAGTGGAATCATACATTGAAAATGAATGTCACTTTTGGGTTAGCCCCACCCTTCTCTAGTCCAATGACGTCATTTTCGGCCACGCCCAAGCAATCTGTCCTGCAATATGGCTTCGTTAGCAAACCCGCTAGGCAACTACAAATGCTAAAAAGCGGCAACTTAAAACCCCATGAACCTCCGTGATTTCTTCGTGGCATAGAGAGCTGAAAGCCCACTACATTTTAGGCCTAGCGATAGTTGATAGCTGGTATAGGTAGAGAGGTATAGCTATTCAACATGCAAGCAGGGCAACACTACTCAGATAAACCTACCTCTAGATCACTCGAAGAACGTTCAATCAACAATCGCTAGGGTGAACAGCTTTATCTAGTCGGTTGACATACGATGGGCCACACTAGAGTCCTTACAACCCGGGTTTAAGTTGCCGCCTAACACATCGACTCCAAACTTGTAGATCTGTGCGGCCATTCTCTGCAACTGGGCGTGGGAGGAGCACTCATCATGTGACATGTACTGGAAAACACGTGCATGCAATCGCATCAGCTAAACTGTGCACGCGAACAACAGCACAGTAGTGGACTTTCATAGCAATACTGCCAATAGCGGTCTTTGCTTCACTCAGTCCGACTTGTACAGATCCAGCAAAAGCGCTGCAAATTGTGCTGTACTGATTTGCCATGCAACTATGCGCGTGACTATCACAACGTTTGGCCAACGCCTACTTGTAAATAATTCTATTACGGTCTATGAATAATTTTATTGTGGTTACTACGAGATGCGTGCGCAGCCAAGCAAGGTCCCATTCCTTAACAGACGTGAGTAGGGAAAATGTATGGCATCACTATTCAAGTTCAAGTACACTGCTAAGAAACCTTTGGACTTTCTCCATCCTTACAAACCTGAAAACTAACATGTAGCTATCCTCCCTTTTGGGAAGTAATAGCTTCAATGGATTTCCCTCTTGTGAATCCAGTACTCCACTGTTTGTAGCTGCACACAGCAACTTTCTCTTTGCGGGTTCAGGATCCTCAAATGCCAACGGTCAGAGGCTTCAGGTCAGCATAGCGATTCAGTCCATAAGTGTCATGGCCCCTTGACTTGCGTAAAAGATTCCCACAGCAATTGAGGCCACCATTAAAAGGAAAATCAAATGGCATCTCAATTCTTATCACTGGGTTCCCTTCAGACCTGATTTTCTCTGATAAGCAAGTTCTTGGTGCAGGTTGAATGGTAGTCTAGCAAGCCAGCCTCTATTTCCAAGTAAGGGGCGCAGCCAGAAGGGAGGGGGGGAAAGAGTCTGGTGACTTAAGCCAACATTTCGTTTTCTCGGCCGGAATGTAGGCAGAGCCGCAGCAGTCACATGAGTTCATCCGAGCCTCTGCAACTTGCTTCGCAAGTCGCGCATTTGAAAGTTGTGGGCAATAATTGGATGGCTATCATGTGACTACTTTTTCATTTGTTACAGTTGATTGCATTCCACTGGGTAACGAAATGTTGGCTTAAATCACCCGGCTCTGATCTTTTTCCCCCACTCCCGACTGCACCCGCTACTTGGACGAAGAAGAGTCTGGCCTGCGAGACTAGTTGGAAGGCTGTTAGAGTTCCCACAGTGTTCAGTATCCTTCCAGTCCTCGAATTCTTCTCTCTCAATTCATCAAACCAGTCTTCATTTCCGGATGTTCGGCTGCATCTTCTATCACCTCCACAGCATATCATTTGTTGACAGCCTTCACTCTACCCATCTTTTTAACTCGCGATAGTTCTTGGAAGTTGAGGGATCGGTTGAACTGTGCAGATTGTAAGCCATTCACTCATGATAAACATGGTTTTCTGGCAACACACCAGACTGAACTGCACCTAGATGTGAGACAAGCTAAACCTTCAAGTGCTGTTGAAAATCTGCCACATATAATTTCCTATAGTCTACTAGTCAGCTTCTAGCTAATCCATATAGCTACACACCTAGCTAAAAGACCTCACCGAGTTTCTCTGCTTCTTGAAGTCAGCACGCGCGTACATGGCCACTAGTACGACTATACTCGAGTATGGGCGTGGCCGGCGCGCGGGCGTAGTTCTGGATGTAATTTTAATCCATCGCGCTCGCGCGTGCACCGTGAACGTCATATCGTCATCATCTACCGTCACATCGTCATCGTCTACCGTCACATCGTCATCATATATCGTCACATCGACATCGTCTACTGTCACATCGACATTGGCGCATAGACATCGTCGCATAGCGCGACCTCCAGGGCCACCGTACCAAACAGTCATGCAACTCTCTGACAACACCTCCGTAAATTACTTATAAATCTCCGTAAAACATTGTACTACGTTCACAATTATTGAGGCAACCTTAACCACAGTGAGTATAATGACATTATAATTGAGGGCACTACCCTGCAATGCAACCGAGTATCTATACAATCATGTTTATAGTGTACCAAATGTAGTCCATCAACATTACTCCGATTTCCAACAGTGCACAACGCTTCGTGGATCCTCTGATCTTGAACTGCCACCTGCTGAGCTACCCAGGACAGAGGCTGAATGACTTTCTTTTGTAACCCCCCCCCCCCCCCCCAAAAAACAAACAAAAAACAACATGCTATTTGTTACCAATGATCCAATAAATAATATTATGGCAATAATACTATTATAGTTCTCCATGACAATAATTTTACCCTATTGCTAGTTCAACTATGGCAGCCCTCCCCACCACTGCGTGCACTGACATGGTAGACACAATTACAACAGCAAGTGAAAAAATTGCAGCTGTTACCATGGCAACAATAAAGCGGTGCAGGAGTTTATCAACTAGTTATAATCATCGCCTGTTTTCTTGTTCTTCCAAGGACTGCTCTTATGACCAGTAGGTCTGCCTCCCCTGCTCTTGTGAGCAACAGGTCTATCGTTGCTCTTATGAGCAATAGGTCTATCACGAGCAACAGGTCTAGTTGGAGATTTTGGTGGTCTTCTCCTCTCTTCCCGCTCTTCCTCAAACCGAAGTTGGTCACATTCTTTGTCAGCTGTGTATGTGTGTGTGCATGGGTGTGGGTGTGCATGGGTGTGGGTGTGCATGTGTGTGTGTGTGTAGGTGTGGGTGGGAAAATAAACAACACGCTGGACAGTGATCGAGAGAGGGAGATGTAGCGGGACATGTACAGACCTTTCTCTGCCTCATCCTCCAGGTCATCCCAGTCCATCCCACTCTCCTCACTCTCGTCGTCTTCATCTTCTACAGTATGTGAGTGTGTGTACACGTAGTAGTAGTACTGTGTACGTGAGTGTGTGAAGCAGTGCTATTCATACCATCAATGACACATTTCTTTCTAGTGGCAGAAGCTGCAGTATGAGAACGGGGAGCTTAGCAACTAGCATGCAGAGGTAACTCAGGTACGCAAGTGAGGTAAGGTGTTTATTAATTTAACCTTCAGCCTAAGGCTGGTCTGCCAAGGTGAGGAGGGGGTTGGTCCACAGTCAAATGCTTTAACCACTTGGCCACGGGTCATTCAGAGCTCCATCATAATTGAGAAACACATTTCATACCAAAATATCGTACTGTGAGTTGCAGCACTGTGATGAACACGCCTCACCATTCATGTGGCCAAATGCTTTTAGCCCAGAATAATGAATCAGATCTGCAGGACTTGTGTTTCGTCACTATTCTGAAGTTGTAGCAGTATATAATCCTTTAGCCTCTATTAAATAGTTAAGCACTAAGCATCTATCTAGGCTTTCTGAGTGACTAAATGAATCACTGAGGTGCTTTCGGAGTAATATTGGCCCGGGACTGAGCCAATTCAGTTGCAAAGTATTGTTCTCCAACACAGCACATGGTCATAGCCACCATACCTGACTCTGCTGACTCCCCCTCTGAGATTGATGTGTATTCTTCATCGGAATCCGACTCCTCTCCTGGCCCCTCGTCATCATCGCTGGAGGGGCAGTATTCATCCTCTTCGTCAGAATCCGAGTCATCACTTTCATTCTGCAAGGGAGGGTAGGCAACCAAGTCCAATCTCTGCAACCCGCAATCTATACCTCAAAGTGCTGTCATTGTTTGTGCACGGTAGTTGGATTGTATCCTCCATTCAGGAGATGTGCATCAGCATTGCTTCTCACAGAAATTTTGCCAATACCAAAATTGAAAAGTACTTCGGTAAGGCCTCCCTCCGTCTTACTCTATGCTTATAAATCACCTAGCGCAGTGGGATAACTTTTGCGGGTAAAGTAAGACCACAAATATTAAATTTGTGAACTAGAGCAAGTGCAAGGTATTCGCAGGTGAAGTAAGACCACAATTTAATATTAAATATAACACCTAGAGCAAGTGCGGATGGTGAGGGGGTTTCCCGGACGCCCCGCCAATTCCTTTGCACAAACGTTGAGAAGCACACTATTCTACACCTGTGTAGATAAGGGCAGGGGTGTCCGGATGCTCCACGAACTACTTGCTACAAGCAACTAGTGCAACAGGTAGCCATTTTTCCACAATGATGCCCCAGGTGTTACTATCAAACAATAGTGACCTATAGGTACATTTGCAAAGTTGATTAGCTAGTGAGTGAGCAGCATGTATCATTCACATAACCTACATCACTGTCTGGATCAAGGAAGCTCCATCCCCCACTGGAGAAGAACCCCTCAGGGTCATCGTTGATGGTCTTCATGATTATTTCCCAGTTCAAATTCTGTAGCCCTTCAGTGTACTTGATGTCACATGAGCTGGGAGGGAGGGGAGGGAGGGAGGGAGGGAGGAAGGGAGGGAGGGGAGGGAGGGAGGGAGGGAGGGAGGGAGGGAGGGAGGGGAGGGGAGGGAGGGAGGGAGGGAGAGAGAGAGGGAGGGAAGGAGTGAGGGAGGAGGGAGGGAGTGAGGCAGGGAGTGAGGGAGGTAGGGAGGCAGGGAGGGAGAAAGGGGGAGTACAGAGAGAGGGAGGGAGTGAGTGAGGGAGGAGGGAGAGAGAGAGAGAGAGAGGGAGGGAGGGAGGAGGGAGGGAGGGAGGGAGGAGAGAGAGAGAGGGAGGGAGGGACGGATAGAGGGAGGGGAGGGAGGGAGCGAGGGAGGGAGGGAGGGAGAGGAGAGGAGAGGGGAGGGAGGGAGGGAGGGGACAGAGGAGAGGGATGGAAGGAGGAAGAAAATGCCATTCCGCTGAAGGTATTAGGAGTTGCACTACACTCACTTCAGCCACTCCTTGATGGGGTCAAGTAGGGTCATGGTGATGGGTGTTACCGAGGCAACCTTCTTCTTGTAGTCCTTGAACACAAACAAGTCGAAGTTCCGCATGTGAAACTGCAAGTGAGTACACACGCAACCACAGGCAGAGAAGACACTAAATCATACCTGCAGCTGAACACAAAATCACGAGCAAACACGCATCAACTCGACAACTTACCTGGACTCTCTCAAAGTGCACTAACTCCACCTCATCCAAAGTTGTGATGAATGCCGGCTGAAAGGTAATGGACAAGATTAAGACACAATGGTAAGGAGAATATCCTGACGACATGCATCAAATTAATATGTACCAGCCCCTCCCTCCATCAAACTGGTGGTGGGAATTAAGGTCCAAGAATCAACTAGACTATCTTAACCGCATGAGGAGCACTACTACAATGAGTAGGTGTTTCAACGACCGCTCAACAGGTTATCACACCCACTAACCGGTTGCCAGGCTCAAAGACAGTCTTACCTGGTCGCTAAGGTTCACAATACAGTTGGTTGTGGGCTGAAGGAGCACGGTGCTGTAAGAAGAGGAATATGATATCACAGAGATGATGATGATATCACAGAGAACAAGAGAATGGGGTGTGGTATGAACCAGTATTGACCATCTCGGAAAGTTTTCTCCCCGAATTGCAGAACTAAGCCAACCAATGCGAGAGCTGCTGTGCACGAAGAATGCATGGGTGTGGGGACCAGAGCAAGAGAGATCGTTCTCCAACGTCAAGGAAGAACTCACTCGACCTACTGTGCTGGCACTTTACGATCCGGATGCAGAGACCAAAGTATCAGCTGATGCATCGTCCTTTGGTCTAGGGGCCGTTCTCCTACAGCAGAGCGGACAAGAGTGGAGACCGGTAGCGTATGCCTCGCGCTCGTTGACAGAAACCGAAAGGAGATATGCGCAGATAGAAAAAGAAGCACTTGCTGTCACCTGGGCATGCGAAAAGTACAGAGATTATGTGTTGGGGAGACACATTGAAATAGAGACAGACCACAAAACGCTGGTTCCCTTGCTCAGTAACAAGAGACTCGACGGACTGCCCCCACGAGTGTTGAGGTTTCGTCTCCGTTTGGACAGATATGACTATCAAATTCGCCATGTCCCCGGGAAAGAGCTCTATGTCGCTGACACACTATCTCGTGCTCCCCTCACTGGTACAGAGGCCAACTCATTGGAACTCCAAGACGAAGCTGAGACATTCATCGCCGAAGTTGTCAAACAAGCACATTCGTCAATGGAGCAACACCCCTTGGAGACGTACCGCCTGAAGCAAACAGAAGACCCCATTTGTGCACAAGTGAGTAAACACTGCAAATCAGGATGGCCAAGGAAACATCGTCTCTCCCCGGAACTCATCCCCTATTGGAAACTGCGTGGCTCACTGACAACACATGATGACATTCTCCTCTTCAACGATCGCATAGTGATCCCGGAGTCACTGCGAGCAGATGTCATGGATAGAGTCCATGAGGGTCACCAGGGCATCGAGCGTTGTAGGATGAGGGTTCGCTCATCCGTATGGTGGCCGGGCTGTGGCAAAGAAGTGACTGAGACAGTGCAGAAATGTCCAGCGTGTGCCAAAACAGCCAAACAGAGGAGAGAGCCATTAATCGTGTCTCAATTGCCTGAGTATCCATGGAAAGTCATCGGTACTGACTTGTTCGAGCTGGACAAAAAGCACTACCTACTGGTAGTCGATTACTTTTCGCGCTATCCTGAGGTTGTTCAGTTGGGGTGAACCACTTCAAACAGTGTGATTCAGGCAATGAAATCTCTCTTCTCCCGTCACGGAATACCAGAAACTGTTAGGAGTGACAACGGACCTCAGTATTCGTCCTCAGAGTTCTCAAAGTTTGCAAGCTTGTATGGGTTTAGCCACGTTACAAGCAGCCCGTTGTATCCCCAAAGCAACGGACAGGCGGAGAGAACAGTGCAGACTGTAAAGAGACTGCTCAAACAATCCGGAGATCCTTATCTCGCACTGATGAGTTATCGTGCTACACCTCTGACATGGTGTGGGTTCAGCCCTACGGTGCTGTTGATGGGGAGGCAGATCAGAACGACTGTCCCACAGACAAGTACACAGTTCATTCCGAAGTGGGCTTACCTCGGTGAATTCAGGAGATTGAGCAAGCTGTACAAGGAGAAACAGAAAAGCAACTACGACCGAGAACACCGAGAGAGCTACCAGAGCTACCTGAGGTAGAATTGCTACGAGCACAGACACTCCGAGATCTTACACTGTCGAAACTCCCTCGGGAGAGTTAAGGAGGAATCGCAGTCACTTGCGAGTGGATCCAGGGAGCAATGAAGGAACGCCTGCCGTTACGCAGACTCAGCCTGAGGCATCCCCTAGGAGGATCATGACGAGATAGCGTACCGGCACAGCAATGAAGGCGCCGGAGAGACTTGGACTTGAGAAGGGGGATGTGGTATGAACCAGTATTGAGCTGTGACTCACTATTGTGTAATGACATGCTTGTGATGTCATTTCCTGTGTGCATGCAATATGTATATACTTATTTGCTGTAGTTGGCTGTGCACTTTTATCCAATAACTGAGTTGGAGTCAAAGTGTTGTTTAAGTGCTCGAGACCACTACATGGGGAGAGAGAAAAGGGAGGAGGATTCCACCAATCACTTACCCCAATTCTTTGAATGGCTTCTCAAACACAGTTTTGTACTGGGGCCCGAAACATGTCAAAGGCATTGTCCAGCTTGGCTCTCAGCTCTCTCTCTGCTTGCTCTGCTATGAGGTCATCCCGATCATAAATGTGCTGTGCCCGTCCCAGGTCCGTCATTATCTCCCCCACCTGGTCACAAGAGTGGAACGTGAATACAAGGAGAGGGGGAGCACAGAGAAGAAGAGGGAGATGGAGGAGGGGAAGGGGAGGAGAGGAAGAGGAGAAGGGGAGGAGAAAGCGGAAGAGGGGGGAGGGGGAGAGAGTGAAGGAGGTGTTGAGGAGAGAGGAGGATGGAGAAGAGGCGAGGGGAGGAGAGAGTGGAGAAGAGGAGGAGAGAGAGGAGGATGGAGAGGAGGTGAGGGGAGGAGAGAACAGAGGAGGCGGGAGGAGAGAGGAGGATGGAGAGAAGGGGAGAGGAGTGAGAGGAGGAAGCGAGACAGGATGAGGGAGAGGAAGAGGGGGAGGGGGAGGAGAGCAAGGAGGTGGGAGAGGAGGAGGGGGGGGGGGAGAGGGGGAGGAGAGAGAGGAGAGGAGAGGGAGGAGAGAGAAGGAGGGGGAAGAGAGAGAGAAGGAAGGTGAGTTGTTGTGGAGGGGTGGCCTAAAGCTTCTCACACACCTCGGTGTAGAACTGGATGTCCTTGTGCTTCTTCTTTCCGATGACGATGGGATGCTGCACAGAAAGGAAGATATACCCTCACATTAACCAAAGCAACCTGCTAGTGAAGCAGAACCTGAAGCAGGTCAAGTAGAAAGTGAAGTTATGCCACATGCTACTCAGGTACTACACTATTCACAGCCCTCTCTGTAGCTGATACTGGTGCATTAGCCTCGTTCCAAGGCTCTCCCCTGTGCGCACGGTGGTATTTTTCCTTCACCGCATGCACAGGGGGAGCCTGGGAACGAGGCTACTGCTGCATAGTTCAGGACTAACTGTTGGTGCAGAGAGACTCCATTGTACTATATGTAGAAGGGTGAGTCTCCCTCCACGCTCACCTTGAGGTGGAAATGAAGGAGGACAATCATCTCCCCCTTTGAGGGCTGGAAGAAGGCATGCTTCACGTTGTTGAACAAGATGTCCACACGATCTCCCTTCAGTGTTGTGTAGCATAGCCCGTTTGTGTGGGCCTCAAGAGTGCCCTGTGTGGGACGACCATGATACAATGTCAGAAGGGGCAGAACAATTATGCTACAAATACTTTTTGGACAATCTAAGTATTTAAATACCAGTTTGCCGTGCATTACGGTTTTTAGTGCATGAGGGCAATCTAGTTAACAGTCGAGGGTGAGATAATGACCAAGACCGTTACCATTGTCCGAGTGCACTAAAGCCCGTAATGCACTGCAAACTGGTATCTAAACTACTTAGTGCAACTCACTGACCCGAGAGATACTTTGATCTTTGAAAAGTGTGCATTATCTAGATAATGCACACTAAAGTGTGCAATAAGCGATTTAATGCTCCGTCATGTGATCAATTCTGAGGCGTCTGATTCATTGAGGGTCACGTGAGTAGCACTAAACATTCATAGATATTCGTGGACACTATCTTGAAGTGCAGTAGTACATTCTTGGATACTATGTTGTAGGGAAACACTACATGCATCTTGAAGAGTAACCAAATTGATTTGGTCAATTCCCATTTTGGTGAATTCCCACTTTGTCAATTCACTTTGTCAATTCCCACTTTGTCAACATTGACCAAGTGGGAATTGACAAAGTGAGAAATTAACAAAGTGGGAATTGAAAAGTGGAGACTCCGGGCTCATCTACCAGGCTTGAAGGGCAACAGAACATTCTTGGATATTCTGGAACACTGCACCAAAATCATGCCGATAATAAGACAGTACCAATACTATAGACTTAAGCCGATCAAGCTGATATCCGATATCATTGAAGAAACTTTGGGGGCTTGCTGCATTTCTTTGTAGGCATTTCAAGGGTCAACCACACTCCTTGTAGCCATTGCAACCCCGGTTGCGACTCGCCATAGCGCAAGCTAACTATTGCAGTTCATTCCAATTAACGCACATGCCACATGGCAACCACGCTCAGTCGATCGCTAGCAATGGTGGCCAAAGGGAAGACAAGACAGTATTACAGTGCTCACAACTTAGCCAGCACGGTGAGTTTTGGCATGTAAGTGTCAGTGAACGACAGCGATGACGACCGTGGGGTCAGAATCTTTATGTGCCTTTCCTAAGAGCTGTACTGGCAATGAAAGTCAGAGCAGTCGAGCAATGGCAGCCGATGGCACGGCAAAATTGCTTGTATCTCCACTACCAAGGTGAGTTACACCAAAATTGTACGGTTGGGTCACTGCATGATAGCGATCACAACGGTGTAGTCAGAATCTTTGCAGGCAGTTATTTATATATTCGAACCATCTTGAAGGGTAACAGTACAATCTTGGACACTACAGGTATCTTACCATGAGGATCACACCGGCCGATCAGGCCGGACTAGATCACACAAGCATGATTGTGCGATCCAAATCACAGTCATGATTATTAATGTCTACATAATCTGGATCACATGGCATGCACTCATTACCCCCAGCTAGAGCCCACGACAGACCCACTGTTAAAGTAACACCTAGTAATCTCCAGTTATCTCTAGTAATCCTTTTCTAGTAATCTTTCTCTAGTAATTAAGCTAGTTATCACTGGCAAACACAAGATTACCTGTACTCTCCTGGAACCGATGACAGGCCGCATATAGAGGTCCCTCAGCCGTGGGTTCCCTTTGGATGTGTTCAGGATAAGGGTACGTATCCTGCTCTACGTAACCCTGCACACATAAAGTATATGCCTGTTCTCACTGCACACAGCTATCAGAACCATGGCTACTAGTCTCGTGCCCAGACCACACCCCTCGAGGGGAGAGACGGTCTGGT
The DNA here is from genome assembly GCA_963931865.1 of Axinella damicornis. Classification (NCBI taxonomy): domain Eukaryota; kingdom Metazoa; phylum Porifera; class Demospongiae; order Axinellida; family Axinellidae; genus Axinella; species Axinella damicornis. The sequence goes on along the minus strand of OZ007516.1, from coordinate 11,874,994 downwards.
GAACGAAGTCGAATTTCTTGGGCTTGAAGCATACTACGGAATGTGTAATCAATGTATAATCCCGTGGTGTTAAGTGCCTGCGAAAGCGTTTGCTGAAGGCTCCCGTGTCAACCAAGCGCGATAATGGCTACTCATATCGGGAGAGAAGATGTACTAACCTTTTGCCGCTCGCCCATGGCCCACAGAAGATTTTTGAAGCATCCTTCGCCGTCCATGGAATCTGCTTCCCGTTCGTTTGGCAGTCCTTTCAGCAACTTTACTGGGGTCAAACGCGAAGAACGGCCCCTTAGGGCTACGGCCAGCATTAGCTTGCACCTAGAGGGGGCCCTTCGTTGTACTTGATCCCTTTGCTGACCTCGCTTCCAAAGCTCTCAACTTGATCCTTCATAAGCGATGTCACAGGGCTGACACAACTAGCACAATTGAGCGCAAAGGTCTTCAGAAGTTGTCGCCACGACGTAGCGTTGCCTTACACAGTCAGCGCTAAGGGCAAACTGGCGTGGCAAAGGCTCTTGGCTGTTGTCTTCTCCAGCTAGCTTGAGTATTCAAAGCGATTACTACGTAATTATTAACAATCTCGCGATCTCATTGGTCCTTACCACATTCCGGTAATAAGCCCAAGAAATTCGACTTCGTTCACCAGACCGTCTCTCCCCTCGGGGGGTGTGGTCTGGGCACGAGACTACATGGCTACATAGACCCACACATGATCACATGATCTAAACATCTTGAGATCATAAGGTCACATGACCAACTACAATGTGCAAGATCACATGATCCACTTCACAGGATCACATGACCTAACCACTGATGATCATTACAAGATCACCCACCTCCAGCTCCCTCTTCTCCTGCTCCCTCGTCTTGAACCTCACATCAGATTAAGGTAGTAAACATGGGTACCGCGATCTCCGAAACCAAGTTGATGGATAAATGGGCAGCATCAAAGCGTACACAAGTTTCAGCAATACTTTGCATCAAACTGCTCCCTCTGCTTGAAAATGCCCTAAAACTCAATTTAAGACCCTCTACGAAACTGAAAATTTGGACCCTCTCCAAGGCCCCACCCACACTCTGACCCCATCATCAATACACACACAAAACAGGCCCCAAAACTACGGATGGATTTACCACCTGCTCTCCTCACTTGCAGGCTACAGCCCAAAACTCACTGCCACCCTCAAAAACAGAGGTTTGGCTACCCTAGGCTTTCAAAAAAAAATTCCACGCACACCGACTAAAACCGACTCGAGCCAAGGCCAGTTTCCAAAAGGTCAACCTACCCCCTGCAAAACTAGGGATGCTTTTCCACGTTCACCTCTCGGTTACAGAGTTTTGGCCACACATCTACTCCCTCTCACCAGCCCAGTCCAGCTACCAAACCAGCCAAATTCGCCCTAACACGAAAATGGGCGGGGCCTGTAATGCCGAAAGGTCAACTCTCTAGAGTACCTTGGCCAGGGAGCTGTCGGAGGCTGTTCACTTTCCAGGCTGTTCTTCGGCCACTTCAGCAGACCCACAAACATTCCTGCTCACTCTAGAGTGTTCAAACAAATCTTCAAGGTACCGCACGGCCACATCAGAGTACCGATTTGAAACTTGAAAGGGCCGCTAGCCGCATCAAAGAGAGAAGCCCCCCTTGTTTATTCCGGTTGCCGCCATGGGAAAACGTAAACAGATGAATAACTCTAAATAACCGTATGTGAGTGACGTCATCTCATTAATTATTCATGAGCAAAATTGCGCGATTTCGCCGATGCCGTGCTTCCTACCTTAAACACGTGCACTAGACTGGCCCCTGCCCCAGATCCATGCTTTGAGCTTGCTCGAAATGACCTGCAAGAAAAAGAGGACAAGAAAAATAAATCACTCAGAAGTATAGCTGGAAATCAAAACTGCAGGATGAAACTTACACTTCCTTCACAAAGGCTGCCTCAGGATTGGGGAAGACTACGCCATCAACCCAACCCAAAGAACTGGATGGATGGATAGACAGACAGACAGACTAGGGTTAATCGGTCTCAAAAGGTGAGGGAACGAGATCACCACCAACCTTCCCGGGAGGAAGAAGTTGATTCTCAGGTACACATACTCCCCTTTCACCCCCTTCTACAGTTCTACAGTAATGATCAGAGTCCAAAGTTCAAGTTCACACAATCAGAGACTGTAACATACACGTACCTTGAGTGTGGATATGTGGAATGGAGTTGCAATGCCATGGATTGGCAGAATAGTTGCTTCGTACTTTCTATCTGTATTGTAAAGCATGAGATATATATATATATTATATATGTGTGCTGTGTAAATAAATAATAAATAACTCATTCGAGTGATTGTGATGGCGTACAAAGATTCTGACTACACCGCCGTGATGTGTGATAATTAGAACGAACTGTCACACTTAGCTTGTGCTACCGATTAACCGCGGCTACCAGGAGTGCGGTCGCCCCTCGTATAAATTTTTATTTTGATCTGATTTCGAGGGGCAACCGCACTCCTGGTAGCCGCGGTTAAACGGTAGAACAAGCTAAGTGTGACAGTTCGTTCCAATTATCACACATGACGTGAATACCATGATAGCTATATATAGATAGGGAAGATCAGAAACTATTTAGAGTGCTCTGAAGTACCGAATAAAACCGTTCATAGCCGCGTTGCTACTGTTATTTTCCGTTCCGTTGGAACATGTCCGTCCGTTCCGCGCTCCGCGCCGCGTTCGGTGTTCCGCGATCCGTACTGTAAAGTCGTAGGTATAAACGCGGCGCGGAGCGCGGAACGGAGCGCGGAACGGATGCTCCGCGCCGCGTTTATACCTACGACTTTTACAGTACGGATCGCGGAACACCGAACGCGGCGCGGAGCGCGGAACGGACAGACATGTTCCAACGGAATGGAAAATAACAAGCTCAGCCCATTAGTGCAAAGAGGGAGAAATGGCTGCAGCTTGTGAAAAAATTGGCCGCTGCGTAGCCCCTGACAGTGTGGTCAATGACCAGCTTCACTCCTGAGGAGCTTCTGACGGGCGTGATTCAAGTACCCCGGTTGCGCCGTAGCGCGTAGCGCAAGCTGCAATTCGTTCTAATTAAACACCCTGCTCATATTCATATTCTTTTCATTTTATACTCACGGTGCACTACCACTTTTGTACATGTATGCGCGATGGCCCCCATGGGCTCAGCATTCTCATTAAATCATTAAATCATTAACACACATGCCACGTGGCAACCACGCTCAGTCGTCGCGAGCAATGGCAACCAAAAGGAAGACAAGACATTATTACAGCACTCACAACTTAGCCAGCACGGTGAGTTTTGGCATGTAAGCGACAGTGATCACGGCTGTATGGTCAGAATCTTTGTGGGGCCTTCGTAAGACTGTACTGGCAACGAACTTCAAAGAGAGCGATCGAGCAATGGCGACCGACGGCATGACAAAAGCGCTTGTATCTCTACCACCATGGTGAGTTTCAGCACCAAAATTGTGTGGTTGGGTTGCTGCATGGTAGCAATCACGACGGTGTAGTCAGAATCTCTGTAGGCCATTCCTATCTCGCGAACGAGTTATTTATTATTTAATTAATTATTTACGTGGCACAATTTTTCCCCTACCAGGAGTGTAACAACGTTATCGAACTTCAAACATCTCTAAGTTGTACATCTGCAAACATCTTCCTACTTACCCACAAAAACCTTGTGGTTCTGCACGTCTGCATCCCTGGGCACCACAGACGAATGTTTGTAGGCCACATCTGCTGAAAGCTTGGGCCTGCAGGAAACAACGTCCGCCAAGGTTGTTGCAGCACATGTTGTTCATTTTGTATCACTCTATTGTGCTCAAAACTATGCAGGCATAATTGGGCAAGGCCTAACACTCACCTCTTGGCCAAAGATTCTTGCTGCCCTTCCAGCAAACATTTCTAAAACGACCCAGTAACATGTAAGTAACCAGATGTTCGTATGTTCATGCACTACTTTGGGTGCCTGCAGAGTCATGCAATGGTACATAGCAACAGACAGTCATGTGACAGTACATAGCAACAGACAGTCATGTGACGGTACATAGCAACAGACAGTCATGTGACAGTACTTAGCAACAGATAGTCATGTAACAGCAACAGATAGTCATGTGACGGTACATAGCAATGTGAGGGTACATAGCAACAGACAGTCATGTGACAGAACATAGCAACAGACAGTCATTATATTATGACAGTACATAGCAACAGGTAGTCATGTAACAGTACATAGCAACAGATAGTCATATGACGGTACATAGCAACAGACAGTCATGTGACGGTACATAGCCACAGACAGTCATGTGACAGTACATAGCAACAGATAGTCATGTGACGGTACATAGCAACAGACAGTCATGTGACAGTACATAGCAACAGACAGTCATGTGACAGTACATAGCAACAGATAGTCATGTGACGGTACATAGCAACAGACAGTCATGTGACAGTACATAGCAACAGATAGTCATGTGACAGTACATAGCAACAGACAGTCATGTGACGGTACATAGCAACAGACAGTCATGTGACAGTACTTAGCAACAGATAGTCATGTAACAGCAACAGATAGTCATGTGACGGTACATAGCAATGTGACAGTACATAGCAACAGACAGTCATGTGACAGAACATAGCAACAGACAGTCATTATATTATGACAGTACATGGCAACAGATAGTCATGTAACAGTACATAGCAACAGATAGTCATGTGACGGTACATAGCAACAGACAGTCATGTGACGGTACACAGCAACAGACAGTCATGTGACAGTACATAGCAACAGATACACAGCAACAGACAGTCATGTGACGGTACAGACAGTCATGTGACGGTACATAGCAACATACAGTCATGTGACAGTACATAGTCATGTGACGGTACATAGCAACAGACAGTCATGTGACAGTACATAGCAACAGACAGTCATGTGACAGTACATACGTAGCAACAGACAGTCATGACAGAGGAGGTTGGTCAAAGTTGACCTTTTCTAATCAGGTCTCATCAAGGTTACTGGATACTCGTGCGCACGCCATGCAAAATGTATGGGAAATGTGTGGTTATAAGCTCGCTATCCAAAAATTTCTGGTGGAAAGAGCGTGATCAACTTGATTCTGGCGGTGGAGGTGCGCTGTCACAAGGTGGAGGTGCGCTGTCACAAGGTGCAGGGTATGACGGAAACTTTTTTCGAGGGGCAACCGCACTCCTGGTAGCCGTTGCAACGCCGGCTATGACTCGCCGTAGCGCAAGCTAAGTATCGCAGTAAGTTCCAATTAACGCACATGCCACGTGGCAACCACGCTCTGTCGATCGCTAGCAACGGCGGCCAAAGGGAAGACACGAAGTTATTACAGCACTTACAACTCTGCCAGCACAGTGAGTTTTGGCATGTAAGCGTCAGTGAACGACAGCGATTACAGCTGTGTGGTCAGATTCTTTGTGGGGCCTTCGTAAGACTACTGGCGAAGAGAGCGATCGAGCAATGGCGGCCGACGGCACGACAAAAGCACGACAAAAGCGCTTATATCTCCACCACCAAGGTGAGTTTCAGCACAATTATTATGGGTTTGTCTAACTGCATGATAGCGATCACGACAGTGTAGTCAGAATCCTTGTAGGCCTTTCCTGAGGTTTGATTATTTATTTACATTAATTACGCGGCACAATTTTCCCCCTACCAGGAGTGTAATTACGTGGCATAATTTTTCCCCTACCAGGAGTGTAATGATAGCATAATCCCTGGCAAATATATCTGCTGTCTCGCTCGAGAAAAGTGGTAAATACGGCTTTTTGGTGAACTGAACTGCTCGTTTTTGCAAGGCTATTATAATACGGCGTATTGGTAAAAGCTTCCGTCATGCCCTCCACCTCTAGAATGAAGTTGCTCACGCTGTTTGTACCAGAGATTTTTGGTTAGCGACCATTTCTCAATACATTTCACACGGCACGCACGAGTATCCAGTAACCTTAATGAGACCTGATTAGAAAAGGTCAACTTTGACCAACCTCCTCTGTCATGACTGTCTGTTGCTATGTACTGTCACATGACTGTCCGTTGCTATGTACCGTCACATGACTATCTGTTGCTATGCACAACTGTACTGTCACATGACTGTCTGTTGCTATGTACCGTCACATGACCAGAGGAGGTTGACCACCGCATACGTCACAAATAATTATTGACTTTGTCGTGTGACAAGTGGACGGTTATTAAAAGTTATTGCAGATAGCCATACGACTAGAAGACCGCTTCTGGGGCTGCTATGGAGTGTTCCATCCCTGCTGGAAATTCTATGCATGAAACATGCATGTTTCAACAGATTTCATGCATGGACGCATGTAAAATGCATGAATCATGCATGTATCATGCATGGGTCTCATGCACCACGCATGGATTTCCATTTCCATGCATGGATCATGCATAGATCATGCATGGGTCTCATGCACCATGCATGGATTTCCATTTCCATGCATGGATCATGCATGGGTCTCATGCAACATGCATGGATTTCCATTTCCATCCATGGATCATGCATGGATCTACCTTTTCATGAATGCATCATGCATGGATTTCCATTTCCATTCATGGAATATTCACAGGTCCCCTTTCCATGCATGGATCTCCGCTTGCATTCATAAAACATGTACATGTTTCGATCCACCAAACACACACAAGTCATGAAACCAAACCATGTAGACTTCCAGCTTCTTTATGTGGCTATCTGGAGTGCATTTGTGAAGGGTTCAGCTGCGTATTATAGGCTGCAGCATAGTCATTTTAATTTACCTTCCGGTGAAGCTGCAATTGTGCTTATGCCCCACCAGGAAGCCTTTGCAGGGTTGCAGTTGTAGCGCTTCGTAGCTGACTACTTGCCACGCATCTCACAGCTAGTTACTAAATGTAGCTCTTGCAGCACTCATGATTATCAGCACTCATGATTATCAGCCAGTAATCATGCAGTAATTACTTTGGCTCCAACAGTCTGAGTACTGTACATGCAGCAGCTGCCCATTTCATTTGAAATTTTTTGTTGCTTTAGGTTAGAGTCTAGCAAGTTGCAGTAGCAGTGCGTGCGTAGCTCTAGACTCCTTTAGTTTTGCTATAGCTAGTATAGTCTAGCTGCTATATTGGTTCTCAAGCTACAGTTGCAAATGTTTCAGAGAGCTAGTTGCAATTGCCTATACAGCCAACTGAGATTTGGTGAGTCCATACGACATACAGCTAACCATGTACAGCTATATATACAGCCAATTCTGTGCCTTCGTGATTATGAGCTATCTGGTAGCTATCAGTTAAACCAGCAAGGTCATAAGCAGTTTAGCTCTTATAACAAGTTTGACTGACGGAAGGGCACCCATCCATAGGAGAGCTCTGAGATATCCAGCAACCATACTTTGTGGAAACATAGTGGTTTTTTGGTCTAGCCACTGAACATAGTGGCATGCAGTACAGGGCCAAGTGTAAGCAACAATCTGTTGTTGAAGTAACTTGATTATGACATGTATCGAGTGTCCTGTTGTGGTTCCAAGCAGGCTGTCCCATCTAAACTATACCTTTCTGATTCTAGGAGGGTTATTCGTGACCGGTGGTTGCTTTAGATTTGTCAGGAATGTTAAACTATGGTACCAGTATTGAAGTAGCTTGTGGGAGGCTGCATGCCTTCATGTAGTGCTTCAGACTGGTATTCTATTTCGACGTGGATATTGGTCCGGCAGGAAGTAAATACGGTACCGAAAATGCGCGCGCATCTAGAACCGGCCCTGGCCCTAATATACCCTAACCCATGCATTGCCCTACTTCCTGCCGGACCAATATCCACTTCGATTCTATTTAGTGCATGCGGCTTTGCACATACGTACTGCATATAGCGGGAAATTTTGTACGGTGCAAATTTTTGTGTGTTTCGTATGAAGCCTTGAGATGTACGAAAATAGAAAGCTTTAACGGTCAAAATTGTAATGAACACTTGAACACATGGAAGCGGCGAGTAAGCGATGGTGTTTGTAACGTATTTCTAGCCTTCGAACGGCCTACCAGATTCCAGTGGACCTGTCTATGACTGTTAGCCTGTGATGATAACAAGGCTGTGGGAAGTGTGACAGATGGAAGTAAGCCAAGTTCACTGAGCAGCAATGGTCGATGAGTATGCTGCCAACAACAAAGGCCCAGATGTCAGCATTGTAGACGTGGTACCCTCTCACTATTGTGCATTGCTTCAATCGAAAACGACACCATCGATACGTGTTACGTTCATGTAATGCTAGGGGGTGTGGCAATACGCATGCAGGGCATATGAAAATACGCTTCTGAAGTCATTTCAGCCATTTATGCGAAAATTTGTACCTACAAAATTTCCCGCTATATGCATAGCAATAAGTACATGTACATTCAGTCACACTTAAGTGAGAAGTTAACACTAGCACAGCTGTGATATATAGTAGTAATTCTGGTAATGTGTAATAGAAAATTGCTCATTCATCATGAGGTCAACAACAAAATTGTGGCAATAAGAGGAGAGTGATAATGCACATCCAAAGTCCCGTTGACGGCTATAGTCCGGGGCCCTGTTGACTGCTATGCATGCTTATGCTGTACTGCATTGCCCACCAGGACATGGTATCATGGAAACATGTCCCTGTGATCCATGCACGATTTCTGCATGATTCTCACATATAGTATTCGAATTTCCATGCTTTGTGCATGAACCATGCATTCCATGAATGCCATGCATGTTTCATGAATGAAAAGCGTCCGAAATTCATGCATGTTTCATAGGGCTGTGCGATTAAATCGATTTTACCGATTAATCGATTAACTTCCAGTACATCGGCGGAGTATCGGTTAGGGGAATTCCCAATCGATTAATCGCGCACGCGCAGTTTGGCCACCGCCACGTGGCGCACTTAACGCAATAGCGTAAACAGTGCGCGGATCGGTTGATAGCTGGAGCAGAAATGGCTGAGAGTGGAGAGATCAAGGAAGCAAACCTTCTGCCTCCCAAGCACACTGTCAGTAAAGTCTGGAATTTCTTCAGATTTAGACACAAGACGGAACCATCACCGATCACAGGCAAGTAAGTCGTAATGAAGAGCGTGCTTCGTGCGCTATCCCTCGCTTCTTCTGAGCACAATGTGCAGCTACTGTACTGCGGAATGTGTGATCTAGAGGCGGTGGATTAGCAATCCAGACTATGGCCATTGCTAACATACCTTTGTGACGCACCGTGTAGGTGGTGTGCGCTGTCGGTGATTGTTGTGCTGTGCTGAACTTCTGTGGAAAATGAACCTATGCTGTTTCCTTGCTGAAAAGTTAATTGTACCGATTAATCGGTTAATCGTGATATTTCATAAGCAGTAATTAGTAATAATCGGCAATACCGATTATTTCAATAATCGCACAGCCCTAATGTTTCATGCCATGCATGGTTCATGCATGGTTCACGCATGTTTCATGAATGAAAAGCGTCCGAAATTCATGCATGTTTCATGCCATGCATGGTTCATGCATGGTTCATGCATGGTTCATGCATGTTTCATGAATGAAAAGCGTCCGAAATTCTGACATGTTCCATGCATGTTTCATGCATGAAACATGAAATGTGCATGGTATACAGTATAGGAAAAACATGAAACATGCATGGATCACCATGCATGAAATATGCTGTGGTATACATGAAACATGCATGTTTCATGTAGAGTTTTTCCAGCAGGGATGTTGGCAATTGTTGAACGCGCTGTGCAAAATCGACGAGACAGCACCGAACCTCCACTCAAGTCTCACGGGCCAGATGTTTGTACAGGGCCAGATGTGACGGTACATAGCAACAGATAGTCATGTGACGGTACATAGCAACAGATAGTCATGTGACAGTACATAGCAACAGACAGTCATGACAGACAGTACATAGCAACAGATAGTCATGTGATGGTACACAGCAACAGATAGTCATGTGACGGTACATAGCAACAGACAGTCATGTGACGGTACATAGCAACAGATAGTCATGTGATGGTACACAGCAACAGATAGTCATGTGACAGTACATAGCAACAGACAGTCATGACAGACAGTACATAGCAACAGATAGTCATGTGACAGTACATAGCAACAGATAGTCATGTGACGGTACATAGCAACTAACAGAGTATACATAGCACAGCACATGTGATGGTACATAATTATACGTACAGTATGTATACCCACCTTTATCGACTTGGCTAATCTTGGTTGGTGCTCCTTTCTCCGGTCCTCAGCAGTCTGCTCCGTCTGCACACATCATTGGTCACACAAGCAATGAATGCAACAGTCTCATGACACAAAGATTGAGAACACTATCATCTACATTCCAAGCAACTAAAATTTAGGCCCCACCCACTCAGACATAACGCCCAACCAACATGGCACCGCCCTGCTCACCCTGGTCCTGCTGTGCAGGATGGCTGTCCTCTTCACCTCTCGTCCGAGCAGCACATCCTCCTGATCATGAGGGTACAGAGAGGGACAGTAGGTCAAGGTCTCAGGCAGTAGCAAAAGTGAGCAAATCAGGTGAAGCTACTTGTATAGTGAACAATGCCATCATCATGCAAATGAAATGATATCCTGCAATAGAACACGACACAAATGCCTGGTCCATTTTCTTCCTCTTCTTCATTCTACAGGAAATGGAGACAGAAAGTTGACAATTCGGACGGTGTAATGCAGACTGGGACGGCAATTCATCAACAGCACTGTTACAATATTCCAACAGTGCAATATTGTGTCCCCCACAGTGCAATTTATCACAGTGCAGACTGTACTGAGTTCTCCCAATGCAACACAGTGTAGCCTCGTTCCCACGCAGCCATGCAGGAAATGAGGCTAAACATTGTGCTCCCACTGTGCTGTCACATGTACAACAAACTTACCCCGAGGAAGATTGCAACGCTTGAGATTTTCTTCCTAGCAGTGGCAGTCGGCTCTGTAGCTGGCTCATCCTGTGTGTGTGTGTGTGTATGTGTGGGGGGGGGGGGGGGGGGGCATACACATGATTGTGTGTTTGTATGAGTGCATGTGTGTGTGTTTGTGTGTGTAGTATGCGGGTGTGTATGCACATGTGTACATGCATACATGTGTATGTGTATTGTGTGCATGTGCATGTGAGAGGAGTGCATGCGAGAGGAGTGCATGCATGTGTTTGTGTTCTGTATGCAAGCGTGTTGTGTGCATTTTATGCTGTGCACTATAACGAGAGCAGCCATGCCTAATGTCTATCCCTGCATATGAACTTCTCCCACACTCCTACCCTCCCACCTGCACCTCTCCTGTACCCCTCCAACATCCCACCCCTCCCGCACTGCACCTCCCACACTGCCACATGCACCTCTCCTATATCCCTCCAACATAGCCTCGTTCCCAGGCCTTCCGCACCTCCAGTTTTTGATCGCTTGCAGTATTCAAAAACGGAGGGGGAAGGCCTGGGGAATCTTCTCACATGATACGCGGCACAGCTGACATCACGGATTCTGGCTTATTTACATTCCCATCCACAGCTACAGAGAAGCCAGAAAACTGAAACAACTTTCAGAGAAGAGGTAGGTCTTACCTGTAAAACATATCCAGGTTTGAAGCAAAACCGCTGAGGGATAGCTGTGATACAAGGGGTGAAACTCCAAATAGTGCCGTCTTTTCGCTCCACGAGAAGATTGCGTCATAGCTGGGCATTTTCACGTTTGTCACTCGGCAGCCCTTTGGAGTCATGGCTTGTAGCCTGGGTACACTTCATACGCTCGGTGTAGCTCTCAGTTGGCGCTTGTCCCATCTTCGTAGGTAGCGCGCAGAATGCAAGATCAGTCTCGTACATGACTCTGACTGTTGATCTGAGGCGTGACAACATATGACGGTCATGCCGCGTATCACGCGTGAAAATTCCCCAGGCCTTCCCCCTCCGTTTTTGCATACTGCAAGCGATCAAAAACTGGAGGTGCGGAAGGCCTGGGAACGAGGCTACCTCCAACATCCCACCCCTCCCACCTGCACCTCTCCTATACTCCTCCAACATCCCACCCCTCCCACCTGCACCTCTCCTATACTCCTCCAACATCCCACCCCTCCCGCCTGCACCTCTCCTATACTCCTCCAACATCCCACCCCTCCCGCCTGCACCTCTCCTATACTCCTCCAACATCCCACCCCTCCCACCTGCACCTCTCCTATACTCCTCCAACATCCCACCCCTCCCGCCTGCACCTCTCCTATACTCCTCCAACATCCCACCCCTCCCACCTGCACCTCTCCTATACTCCTCCAACATCCCACCCCTCCCACCTGCACCTCTCCTATACTCCTCCAACATCCCACCCCTCCCGCCTGCACCTCTCCTATACTCCTCCAACATCCCACCCCTCCCACCTGCACCTCTCCTATACTCCTCCAACATCCCACCCCTCCCGCCTGCACCTCTCCTATACTCCTCCAACATCCCACCCCTCCCACCTGCACCTCTCCTATACTCCTCCAACATCCCACCCCTCCCACCTGCACCTCTCCTATACTCCTCCAACATCCCACCCCTCCCGCCTGCACCTCTCCTATACTCCTCCAACATCCCACCCCTCCCACCTGCACCTCCCACAATGCCACATGTACCTCTCCAATACCCTTCCAAAATTCCACCCCTCCCACCTGCACCTTTCCCACACTCCACCCATCCCACCCCACCTCTCCAACAAGCACAGTGTCCCCAACAAACAGAGAGTAGGATCTCCCAGCTTGGTCATCGGCCGAAGGGTTTGAAAGACCAGCAAATCCAACATTCACATTGAACACCATCCCCTTCTGGGCCCGCAGAGGACACTTCGGGTTGATCAGGAGGGACCCCTCTTGGAACTCAATACCAGTCACAAACCTGCAGCAACAAAAAGGGCACAAATCATCGAACAATGATACACCCAGAATGACAAGCAGTCGTCCCGTACCCAGACCTTTCATCCAGAGTATATATCGGGTGCAGATATTAAAAGCAATCCGTGCTGGGGTTGGTTGGGTCTGGAACAAAGACTAGACAAGGACAGACCATGTATCTGAATACCAAATACTTGTACACCAAAAGGACCTGACCCAAGGTTACAATTAAACATACCGAAACGGCCTCTAGGGGTGTGCGATCAACTCAGTAACGTGATTGCAGCAGAATACTACGTCAAACAGTCAGTGACCATGTGTTAAGTGAGTTTTCGACCTTTCAGCATCAGTGGTCCGACCCCCAGGTCTCCCATTCTGTTGCCTGCATCCTGCATTCCACTGAGCCCGATTCCCATACCAGCACCAAGACTCGACTGCCCGGGTTCCATCGGAGGCATCAGCCTTGGGCTGAAATTGCCATCAAGCCCGCCCATTCTGGGATTGGTCAATCCAATTCTAGTGGACATCATGAAACCAGGGTTGGGAGCCAATACTGGCGTGTAGGGGTAGGGGTACTCCCGCTGCAGTTTTCTTCCAGAAACCAGTCTGCCGAGTGGAAAAAGCTACTAACATTTCGAATTGAAGCGCACTTCCTATTTGAGTTGCAGACCGTAAAAATGGCCGACGTTTAATAAGAAAGAGCTGGAGTATGCAACGAATTCAAGCGGTATGGTAGCTATCAGGTACACAAACGCTTTTTAATTTTCTATTGCAATCTTTTTGTGGGGTTTAGCAATTGTCTAACAATGCACATCGCGAGATTTCAATTTTTTCCGGCTGACAGACGGACAAAACCGATTGCTTAACCCCGCTTCGCGCATGCACGCACGGGGTAATTAATGTGATAATATGTACCAGCCCCTCCCTCCATCAAACTGGTGGTGGGAATTAAGGTCCAAGAATCAACTAGACTATCATAACTGCATGAGGAGCACTACTACAATGAGTAGGTGTTTCAACGACCGCTCAACAGGTTATCACACCCACTAACCGGTTGCCAGGCTCAAAGATAGTCTTACCTGGTCGCTAAGGTTCACAATACAGAATACAGTTGGTTGTCGGCTGAAGGAGCACGGTGCTGTGGAATGGCACGCCATGGAAGCTGTAGAGGAGGAATATGATCAGATATCACAGAGAACAAGAGAATGGGGAGAGCGAAGGGAGGAGGATTTCACCAATCCCCAATTCTTTGAATGGCTTCTCAAACACAGTTTTGCACTGGGGCAAAAGACTCCACCATTTTCCGAAACATGTTGAAGGCATTGTCCAGCTTGGCTCTCAGCTCTCTCTCTGCTTGCTCTGCTATGAGGTCATCCCGATCATGAATGTGCTGTGCCAGTCCCAGGTCCGTCATTATCTCCCCCACCTGGTCACAAGAGTGGAACGTGAATACAAGGAGAGGGGGAGCACAGAGAAGAAGAGGGAGATGGAGGAAGGGAGGAGAGGAAGAATCTTTATGTGCCTTTCCTAAGAGCTGTACTGGCAATAAAAGTCGGAGCAGTCGAGCAATGGCAGCCGATGGCACGGCAAAATTGCTTGTATCTCCACTACCAAGGTGAGTTACACCAAAATTGTACGGTTGGGTCACTGCATGATAGCGATCACAACGGTGTAGTTAGAATCTTTGTAGGCAGTTATTTATATATTCGAACCATCTTGAAGGGTAACAGTACAATCCTGGACACTACAGGTATGATGAGGATCACACCGGCCGATCAGGCCGGACTAGATCACACAAGCATGTGTGATCCAAATCACATCATTATTAATGTCTACATAATCTGGATCACATGGCATGCACTCGTTACCCCCAGCTAGAGCCCACGACAGACCCACTGTTAAAGTAACACCTAGTAATCTCCAGTTATCTCTAGTAATCCTTTTCTAGTAATCTTTCACTAGTAAGCTAGTTATCACTGGCAAACACAAGATTACCTGTACTCTCCTGGAACCGATGACAGGCCGCATATAGAGGTCCCTCAGCCGTGGGTTCCCTTTGGATGTGTTCAGGATAAGGGTACGTATCCTGCTCTACGTAACCCTGCACACATAAAGTATATGCCTGTTCTCACTGCACACAGCTATAGTGCTCAAGATCACATGATCTAAACATCTTGAGTTCATAAGGTTACATGACCAACTACAATGTGCAAGATCACATGATCCACTTCACAGGATCACATGACCTAACCACTGATGATCATTACAAGATCATGACCCACCCACCTCCAGCTCCCTCTTCTCCTGTTCCCTCGTCTTGAACCTCTTTTGGACATCTTCCCCTGCCCCAGATCCATGCTTTGAGCTTGCTCGAAACGACCTGCAAGAAAAAGAGGAAAAGAAAAATAAATCACTCAGAAGTATAGCTGGAAATCAAAACTGCAGGATGAAACTTACACTTCCTTCACAAAGGCTGCCTCAGGATTTGGGAAGACTACGCCATCAACCCGACCCAAAGAACTGGATGGATGGATAGACAGACAGACAGACTAGGGTTAATCGGTCTCAAAAGGTGAGGGAACGAGATCACCACCAACCTTCCCGGGTGGAAGAAGTTGATTCTCAGGTACACATACTCCCCTTTCACCCCCTTCTACAGTTCTACAGTAATGATCAGAGTCCAAAGTTCAAGTTCACACAATCAGAGACTGTAACATACACGTACCTTGAGTGTGGATATGTGGAATGGAGTTGCAATGCCATGGATTGGCAGAATAGTTGCTTCGTACTGTCTATCTGTATTGTAAAGCATGAGAGGGATATATATATATCACACTCCTGGTTGGGGAAAAATTGTGCCGCATAAATAAATAATAAATAACCCATTCGAGTGATTGGGATGGCGTACAAAGATTCTGACAACACCGTCGTGATCGCTGTCATGCAGTGACACAACCGTACAATTTTGGTGCTGAAACTCACCTTGGTTATGGAGATACAAGTGCTTTTGTTGTGTCGTCGGCCGCCATTGCTCGATCGCTCTCTTCGACGTTGGTTGCCAGTACAGTCTTATGAAGGCCCCACAAAGATTCAGACCACACGGCCGTGTTGGCTGTCGTTCACTGACGCTTACATGCCGAAACTCACCGTGCTGGCTAAGTTGTGAGTGCTGTAATAATGTCTTGTCTTCCTTTTGGTCGCCATTGCTCGCGATCGACTGAGCGTGGTTGCCACGTGGCATGTGCGTTAATTGGAACGAATTGCAATACTTATCTTATGCTACGGTGAGTGGCAACCGGGGTTGCAACGCGGCTATGAATGGTTGTAGTTGGTACTTGAGAGCACTCTAAATATTCTTCCCTATATAGAGCTATCATGGTACCATATAGCGGGTTATTTTCGTGGGTGGAAATTTTCGTGAAATGCTGGATACGGTCGTCAGAATTAATTTTCGTGGTTCTAATATTCGTGGCACCCGCGTTCGCGCTAGCGCGCTATTGGCGCGGATGACGTAATATGAAAATTAGTATATACACGTGGTTTGCAATTTGATGGCCGAAGTACAATGTAAAGCGTGAGTGCGACGCTATTTCGTCAGTAAAAGACGTGGGAGGCCAGTGTTGGAGAAGAACTAACATGCTAATGCGAGAATGGTAACTGTATTGATCGATTGACTGTGGCGAGAGTTACTGGCCTCGTTTTTCATCGCCGGGGTCCAGGTCCAATCATAGATAAATTATCCAATAGTATGGTCCAATTCGATCACAACGCGAGGGACGATAGAGGATCCTGTCAATCGAGGACACTGTCAACAGGATGCAGTCACGCAGGTACAGCTACGAAGAGCCGTACAGTGTACTCGAACGACGGCACCTACATGTAGCTACGTGTTGCAGAGTGCGGTTATGGGTTGAAAATTTTCGTGGGTGGAAAATTTCGTGACTTGTCGATGAGTCACAAAAATAACAAAAATTGGCACCCCACGAAAATAACCCGCTAACGGTACTCACGTGATGTGTGATAATTGGAACGAACTGTCACACTTAGCTTGTGCTACCGTTTAACTGCGGCTACCAGGAGTGCGGTCGCCCCTCGTATAAATTTATAATTATTTTATTTCGAGGGGCAACCGCACTCCTGGTAGCCGTTGAAACGCCGGCTGCGACTCGCCGTAGCAGTTAGTTCCAATTAACGCACATGCCACGTGGCAACCGCGCTCAGTCGATCGCGAGCAATGGCAGCCAAAAGGAAGACAGACATTATTACAGTACTCACAACTTAGCCAGCACGGTGAGTTTTGGCATATAAACGTCAGTGAACGACAGCGATCACGGCCGTGTGGTCAGAAACTTCGTGTGCCTTTCCTAAGAACGGTACTGCCACCGGAAGTCGGAGAGAGCGATCGAGCAATGGCGGCCTCGGCGACACAAAAGCACTTGTATCTCCAGCACCAAGGTGAGTTTCAGCACCAAAATTGTATGGTGAGGACAGTGCATGATAGCGATCACGACGGTGTAGTCAGAATCTTTGTGCGCCGTTCCTAAGTAGTCAAACGTTAATTATTTATTTATTTACATTAGGTTAGATTATTTATTTACGCGGCACAATTTTTCCCCTACCAGGAGTGTAATGATCTGATTGTTGGCTTCAATGTTAACGAACTTCAAACATCTCTAAGTTGTACATCTGCAAACATCTTCCTACTTACCCATAAAAACCTTGTGGTTCTGCACGTCTGCATCCCTGGGCACCACAGACGAATGTTTGTAGGCCACATCTGCTGAAAGCTTGGGCCTGCAGGAAACAACGTCCGCCAAGGTTGCTGTTGTTCATTTTGTATCACTCTATTGTGCTCAAAACTATGCAGGCATAATTGGGCAAGGCCTAACACTCACCTCTTGACCAAAGATTCTTGCTGCCCTTCCAGCAAACGTTTCTAAAAGGACACAGTAACATGTAAGTAACCAGATGTTCATATATTCATGCACTACTTTGGGTGCCTGCAGAGTCATGCAATGGTACATAGCAACAGACAGTCATGTGACGGTACATAGCAACAGACAGTCATGTGACGGTACATAGCAACAGACAGTCATGTGACAGTACATAGCAACAGACAGTCATGACAGAGGAGGTTGGTCAAAGTCAGACATGCCAACTCTCACGCATTGCGCGCAATCTCACGCTCTCACGCTTACTACAGCAAATCTCACGCATTAATAGCTAGCCGTTTAGGCTTATTTTGTGGGTGGGGCCTAGGAATACGGTGTGCGTATACATAACACGTGGTTGTTTGAGACAAGGTTAAGGACGACTGCAGTTCGAGCGACATAATGGACTCCTTTCCTGTGTCGATCCGCATAGAAGAGGATAAACGCAGGCGCTATCACCTTGCCAAACTGCAAAATGTTGATTGGTGGAGCCTTCTGCTAAGGACAAAAGCAATAATTGATGAAGCAACAGCAACTGGAATGAACTGCTGTGTGCACTCTTGAGCTGTTACAGTAGCATGCATCATGCATTCTAGCACCATCTCACGCATTTTCACAGCACATTTCACTAATTTACTTGCTAAGTAGTTGGCATCTCTGCAAAGTTGACCTTCAGGTCTCATTAAGGTTACTGGATACTCGTGCGCACGCCGTGCGAAATGTATGGGAAATGTGTACTTATAAGCTCGCTAACCAAAAATTTCTGGTGGGAAGAGCGTGATCAACTTGATTCTGGCGGTGGAGGTGCGCTGTCACAAGGTGCAGGGCATGACGGAAGCTTTTTTCGAGGGGCAACCGCACTCCTGGTAGCCGTTGCAACGCCGGCTGCGACTCGCCGTAGCGCAAGCTAAGTATCGCAGTAAGTTCCAATTAACCCTTTAACCACCGAATTCTTCCTACCAAGACAACACATTTTCATGCATTCAGCGCACACCACTTTCGTAGGTACTCCTCTCCCACAGCATTCGCTCCTCAGTGGCAAAACTTGGTGGGGCCCGCACACATGGAGAGACCCCTCTGGCAATACCATTAACACTTTGCACGCGACAATAATGACGTCATAATTAATTTGCGAAGCGTTTTGCGTTAGTTACACTTGGATAACGCTTCTGGCTACTTGAAATGCTTGAGGTGTTGTTTGCTAGATGTAGCTAGACACAAAGAGAGCCTTAAATAGTAGTCCAAAGCTTCTAACAGCTGCTGTGAGTAGCTATCTCGTTACCTTGCTGATTCATGCCCATACCTCGGTCTGTTCAAGCCACCAGGATGTCTACCCGGGATTGAGACGGTGAGAAACCGAGCAACTGTGGTTGAGACGGCCTTGTGCATTTACAGACTGGGCGAAAAACTCTGATCGCATCGATCACTTCTTGACGCACGGAACACTCATCTCATTGGCAGCCATTTTTGCGCAATAGACAACACACCGGTGTACTTGGCAAGTTATAAAAGCCGGAACGGGAAACGAAACGAAACGAAACGAAACGAAACGAAACCGGAAACCACACCCTCCTTCGCGCATGCGCAGACTTCTAAGCTATCCTCGTGTGCGTTCTGCTCCTTCAAAATGTCGCTTTCGAAGTTTGCGTCTACATCTTCCTCTAGTGATTCTGATCTTGAATTGTTGTTGTCAACCGTGAAACGGAAGAGGGCCAGAAAGAGGCTTTTTTCGTCACAGGCGCAAAGGAAGTACTATCTACCATCTACCACCTCTAGTAAACCTGTAAGTTAGTTCGTATAGGTAGCTAGCTAGCTAGCTACCCTGCATTGTACTTTTGTGTGAGTCACTGCCAGTCTCGAAAGCCAGAGTATGTTTATTGTGTTGCGTGCTGTGTGTGTTCGTTGCATGCTGTGTGTTGCATGCATGCTGTGTGCTGTGTGCTGTGTGCTGTGTGCTGTGTGTGTGTGTGCTGTGTGTGGGCTGTGTTCCACAATTAAAAGTGGGCCCATACTGTGGGCTTGTCTTTTCTCTCTCAACAGATTCAACCTGAGATAATAGACCTTTGCTCCAGCAGCAGTTCGTGTGGGAAGGTGATGATTTGAGTTTCTCCCCAGTAAAGCCTAAGATCAAGTGTGATCCTTCGCCTAAGAATCCAAGCGAGATTATAAAGCATTATGAAGTTGAAGATATGAAAGTGTCTATGATAGCCTCAGTCCGTGAATCAGCTGGATTAGGCTCTCCTCCAGTAGCCCATACGACAAATAGAAATGAAAGCATGAATAAGGTTGCAAAATCATACGCTGATTATCGCCAGTCAAGTTGGGTCCAGTTAGCAAACAATATGTTTGACCTTGTGAATGCTCAGACAGAAGAAGTGGAAAAGGCAGTATATGGGATGGGCGAATACAAGTTCAAGCCAACCTACAAATGTCTTGATGTCGGCAGTAGCAAATGGTTCGTGATGTCCTGTGAACAACGGCAGAAGCATCTACGTAAAGTCTTTGGGATGCATTGCATACCTGTGGAGACGGATACAGTCGCTTCTGCAGAGGGAGGTATCCCACCCGGTGAGGTCGTCAAACGTCTCTCCATTCCCCCAGAGAAGTCTGGAATCACCACTATTTCACCCGAGCTACTTGAAAGGACGTGGAGGAAGGCTGAGAAACTGTTGACTACAACAGGCAGCATCTGTATGGCTCCTGGTACGTATGTCTGATGCAATGTGTGTTGCCAGTGAAACGGGAAGTAAACCTCACATAGTTTCAACCACAAAGAGCGGGAGTGTTGCGTGTGATGAGGCATGTATGGCTTGGAAGTCACAGAAATTTTGCTCACATGTTCTGGCAGTTGCTGAAAAAAGGGACTGCTTGGATGAGTTTTTAGCCTCGTACAGAAGATCAAAGGTCTCAGGAAACTACACAGCTGTGTGTACACACAATCAGCCCAAAGGTGTTGGTAAAAAGCCGGGTAATCCAAAGCGGAAGGGCCCATCTGATTGCAAGAAGCCGGAGGTTGAAAGTTATGTAGACCCTCTAAGTCGTAATACCTTGCAGACGTCTCTTGCATCTCAAATTCCTGTCTTGTCGCATTGTGTGTCTCAACCTGTGTCTGTGCATAATGTGACCAATCCTCAAGCAGTCAGGCAGTCCCCCCTGCTCATGTCCCAGTCATCACCATTCGTTTCCACAGGTCAAATCAGCAACTTGAACTACCAGTGTTCACCTCTTCAGATATTGCCGTCTCAGCTGACATTACCACCTCCTACAGTCACATCTAACCAGCCATTCCAATTGAAATTCCTTACACCACAAATAAAAGTCTGTGCTGGCTGCCGAGATGGTTATGCACGTGCTTCTGATGGCAAATCGTGTCTTCCACCTCCTCATGATCTCTGCTTGGTCCACAAGGAGCAGCACCTGTACTACAATGTGGTATATGGTAGGCAACAGCTTTCTTCACTGAGTAACGTTCATTACCATGCCAACCCTAACTGTCCTAAAGCTCACTTTCCCAACTTTAACCCCCTTCATGTTCAAATACCAGAGGAAATCAAGGAGAAGCTTCTACCAACTCACTGGCTCTTCTTTTTTGAGACATTTGGAAGTGTGTGATGTGCATTTTTGGGGTTTTGTATATTTTGTGGCACTTTGCAACAATGTGTATGTTGAACTCCCGTTTTGCTCGTTCCCAGGCTCCCTCCCAGCTTCAAAAACTGGAGAGGAGCCTGGGAACGAGGCTAGTTTCGCATACGACGACTGTCAGTACTACGCGTATGTGGTTGGATGACTTCGACCCCGATAGATCGCAGTCTCGAGGATGGTTGTGCATGCCGTGGTCTCAGTATGTGCTTGGGTGCTAGCTGTGAATAAGTCGGCCTTCTCACCCCAGCGTTTGTCGCTTGCAGTACTAACGTGGGGACAAACCTGTACGAGTACTGCGACAAACCGTGGCTGGGATGAGAAGGCCTGGGAACGAGGCTATAGTGCTGTTGCAGTGAGAAACAATGCATGTGTTCATTGTAGGGCGTGGTTTCCGGTTTCGTTTCGTTTCGTTTCGTTTCGTTTCGTTTCCCGTTCCGGCTTTTATAACTTGCCAGTGTACTTCTGGTTGAAGCACTTTGCGGTTTTGATAACACCATAAGCAGAAGCCAGGTATTGATAGGGGATGCCCCTACCTTCCGTATAAGGCCATAGGTAGTGGCTTCTGTGGCTTGCTGTTACATGAAGCACTTCGACAATTGCGTGTGCACATAAATGTGCACTTCGTGTGCAGAGTTAATGATATTCATGACCCCCCACAAGGCCAGAAATCGCAGGTCAAAGGTGGATGTCAGCCGGATTTTCGCCCAGCATTTCCCTAAACTTGGGCCAGATCTGACTGATGGCACACCTTACACCACCAATTTGCATGTTTTCTTGAGGTCCTGGGTGGGGTCTGTGAATATCATTAAAATCAAAAATCCTCGGGCCAATGAATCTCATTAAAATCAAAAAACGCCCACGACACGCGAAGGGGTGCCCCCCCGCCCCCCCTTTCAAAACCCCCCTGCCTTTCGTTTAGTGGGGAGGGCGCGCCGAAATCTGACCAAAATTTTGGGGGTCGTCCCTCAAAATTGTCCCTAGGCTCTCTGAAGACTCTATGGTCTCTTTTTGGACTGACGAGAAGCCCTATGAGTGCATAGGGTCAAAATGACGTCCATAGACGTCAAATGGGCATAAAGGGTTAACGCACATGCCACGTGGCAACCACGCTCTGTCGATCGCTAGCAATGGCGGCCAAAGGGAAGACACGACGTTATTACAGCACTTACAACTTTGCCAGCATGGTGAGTTTTGGCAAGTAAGCGTCAGTGAACAACAGCGATTACAGCTGTGTGGTCAGATTCTTTGTGGGGCCTTCGTAAGACTACTGGCGAAGAGAGCAATCGAGCAATGGTGGCCGACGGCACAACAAAAGCGCTTGTATCTCCACCACCAACGTGAGTTTCAGCACAATTATTACACGTTTGTCTAACTGCATGATAGCCATCACGACGGTGTAGTCAGAATCTCTGTAGACCTTTCCTGCGAGCTATGAGGTTGGATTATTTACATTAATTAATTAATTAACGAGGGGCAACCGCACTCCTGGTAGCCATTGCAATGCCGGCTGCGACTCGCCGTAGCGCAAGCTAAGTATCGCAGTTAGTTCAATTAACGCACATGCCACGTGGCAACCACGCTCTGTCGATCGCTAGCGCTAGCAATGGCGGCCAAAGGGAAGACATGAAGTTATTGCAGCACTTACAACTTTGCCAGCACGGTCAGTTTTGGCATGTAAGCGTCAGTGAGCGACAGCGATTACGGCTGTGTGGTACGTCAGAACCTTTGTGGGGCCTTCGTAAGACTGTACTGGCAACCAACGTCGAAGAGAGCGATTGAGCAATGGCAGCCGACGACACGACAAAAGTGCTTATATCTCCACCACCAGGGTGAGTTTCAGCACAATTATTATGGGTTTGTCTAACTGCATGGTAGTGATCACGACATGTTGTCAGAATCTTTGTAGGCCTTTCCTGCGAGCTGTGAGATTTGATTATTTATTTACATTTTACACAGCACAATTTTTCCCCTACCAGGAGTGTAATTACGCGGCACAATTTTTCCCCTACCAGGAGTGTAATGATAGCACTAGCAATGGCATAATCCCTGGCAAATATATCTGCTGTCTCGCTCGAGAAAAGTGGTACATACGGCTTTTTAGTGAACTGAACTGCTTGTTTTAGCAAGGCTATTACAATACAGCGTATCGGTAAAAGCTTCCGTCATGCCCTGCACCTTGTGACAGCGCACCTCCACCTCTAGAATCAAGTTGCTCACGCTGTTCGTACCAGAGATTTCTGGTTAGCGAGCATTTCTCAACACATATCGCACGGCACGCGCACGAGTATCCCGTAACCTTAATGAGACCTGATTAGAAAAGGTCAACTTTGGCCAACCTCCTCTGTCATGACTGTCTGTTGTTATGTACTGTCACATGACTATCTGTTGCTATGTACCGTCACATGACTATCTGTTGCTATGTACCGTCACATGACTGTCTGTTGCTATGTACCGTCACACTCAATGCTGTTAAGGCAGCCTCAACTTTTTGTTCCTTAGCTTGCAAGTGAATTATCATTATGATATTACTGGATATATCTCATAAACCCATGGCAGTATGAACATGGGGTTTGTGGTTACAGTAAACTTGATTAGTGAACTCAAGTTTTAATCATAATTAAAGTTTCCATGACAACGAGATCAACATGAACCGGAAGTAAACAAAGGCATTGTCGTTATGCCTATTTGCGTTTTTGCGGAGCAGAAAGGCAAATAGCAGCGACTCCAAACTACGCACACTGCAACTTCAGAAAACAGTGAACCTAAATGTGTCTGGCAAGAGTGAGTATCTCGTTCCTCTTTCGTTAAGGACGGCAAACTGTATCAAAAATTGTCTCCAATTACTACACCTTCACGGAACTTACGATAATATAAATCCCAAGGGAACTCTGTTGGAGACGTATGAATAATTTATGATCACTGATTTGATTTGTGCGCATGCGTGTTCATGCAGTTGTGCCATGCCATGTGAAACTGAGAAATGAATTTGCGAACGACGGCCAGTGAACTGAACTGAGTAGTCTAGTACATATACGGTGCATGCTGAAATACGATCGCCTACTAACATGGTCCTTCGAGCCGGATACTTCGAACCTTGACGAGGAGACTGGATAGGCGAGATAGACACTCGAAGACTACTCAGCGATTTATTCGAAACGGGAAGAAAACAATGAACGGATCGGAAACAGCCGCTCCAGGCGGCTTGCCACGAAAACGGAGACTAAGAGGAGGCCACAGAGGCTCTGCAACACGAACAATGAACATTATTGACGCTCTGCTGGCCGAAGAAAGCCCAGATCTCGCCCGCTTGGCACAACTCAAGCGGAGTCTTGAAGAGAAACTAAGCACGTTGACACGATTGGACTCGGAAATATTGGACCTCACTGAAGATGAGGACTTGGATACTGAAATACAGGAGGCTGACGAGTTCAAGGACCGTGTGTACGGAGCAATTGTAAGGCTTGATAAGTGCACCCGCACACCCACTGGACCTGTTATACTACCGGTCCCCACACCGGTCACGACTTCGGCTGCGACACCTCCAGCTGGCGCACCAGTCGTGGTCACAACAGCTCCTACTACTGAACCGCTAGTCACCTCTCCAGTTCTAACAGCTCCTACGGGAGGTGCAGTTATGACCACGGCTACAGAAACCTCAACATTTGCTCCGACCACGTCTGCGACAACTCCCATTTCTACCCCAGCTGTCATTCCTACACTTGGAGTGCGACTACCCAAGCTCACGATCCAGTCGTTTGATGGTAATGTGACCCTTTGGACCTCGTTTTGGGACTCATATGACTCAGCAATCCATCAGAATACTGGTCTGAGTGGAGTCGACAAGTTCAATTACCTTCGTTCACTGCTGAAGGGATCGGCACGAGATGCTGTCTCAGGATTGATGCTCACCGAGGTCAACTACGCGGAGGCCATTTCTATTCTGAAGCGCCGTTTTGGGAACAAGCAGCAGATAATATCCAAACATATGGATATCCTCATGAGTATTGAAGCAGTGACGTCCCCCCACAATGTGAAGGCTCTACGTCACTTTCATGATGTTGTCGAGTCGAACATCAGAAGTCTGAAGGCACTGGGCGTGGCAGCAGAAACGTATGGAAGCCTACTAGCGTCTGTCCTGATGAACAAACTACCTGGAGACTTACGCCTGATCATCGGACGTAAGATTGGGGAAGCAGATTGGCAACTGGACGCTATCATGACGGAACTGCTGCAAGAGGTTGAAGCCCGCGAACGAGCAAACCCACTGTCAGGTTCCAGCCTGAGCAACCAGAAGAGGGGCGTAGGAAGAACGCCACCAACAGCTGCCACTTTGTTCCTGGGAGATAAGCCAAATTGCTGCTACTGCAATCATAGCCACACCCCCGAGAGATGTGACCAAGTAAGCTGCCCAGAGGAGCGTAAACAAGCTCTAATGAAGTCTGGCAGGTGCTTTGTGTGCTTGAGGAGAGGACACATCGGTCGACAGTGTCGTTCCAAGTTACGCTGTGTTGCGTGTGGAGGAAGGCACCATTCCTCAATCTGTGCTAAGACTTCATCAAGGGAGAAGGAACCATCTGGGCAGGTGGAAGCCCCCCTGACTGGACTCAACCCAACAGCCCCCTCCTTTCAACCTCCAACGACCTCGTCGACGCTCCTTGTCAACGCGAGGGGACCAGTGTTGCTGCAAACCGCGAGAGTAAAACTGTTCAATCCTGAAAATCCTGAGAGAACGGTTGAAGTCAGAGCCATTCTCGACACTGGCAGTCAACAATCCTATGCAACCAAGAAGGTGAAAGATGCTCTGTCGCTAAGATGTCATGAGAAGCGAACAATGTCTGTTGTGACCTTTGGAGCAAGTGACGAGAGGACACAGACCTATGATGTTGTCAGGATTGGAGTTACGACAAGGGACAGCCAGAAGCAAGAGATGGAGTTTGTTTGTACCCCGTTGATTTGTCAACCATTGACGGTGCAGCCCATTGACCTCTGCCAGAAGAGGTATCGACATTTGGCTGGTCTTGATCTCGCAGACCCCAATCAGGGAGGGAATGATCTGATGGAGGTGGACCTCCTGGTTGGTTTAGACTACTACTGGTGGTTCGCAACTGGTGAGACCAAGAGAGGTGAGGATGGCCCCGTAGCTGTACACACTAGGCTGGGATGGGTCTTGTCTGGCATGTTGTCAATGGAGAAGAGCTGCTCGACAGCTCACAACCTCCTCACTACACATTGTTTGAGAATCGAAGCCATACCGTCCACTCAAGACCCTCTGGACGAAGTCTTGCATTCCTTTTGGAACCTAGAATCAATGGGTGTTGACTCCAAGACAGACTCAGTCCTAGAAGAGTTTACACAGACGGTGCAGTTCAAGGACGGGCGGTATGAGGTATCACTCCCATGGAAGAGCTCACACCCCATGTTGCCAGACAACTACCTGTTGAGCAGGAAGCGGCTAGATGGCCTCGTCAAACGACTCAGACATGATCCAGAAGTGTTGAAAGAGTATGACTCAATCATCCAGAGCCAACGAAGCCAAGGCATCGTAGAAGAGGTCAATCCGCAAGAAGAGTCAGTCGATGGCCAGATACACTATCTACCTCACCACGCTGTTGTGAGAAGAGACAAATCCACTACCAAGGTGCGTGTCGTGTACGACGCCTCAGCTCGATCGACAGGGTGTTCACTGAATGAATGTTTACACAAGGGACCAAAGTTCGACCAGAAGATTCTGGATATCCTGATCCGATTTCGGACTCACAAGATTGCTCTAACAGCCGACGTTGAAAAAGCGTTCCTGATGGTATCTGTGCAAGAGTCTGATCGAGATGTGCTGCGGTTCCTGTGGTTCGACGACGTACACAGTGAGAATTGCAAGATGATTTGTCTCAGGTTTACCAGAGTGGTATTTGGGGTCTCATGTAGTCCCTTCCTGTTGAATGCCACCCTGCGACACCACCTCGACAAGTACGTCACTTCACATCCCGAAACGGTCAACAAACTGACTGCATCCCTGTACGTGGACGACGTAGTCACAGGAGCTAAGGACGAGGAAGAGGCGTACCAACTCTACCTGGAGTCCAAGAATGTCCTCAAGGAAGGAGGTTTTAACCTCCGCAAATTTGTGACCAACGCCGGCTCCCTGCAAGTGAAGATTGATGCGAAGGAAGGGTCGGCTCATAGTCCTCGTGATGATCAGTCATCGGTTGGTCCTACAGATGAAACCTACACCAAGGCTACATTGGCCCCAGCCCAACCAGTGCTCTCTGGTGAACAGAAGATTCTTGGTGTCTGCTGGAATGTGGACGATGACCAGCTGCGTTTTGGATTTGCCAATATAGCTCATCAAGCTAGACAGCTGGAACCCACCAAGCGGAACGTAGTGAGTATAGTGGGACGTTTCTATGATCCACTGGGGTTTCTATCCCCAATTGTCATTCGCTTCAAGATGCTGTTTCAAGAGCTGTGCGAAAGGGGACAAGACTGGGATCAGCCGCTCGCACTGGATTTGTTGGCCAAGTGGAAGGGGCTGATTGATGAGCTGGAACGCTGTCCAGTGATGTGTCTGCCCCGGTGTATCTGGAATGGATCTCCTACTGAAGGTGTAAGTTGCTCATTGCATGGGTTTTGCGATGCCTCAAAGCATGCTTATGCAGCAGTTGTGTATCTGGTACTTCAGAGTCCAGTGGGACAAACAGTGAGATTCATAGCATCCAAAACTAGGGTGTCCCCACTGAAGCCTCAGACGATTCCCCGGCTTGAGTTACTGTCTGCGCTATTGCTAGCCAGACTAATGAAGAGTGTTGCCACAAGCCTAGGATCAGAAATGCAGTTAGAAGAACCTACCTGTTATACCGACTCTGAAGTATCCTTGTATTGGATTCAGGGTGTTGACCGTGTTTGGAAGCAGTTCGTTCAGCACCGTGTGATAGAAATTAGGGATCTTCTCCCTAGTGCTTGCTGGCGTCATTGCCCAGGTGTTGACAACCCAGCCGACTTGCCCTCTAGAGGTGTTAAACCAGCTGACCTTGCCAAGAATGACTTGTGGTTAAGTGGGCCCTGGTGGATTGGAACTGTATTTGATGAAGAATCCCAGTTTGAGATGCCTGCTGAGTGCTCGACCGAACTGCGAGCAAGGGACAGGCCGATAGTATTGAGGGTGGATGCCATCAAGGACAATTCAAATGTTGAAGAGCTGATTGATTGCCAACGATACAGCTCACTGCAAAACCTTTTGAGTATCACTGGTCGAGTATTAGAGTTTGTCCACAGACTCAGAATGAAGACAAGGCACGCTGTTGACGAAGATACAGTGTCCACAGAACTGAACCATAACCAAGGGGCTGAATTGCTTTGGATTCGAGCTGCTCAGGTACAGCTTTTGCAAGATCCTTATTTTGAGAAGTTGAAGGGACAGTTTGGTCTCTTCTTCGACGAGGAGGGTGTTTGGAGGTGCGGTGGACGTCTGTCCAAGGCAGAAATCCCATATGGTGTAAAACACCCTATCCTGTTACCCAGACAACACCATCTGACCACATTGGTTGTGAGACGTGCACACTCGAGAGTCCTTCACAATGGTGTGAAAGAAACACTCACCGAAGTTAGGTCCAAGTTTTGGATCGTCAAGGGTCGGGCTTTCGTGAAGAAGTGTATACACCAGTGTGTTGTCTGCAAGAAGTACGAAGGGAGACCCCTCATTGGACCCACTCCTCCTCCACTGCCTGAGTTCAGAGTGCACCAGGAGCCCCCTTTCACTTTCACCGGAGTGGATTTTGCGGGACCTCTCCATGTCAAGTTTGGAAGCACTGCCTCGGAGAGTAAGGTATGGATATGTCTCTATACCTGTTGTGTAACTAGAGCAGTGCATCTTGAGGTGGTACCAGATTTAACAACTGCAGCATTCCTACGAAGTTTAAAGCGTTTTACCGCCCGTAGAGGCCTACCCAGAAGATTTGTGTCAGACAACGGTAAAACCTTTAAGGCTGCTTCCAAGGCCATCCAGGCAATGATGCAACATGAGGAGGTACAACAGTACTTGGCAGGTGTGGGGGTACAATGGACTTTCAATCTGGCTAGAGCTCCGTGGTGGGGTGGTGTATTTGAACGCATGATAAGAATGACCAAACGCTGCCTCAAGAAGATTGTGGGGAGAGCTAGACTCACTCTGGACGAGTTTACCACTCTGATAACAGAAGTAGGAGGAGTCATCAATTCTCGACCCATCTCATACGTGTCATCTGATGACACCGAGGAACCTCTGACACCTGCTCACTTACTGTGTGGCCGTAGACTTCTCAGTCTTCCTGACTCAATTTGCTACACTGATTCTGAAGAAGAGTACGGTCTCAGCCGGGAACATTTGACGAGACGATTGGTGCACCTCAATAAACTGCTGAGTGACTTCTGGAGCAGATGGCAAACAGAATATCTCCTGGAATTGAGAGACAGCCACAGATATGTGGGAAAAACTTCAGACAAAGACTCTGTACGTGTGGGAGATGTTGTGTTGGTGCATGACACAAAACCGAGAGGCTTCTGGAAGCTTGCCCGAATCACTAAACTCGTATCAGGACAGGATGGACGCGTGCGTGGTGCCATACTGAAAGTGGCCTCTCCGGGTAAGAAGGCCCACACACTGAAGCGCCCACTTCAACGTTTGTACCCACTGGAAATACCTCACCCATCATCAGATGAGAGAGTTGAGGAACTGATTCTTGAACGCGATACAGAAACCCAAGCTACCGAAGCAGAAAATGGAACTGTTGAGCGATCTGGTCAACCTATGAGGTCTGCGGCCAAGAAGGCCCGAGACAACATCAGAGCTATCGCCTTTTGTGAACAGGACAGTGATCAGGACTAAGGAACTCATGTATGTCAAACTGTAATATTATGCTTATTGTCTTTTTGTGAACCTCTGTTGACCATCGCTGGTCAACCCGGGGGAGTGTGTTGGAGACGTATGAATAATTTATGATCACTGATTTGATTTGTGCGCATGCGTGTTCATGCAGTTGTGCCATGCCATGTGAAACTGAGAAATGAATTTGCGAACGACGGCCAGTGAACTGAACTGAGTAGTCTAGTACATATACGGTGCATGCTGAAATACGATCGCCTACTAACAAACTCTATTCGCCAAAAGCCAGACAGAACCAGAAAGTTCAATCCTTGTAGAAACGATAGACACTCAAACAAGTCGCTGGCCAAGTTGTCTTCTGCTCCGCAAAACGGCAAACGCAAGTCGGGTTGTTTTGACCAGGCAGCCATGCGGCTCGTTCGGTCAATTGAAGCTTCATGCGGCCAGTTGAAGCTCTACAAATTCAATTAGCATAGTTAAACTCACACTGGTGGTCAACAGAATCCAAACTAGTGCTAGATAATCTCATTCATCGTTCATAGTGCGCACGCCGATAAGCTGCGCAGAGCTTGCGCGTTATAAAAACTTGAGGCTGCCTTAACACAACCGAGCATGACTATTTGTTGCAATGTTCCGTCACATGACTATCTGTTGCTATGTACCGTCACATGACTATCTGTTGCTATGTACCGTCACATGACTGTCTGTTGCTATGTACTGTCACATGACCAGAGGAGGTTGACCACCTCAGACGTCACGAATAATTTCTGTCGTGTGACAAGTGGACAGTTGTCTCATGGGCCAGATGTTTGTACCGGGCCAGATGTGATGGTACATAGCAACAGATAGTCATGTGACGGTACATAGCAACAGATAGTCATATGACAGTACATGTACCGTGCATAGCAACAGACAGAGTCATATGACTACATAACAACAAGGGCGCATCGAGCCGCCGAAGGCGGCGAGAGGGCATGCAACTTCCTATAGCGCACGTATAGACGGCATAGTGCTGAGTGTTACAAAAAATAACGTTTCCGGTTAAGCACGTGAAATTGCACGCACGGTTCGGTTACGGACATTCAACGGAACTTATTCCTTGGACAAGGAAGATGAGTGCTACCGATGTAGGTACAGAAACACCATCCAAGCGATCTCTAGCCCAAGTACTTCTAGTCCGGGTAGCTCTCCTACCAGTGTAGCAGGCCAAGATTCTGAGAAAGTATCGCCGGATGCAAACAATTTTTGCTGCTCTCGACAACAGCACAATGGCTGTTGCGTAAGTTGGAGGGAGGGAATGATAGCATCGAAAGGAGCTCACGCTAGGTAGCTAGGTCCTCGTCAAAGACGCTACAGACGGAATATCAGCCATCTCAATCGTAAGTACAAAAAGTGACAGCATAAGGGGCGCGCGTCTACGGTTCACGTGCTTATACAGTCCAAATTTGAATTTCTATATTAATTTTAGTAACACTCAGCATTTTGCCGTCTATGTACGTTGCATGCCCTCTCGCTGCCTTCGGCAGCTCGATGCGCCCTTGATAGCAACTAACAGAGTATACATAGCACAGCACATGTGATGGTACATAATGTATACCCACCTTTATCGACTTGGCTAATCTTGGTTGGTGCTCCTTTCTCCGGTCCTCAGCAGTCTGCTCTGTCTGCACACATCATTGGTCACACAAGCAATGAACACTACATCTTGAGTCTCATGACACAAAGATTGAGAACACTATCATCTACATTCCAAGCAACTAAAATTTAGGCCCCACCCACTCAGACATAACGCCCAACCAACATGGCACCGCCCTGCTCACCCTGGTCCTGCTGTGCAGGATGGCTGTCCTCTTCACCTCTCGTCCGAGCAGCAAATCCTCCTGATCATGGTACAGAGAGGGACCGTAGGTCAAGGTCTCAGGCAGTTGCAAAAGTGAGCAAATCAGGTGAAGCTACTTGTATGGTGAACAATGACATCATCGTACAAATGAAATGATATCATGCAATAGAACACGACACACTCACACTAATGCCTGGTCCATTTTCTTCCTCTTCTTCATTCTACAGGAAATGGAGACAGGAAGTTGACAATTAGGACGGTGTAATGCAGACTAGGACGGCAATCCATCAACAGCACTGTTACAATATTCCAACAGTGCAATATTGTGTCCCCCACAGTGCAATTTATCACAGTGCAGACTGTACTGAGTTCTCCCAATGCAACACAGTGTAGCCTCGTTCCCACGCGGCCATGCAGGGAATGAGGCTAAACATTGTGCTCCCACTGTGCTGTCACATGTACAACAAACTTACCCCGAGGAAGATTGAGATTTTCTTCCTAGCAGTGGCAGTCAGCTCTGTAGCTGGCTCATCCTGTGTGTGTAGGGGGGGGGGGGGGCATACACATGATTGTGTGTTTGTATGAGTGCATGTGTGTGTGTTTGTGTGTGTAGTATGCGGGTGTGTATGCACATGTGTACATGCATACACGTGTATGTGTATTGTGTGCATGTGCATGTGAGAGGAGTGCATGCGAGAGGAGTGCATGCATGTGTTTGTGTTCTGTATGCATGCGTGTTGTGTGCATTTTATGCTGTGCACTATAACGAGAGCAGCCATGACTAATGTCTATCCCTGCATATGAACTTCTCCCACACTCCTACCCTCCCACCTGCACCTCTCCTGTACCCCTCCAACATCCCACCCCTCCCACCTGCACCTCCCACACTGCCACATGCACCTCTCCTATATCCCTCCAACATAGCCTCGTTCCCAGGCCTTCCGCACCTCCAGTTTTTAATCGCTTGCAGTATGCAAAAACGGAGGGGGAAGGCCTTGGGAATCTTCTCATGTGATACACGGCACAGTTGACGTCACGGATTCTAGACGCAATGGCTTATTTACATTCCCATCCACAGCTACAGAGAAGCCAGAAAACTGAAACAACTTTCAGAGAAGAGGTAGGTCTTACCTGTAAAACATATCCAGGTTCGAAGCAAAACCGCTGAGGGATAGCTGTCAGGGTTCACACAGGATTTTTTGCTGGGGTGGGGGGGGGGGGGGGGGGGGGGGGGGGACACATGGCAACCCATGCAAGCCCCACCCCCTCCCATTCCCTCGGCACGTCATATCATACAAAGGGTTGTGACCAACTGACATGTTTTGACATGTTCAGATCTGGGTATGTGCAACCAGTTTAATATTAAATTTATATTGTCTTCTGTTTTCTGGGGGAAACTTCACCTGGGAGGGGATCCCAGGCCCCCCCTCCCCCCCCCCCCCCCCATTGATACCCTGGCTGTGATACAAGGGGTGAAACTCCAAATAGTGCAGTCTTTTCGCTCCACGAGAAGATTGCGTCATAGGTGGGCATTTTCACGTTTGTCACTCGGCAGCCCTTTGGAGTCATGGCTTGTAGCCTGGGTATGATTCATACGCTCGGTGTAGCTCTCAGTTGGCGCTTGTCCCATCTTCGTAGGTAGCGCAGAATACAAGCAAGGTCAGTCTCGTACATGACTCTGACTGTTGATCTTAGGCGTGACGACATATGACGGTCGTGCCGCGTATCACGTGAGTAGATTCCCCAGGCCTTGCCCCTCCGTTTTTGCATACTGCAAGAGATCAAAAACTGGAGGTGCGGAAGGCCTGGGAAGGAGGCTACCTCCAACATCCTACCCGAGCGCCTGGGAACTAGGCTGCGATTCCAGGGAATTTCTCGCTAGGTATATATATATAGCTCTGCACTCACATGATTTATCCTTATCAGGATTCCTATGTAAGAGAGCAACATACCATCCCACCTGCACCTCTCCTATTCTCCTCCAACATCCCACCCCTCCCACCTGCACCTCTCCTATACTCCTCCAACATCCCACCCCTCCCGCCTGCACCTCTCCTATACTCCTCCAACATCCCACCCCTCCCGCCTGCACCTCTCCTATACTCCTCCAACATCCCACCCCTCCCGCCTGCACCTCTCCTATACTCCTCCAACATCCCACCCCTCCCGCCTGCACCTCTCCAATACCCCTCCAAAATTCCACCCCTCCCACCTGCACCTCTCCCACACTCCACTCCCAAATCCCTCCCCACCTCTCCAACAAGCACAGTGTCCCCAACAAACAGAGCATAGGATCTCCCAGCTTGGTCATCAGCCAAAGGGTTTGAAAGACCAGCAAATCCAACATTCACATTGAACACCATCCCCTTCTGGGCCCACAGAGGACACTTCGAGTTGATCAGGAGGGACTCCTCTCGGAACTCAATACCAGTCACAAACCTGCAGCAACAAAAAGGGCACAAATCATCAAACAATGATACGCCCAGAATGACAAGCAGTCGTCCCGTACCCAGACCTTTCATCCAGAGCATATATCGCTTCCAGTATAACGTGCAGATATTAAAAGAAATCCGTGCTGGGGTTGGTTGGGTCTGGAACAAAGACTAGACAAGGACAGACCATGTATCTGAATACTAAATACTTGTACACCAAAAGGACCTGACCCAAGGTTACAATTAAACATACCGAAATGGCCTCTAGGGGTGTGCGATCAACTCAGTAACGTGATTGCAGCAGAATACAATGTACTACGGTCAAACAGTCAGTGACCATGTGTTTTCAACCTTTCAGCATCAGTGGTCCGACCCCCCGGTCTCAAAAGCTGTCTCAAGTATACACGTCGAGTGCAACACCTGTACATGTGTTTCTGTGGAGTACCAAACTGGAGCATGAGGACATTGAAGTTGAGAAAGTATGACTGGACAGAGTCTCGTGCCCAAACCCACTACTGGGGTCTGCACGAGGTTTATTGTTTGACGTGGATATTGGTCCGTCAGGAAGTACATACTTGAAGTTTAGGTAATGGACAGCATGCATATTCAGCACCTGCCATGGCTCTAAATAACCCATTTCCCTACTACCTGCCGGACCAATAACCACTTCATTTATTGTTTGAACATAATTATGTATCATTGAATTCCATTTTGTATCTCCTTTGGCCTTTGACTGTCCAATAATCTGTTTTCCACGTCAACTTCTTGCTTCTTTTGTCTCAGCAGTGCATGGGAGTAATTTAAATGAAAATGAGATCATTATGAATCAGATCTGTAGAAAGGCTGACCAGATTCAGAACAGTTTACATATCTGATACAGGTCTGGTTACATTTTGAATCAGAAGCATACTTACATTTTGAATCAGGTCATTGCCCGTATGTTCTGTTGCACTATACGTCTGCGCATCTGTACCAGAATGTAAACAGATCCGTATCAGAACCGGACCAGTTCTGATTCAGAACGTAGGTTTTTGCTGTGTAGATTGGAGGTTTCGTCCGATGGTCGCGACCTTTGGACGCCGCTCTATTTTGTTGTACATCATCCACGTCCGCTCATGTACAAAGTCCGAATTTGCGATGCAAGTAGCAGTTGGCTAGGCCTACCTACTGGACCAAGAGTGAGGGCGGGAGTTCGTTCCGTTGGTGTTGTGCAGCCGTCCGATAATGCAGGGTGCTTGATAATTGGTAGGTTACTCTATATATAACTCATTTTTCTTACCTAGGATGCCTTTTACGGTGCTTTCTCTTCACAGGTGATCCAAGTTTGCTGAAACAGTACTGGGCCTAGGTAAAGACAGAGCCACGTTACAAAGTACGGCTGTCTGGGGGGGGGGGGGATCCGTGCGCACGTGGTACAATTAACATTCCATAGGTATAGTGCACAATAAGCTTAATATACAAGAAGTATGCGGAACTAGCAGACTAGTAACAGCTCTAGCGCTGACTTATCGCTGGGGTTCGATGGGGTTCGATCGCTTTATTGACTTCCTACCTGATGCTAAATGCTTGAGTGCGGTCGACAAGTCTGCATTCGCTGATATTCTCGGTGAGTCTGCATGGTCACTTACATAACCGCTCAGTACAGGCACGTAGTAGTGTGTAGTGGCTTATACCCAGTTCGGTCACAGTCTCTGCATAGAGGTTGCTCTTCAGGATGCATTGAAAACGCAATGCAGCCTTCTTCCACGGAGAAAAGCAGTAGAACGACTTTGCATTACGTCATACAAAATGACAGTGCACGTGATCATGTCCTACCCCGGCCCCGGGCCCCCCCTAGTCTCGTGCCCAGACCACACCTCCCCTCGGGGGGTGTGGTCTGGGCACGAGACTAGCCCCCCCCCCCGGGAGGCCGTTGTCTCCAGATTCCAGAATCCAGAATCCAGAATCCAGGCTGTTCGAGATGTCAGGGTTCGCTTGAACCACCACATCAATCAACTCAGCAAGGTGCTCATGAAGGAGATTGAGGCTTCCCCAGTGGATCTCTCCCGAGTGGACCCAGAGCCGCACGCAGGGCAGTTGGGCTACTCCTTCAACTTGGAAGGTCAGCAAAAGCCTGCGAACTCAAGAACCACAGGCAGATTGTTATCCGTGATCTCGAGGATGTGAAGACAGAGGGAGCCACATTGCAAACCTCTCTGCTACCTTCTTTAGGGGATTGCACAATGCTACATTGGAGTTTGTCTGTGCGTTTGGTGAGAACAACAGCAGTTACTCAGCATTCATTGTCTGGTGCTACAACCAGCTTTGCTACTTCACCCAGAAGAGTACACCTGTCATCTTTGGTAGCAAGTCCCTTGCGACTGTCACCGACTGTGTCACAGCCGTCTGCAAGGAGTGTGACAGTCTGCAAGCCATTGGAATTGATCTCACCTTTGCTCTGCTCAACCTCTACAACCCCCATCTTTACCAGGTAAGATTTGTTGTGGGGGTAGCAAATGGATTGGATTGTGTGTATACGTGTAAATAACATATGCATGCCTTGGCAACGCCCCCACGGCCTTGGCCACGACCCCACGGCCTTGGCCACGCCCCCACGGCCTTGGCCACGCCCCCACGGTTATGTATGTCCATTGTAGGTGTACCTACAGTGTAGAGCCTCTGGCTGGCATTATAGGCTGTCAGAAACCATGGTACATCTCTCACGTGCTGTCAGTGATTCAACTGCCCCAGCCGGCCTTGCTATCTTTCTGGATTTTTTGTTCAGCTGTAGTGTTTCACATGTCATGGTTGCAAGATGTATATACCTGTACCTACATGTACGCTTGCCTTGTACCCAGGCTACGCGTAGAGTGGACATTTTTTCCAGCTCATGCGTAAGAAAACATGCAAGCAGGGATGATGGCATAAAACAGTTCAGTATACAACACCCTACATACTTTTCTCATTATACATGTATTATGTGGAAAGATATCAGAGAACGAGGTAGCATTCTCTATTTAGGGATGGCTAAGGAAATTTCGATTTTACCATACTGATGCACTAGCAGAATAACGGCCAAAAAAGCTACAAACCCCTAAACAAAGCATGCAGACAGTTGAGCTAATTTACACACAGGACAACACCGCTATCACCTAGTACTTGCCGTGACTGCAAACTGGCAGTTTTAGTTATATACATGTACATGTAGCTACGATCCTAACACGACACCATTTTGAGTCAATGAGGTCACACGTTCGCCAATTGCACGCATATTGTGTTCTTTTGCTTGTGATGTCTGCGTTTGGTGCAATCCCTGTGAATCTGTCATCTGGTGGCTCCTACTGCATGCTACGAGGAATTTCTACCATCCTGTTCTTATCAGGCTGTCAAGATGTATTGTGACTATGCCATCATGGAGGCGTGGCTTTCTTTTCATGACGTACCTACAGTGCAGAACTGTGAGGCTAGAGTTTACTTGGATTAGCTACTTGGAGCCATTGCAAGCACTTGACCTATATGACTGCCATCGAGCTCTCTGATCTGATGAAGGGTGAATGCCCCACCCCTTCATCCGCGAAGGTAACAATAAACATTGATCACAACAGCAACATGAAAAATGCATGGAATAATATTAATTGAGGCATCAAAGCCTGCTCAGTGCCCAGCAGAAGGTCCACGTCCATCACGACAGACAATCACGGCTTTGCTTTGTTGACATGGTGATCACCTTATAGTCTTGGGCATAGGAACGAGGCTATCATTGCAATTAAGTAACAACACCTTAAAATCTGACTTCAGGGCATACATTCAGTACCCCTGTACCCTTACGGTGAGGTTGCACGTACCATGACTAAGAAGTTACGCATTTCATGTGCTCGAAAAAGTACACAAACTAGAAGCAAAATATTTTCTCCGAAAAATTCAGTGATGGCAAGAGTTCATAACAATAAGAGTGTGCAACTGCCATATGGGTTCCACTACCACCATCATCTCTTCAGTATGCAATCAGAGGTGAAGTAGTAGCAGATGCATGCTGCTATGTGTGAAATTGTGATTACTACACAGGCTCTGAAGATGTAGGCGCACACGTTGAGACCGTCCAGACCGTTGTCTCCTGTTGCCACTGCCGATGCAAGTTCTCTGCTGCCACTCTTCTGTAGGTGTATCGGTAGACTAAATTCTTGTGGTACATGTGCTTGTACTGGCCTGTACCTGTAGATCTGAGAGGTTGACTTAGATGGGGCTTAAAATTATAATTCACTGTATTAGTGAAGTTACAATGCAGTTACTGTACTGTAGGCACTCTATATAATTGTGCTGTTTCTGAGTGTTTGAACCGAGTATTTGAACCGACAGTTTCCAATAACCAAGAGTTCATACCAATAATGTGTTGCACTCCAGGGACCTATTATTGCTTCATACAGCATGGCTGGCTTCAAAGCACACGCTGAACGGCGAACAGGGGTCTGTGAGGATGTATAAAGGCTCAGTTGTGATATGGCTGGGACATCAACTGCAACAGAAGCAAGTCTCTCTTTCTGAGCCCAAGGACATGGACACCCCATGTGGGAGAAGTGTCAGCAACAGTCTTACTACAACTGGCAACAAACACGACGGATGTGCGATAGCCTCGCTTACACCTCACCTTTCAAACTCTGACTCGAGTACGTATTGAGTTGTTTTCTAATTATACATCATAGTAATCTTGTGTCGCCATTTGGGTGACCGATTTCTATTGTTGCATTACGTCGCAAAATTTTCTTGAGCGACTCATAATTAGGGTGCCTACAGTAATTTCCCGAGTTGACTAAGTACTTTCAAAAAGCTGGGCGGTGCCTGGGAACGTGTATCACGTTGCTCACCCTGACTGTATACATTTGTGTGATTATAGGCCTAGTGAGGATAAGAAATGCATCATTGATGCGTGTGCTGTGATGGGAACTGCTGAGTCCTGGCAGCCCCTGGATCTAACAGACAACCACCTTTGGGTTCATCCCACAGGGTGTAATACATCATACATGTTGTCTTGACTCGGCTGTAGAAAGGCCTTGGGTGGGTGATTTCTCGCCTCTTTTGCATGAATGGGCTTGTTCTCACCTCCGTTTATGGCAATGAACTTTTTCGCAGTTTGGATGCTTGGTCGTCAGCTGAGAGCTGGACTACTGAATGCTTACTAATGGTATTATGTTTGAGGCATCCATAGACCAAAGTGATATCCAGAGAAAAGCACTAGCACTAGCAGAACCCGCCATGTGGCCAGATTGTGGCATGCACATGCAGAAACAGAGACGTAATGGGTGTGGTCAATAATAGATTACTGCCCATTATCAGGTTAGAGGGGTAACCAGCATTATTACATGTAGATCAGCACCTTTTGTGGTCCCCACATTCCTAGCTTGTGGCTTCTTTTGCTAGGGAGTTGCTACTATACATGTACAGTGCATGTAGTGAAGTGTACACGCACATGCATGCATCCTATTCCTGAATCTCAAGATCAGGTGTCTAAATTTTATCGAATCCAAATGTACATGTACATGCGCTGTACATCATATTTTGTGCATAATTATTATGCTCTTGTATGCATGAACATACACACATGATACACATACACAATACATACACATATAGCCATCATGATAGAAATGGAGAACCTAGGAATCAAGGATTTCCAAAATGCATCCATGGGAGCAATCGTAGACCTGAGCAAAACAACCATCACCTTCTCTGCAAGTCTGTCTTCAACTTTGTCAGTGATGCCTTGAAGCTTCATGCGCCGGATTTTCTTGTCATTTGTATCGATGCCTTCTGTGACATTTTCAACAACATGGTCGTCCTGTATGTGGATACAATCAAGTGTGATCCCCATGATGGATAGTATTGTGGGGGACAGGGATTTGTAATCAACACAGTTCTGTCGACAATCAGGGAAAGGATCAGCTCGTTGCTGGGCGGCATGGAAACGCCAGAGCTGGTTGAACTTCATGCAAAGTAAGTCCTACCTATCAACTTGAAGCCTTAATTGGTCAGTATGGATGTTCTGCAATGAATAAATAGCTGGGGGGGGGGGGGGGGGGGGGGGGATCATGATATACCGTGAATCATGATATACCGTATTTCTGCAATCAAACGCCGCAGCTGCTATTTATTTCATCCCATGATCTACTGCGGCTACTATTCGAGGGTAGCCACTAATCAAAGGTGGTGTTTATTGAACTCAGCATAAACAAGGAAGCAATGAAACAGATTGGAGCACCGTCTATGCATAAAGAAGAAGTTTGTTTCAGCCTTGGGCCGTGTGGTACCATCATAATCATCCCAAAAAAACCCAGTTGGAAACACGAAAGCCATTACTGTTGCCAAAGATTTCGCTGGTCACACGTTGCTCCCCCCCCCCCCATGCTTCAGCCTCAGAAAATGTTGTTCTTACACAGCTTTCGGGGAACATGACCAACAAGCAGTTCTCCTCTCTTAACCCTCACAGCGAAAGTCACAGTCCTCGAGGGCTAGACAAAGTGCTTCGATCGATCGCCGACCATTCGAATACTAGCCGCGGCTGCTAAAGTTTTAATAGGCCACTATTTCCTCCTCCCACGTGACCTAGAGACTAGGTTCACAATGGACAGTGTACAATTTGGGTTTGCTTTTAAAATCGTTTCTGCTCTATTTTTAGGTTGCAGAATTCCTTTGATCGTAGCGTCACAGTTGGAGGATCGAGTGCAGAGCCAGAGGCCATGAGGGACAGCATTGGTAGTGGTGTGGACATGTCAAGGGGGGAAGAGGAGGAGGAGGAAGACGAGAGGGAGGAGGAGGGGGAGGGGGTGGAGCAAAGTACGAGTGTGGAAAGTAGTGAATTGGACTTCCGTGACAAGGAGCTGGTAGGTGAAGAAGGCATTGCGTGACTTACTAACTACTTACCACGAAATAGATCTACGCGTGCATGTCTGCAACTCCCAAAACGTCAACTTCCCAAAATGCTAGTCAATTATTGCTATAATAGACTACAGCGGGCAGAGGAAGGAACTTGTCACGGCAGTTTAATTCGATAAGTGACAATTTCAGGGAGTGAAAAGACGGTAGATGTTCTTTCTCATCGTCTGCAACTACATCCTGCATGGCCTCCACATAGATCTAGATCTGTGGATCGAACTCTCCATTTCTTCATTCTGGCTCGTTTCCTCATCTTTGCCATGACATTTTCAGCTCTCCAGCTAAACTCTGGAGATGACATTTTGGGAGTTGATAAGCTTATTATCATTATGGGAGATGGCATTATGAGAGTTGACATTTTGAGGCCAGGGCCAGTGCATGCTGAATGCGCATATGCATGTAACCTATACGATTCTGATTCCGATTCTCTATCTGCCGGACCAATATCCAGTTCCAGTACTAGTAAGTGTCTCATTCCCAGACTGGAACGCAAATTGGGTTTGACCAATAATAGCTACGTATAAAAGTTACTGTATGCAAGCGTTCAGATAACATACACTTCTTCCCGGGCAGGTGTACCTCCTCAGTATGCTTCAACTCCTCAGCATACCTCCCAGCTTCAGCAGACACCTCCCAGCTAAACAGCTGGCCTTGCCATATCTCTGCCACTTCAGCAGACATCCTCTCCGTACGTCACCCCCAGCATCAATGTGCCATCGCTGACTCAACTTAGTGGCCTCATTAACCCTTTAACCACCGAATTCTTCCCACCATGACAACACATTTTCATGCATTCAGCACACACCACTTTCGTAGGTACTCCTCTCCCACAGCATTCGCTCCTCAGCAGCCAAACTTGGTGGGGCCCGCACACATGGAAAGACCCCTCTGGCAATACCGTTAATGATATTCATGACCCCCCACAAGGCCAGCAATCGGAGGTCAAAGGTGGATGTCAGCCGGATTTTCGCCCAGCATTTCCCTAAACTTGGGCCAGATCTGACTGATGGCACACCTTACACCACCAATTTGCAGGTTTTCTTGAGGCCCTGGGTGGGGTCTATGAATATCATTAGAATAAAAAATTCTCGGGTCAATGAATCTCATTAAAATCAAAAAACGCCCACGACAGGCCGAATGGGGGGCTGCCGCCCCCCCTTCGAAACCCCCCCGCTGGTACGTTTAGTGGGGGAGGCGCGCCGAAATCTGACCAAATTTTTGAGTTCGTGCCTTAAAGTCGTCCCTAGGCCCTCTGAAGACTTTTTGGTCTCTTTTTGGACTGGCGAGAAGCCCTACAAGTGCATAGGGTCTAAATGACGCCTATAGACGTCAATGGGGCTTAAAGGGTTAATGGGCTTCTGCAGCAAATTTTATCCACTTCAGCTCAAAGTTTTGATGAAGTACTGTTGTTGATAGTTGTTTGTTGTTGTTGTTGTTGTTGTTGAAAGTTATTGTTGTGTTGGCTACATGATGTGAAATTCTAGAATCCAGATTCCAGCATAGTCTTGTTCCCAGACCCTCCCGCGTTTCGGGAGGGTCTGGGAACGAGACTAATTCCAGCAAATAGTATTATACCTTAGGGATAAGTTTAATAACGGGTACTATTAATTGCGAATTTTGCGATTTAGGTCCAAATCACAATACACAAATTTCTGCATTCTTGATAACTAACTATGCTACAGAGCATGCAGTGTCGAAAAGCATGGCAGGAGTTTCCTCCAGCTGGCTATTTGGTCGATACTTTCCCCTACCACCTCTTACGTACACTCAACTATAGGGATAGCAAGATTAAGATTTGATCGCCCACCAACTTTTTCGAGCTCGTTTTTGACCTATGCATGCCAGTCGGTAAACTTTTCAATAAACCAGAGGGTTCATGGTGTACAAGGCATTATGAAATGAGCCTCATGTAATGGCAGCGTTC
This sequence comes from Axinella damicornis, assembly GCA_963931865.1. NCBI lineage: Eukaryota > Metazoa > Porifera > Demospongiae > Axinellida > Axinellidae > Axinella > Axinella damicornis. Next base: position 11,831,566 of record OZ007516.1, on the reverse strand, counting down.
TGGAGTCTATAGTAGGCTGGCTGCAGTCATCGAAAAGCCCAGATTGTATCAAAAGCTGGGGCATCAATAATTATCATAAGGTAAATGCTGGATGATAGTGAGAATTGGAGTCACTGAGTACATGGTGTCACGGTTCAAATGTCATGCAGAAGTGTGCATGTGCAAACCGAAATTTCTCTTTTCTTACAGAAAAAATTGGCCCTATTATTCAAAATTCTCAGGCAACAAGGTTACTGGTATATACATGCAGTCATATAGCACCTTTGTTCACAGGCCGCGTGGAAGGAGCTAGAGAAAGTATCCTCTGCTTGTGCATGTGCAACCATTCCCCATAATTGTATGTAAAATTGGCGTGGATCATTTCCAGAAAAAAATTAATAATCTCTGCTAGTGCAAATGCTATGAAGTGGCTGCAGTCTTTCAGAAGTGTAGCTCGAGCATTCTGCTGCTAGGACTGCACAAGAGTTGGCCACCTTGCCAGTTGACAGCTACGACCCTTTCCCTACTCCTGTGTAACAGTGATAACAAGTAACGTTCATCCTATAAAGAACACAAGCCTCCTTCACAATTCAACTATAATAGTTATGAAGACATACCACTGTATAGCAGGTGGTATGGTGGAGGATTATTGGATCAAACACTAATGCTGACTGCAATCAGGCTTGTCACGAGTGTCTTGGCCTCTTCAGTGGTATAATTAGCGTCCTTTCACACTATGGCTTCTCACTTCGCGGTGACGGACAGCCTTCGACTAGCACTGCTCCTGGAGTCTTGTCAGTAGTCCCCCTCTGTATAACTACAGAATTAAGGGCGCCAAGCGTCTGGGCTGGCAGCTGTTACAGGCAGAAACAAGGCCGCCATTGTAAGTTGATCGAACGGTAAGCTAAAAAGCCTTATCTCGCCGTCAGTATACGCTAACTTGCAATAACGCTCCTGCTTTGACTTACTGTTGGTCTGCCCTCTCCAGCAATAAAGTAAGTAGCGATGGTCCTCCGCGTACGGCAAGACAACAGTCGAGTTTTAGCAGCTGGTCGAACGGCGCGATAACCAGACAGCTAGCTCAGTTATCGGCTCCACCCAGTGCCTCCGCCCCTTCCTGCCTTGGTCAACGGTGAGTGTAATCATTGCTGTTAACAGCCAGGGGCACCCTCCCGAGTTTTGTTGGACGCTGCGCGCCCTGGGCAACGCTCAACGCTGCATGCAGATGCCATTTTATGCTGTGGGGGAGATTTCAATATATTTTGGACCCTAAAGAGATAGCAGGTGGTATGGTGGAGGATTATTGGATCAAACACTAATGCTGACTGCAATCAGGCTTGTCACGAGTGTCTTGGCCTCTTCAGTGGTGGTGGTTTGGTGCAACGCAGACTCAGTTTATAGCTGACGATGGCGGGAAGGGGGCCGAAGGGGATCGGAGTGGCCCAGGACTGATTCTTCTCCCTTAATCCTTCGAATTCATGTAGAACATTGATTTGTTCAAGGAAACTCTTGATCGTGCTTTTGTAGTCAACCGAGTGGGATCTGTGAACAGCTTCATGAACAACCTAAGCAACAGATCATAGGAAGGCACATACACAGCTTTGTATACATACCTGAAGAGTAATAATGATATTCATCACATGCTATATAACCTTGTCTAGTCTGCGAAACTTTGCCTGGTACACACTGTTTACGCATGTGCAACATTTTCCATTGCATTCTCCGTAAAATAATTCGGGCACGTTTGGCTGTTCAATTGCTATTACTAGGAGCGCATAAAAAATGGAAGAGAGAGTAGGAGTGTGAATCGGCAGCGAACCTGTTTGAAGTCTGAAAAGCGATCCCATGGTAAATTCCGCACGCAAATGGCAAGAAGGCTCTACATGCAAATAAACTAAAGTATATCTGGAAGTTTTCGTTGTAAAAATATTTTCGTGGTTGCCATAAACCACGAAAATTTTTTGACACGAAATTATTTTTACACGCGTGAACAGTCAAGTCAATCTTTCGCAATGCTAGCTAGTTAGCTACTTCACGAGATGGCCCTCGTTAGACAGCTACCTGAAAACGAGGGTCGGTCTGAGTCTCCTTGGGAAAAGCGAGCAAACATGCGACACCTTTCTTGCGGCGGTAAGTGTCCGATAATCGTTTCGTTCTTAACTGCATAGCGTACGCGGGTACCTGTCTGTGGCGTTCCTAGGTTTTCATTCACGAGTTCTTGGCCAATAGCTGCTTCCCAAGGTTCCAGATAAACGCAATAGCCTCGCAGCAAGCCCTTCGTACTACTTTTCTCCGACGTGTAAGAGAAGTTGCCGTAAAAAAATTTTTCGTGGGTAACCCGATCCACGAAAATATTATGACACGAAAATTTAAAACACGAAAATTTCCAGATATACGGTATATTCTATATTCCGTGGGATAGACTTTGTGTGAGTTTTGTATGTCTCTAAGCATACAACGGCATGCTAGCTATTGCTCATGAATATGCACGTGTTAATAGCCGTGAGAACTAGTATAAGCGTGAGGCCTCAAGGCCTAGTGCTAGCATGTGGTTTTGTCGGCCAGGGGTGAGACTAGCCAGCATGCTGCACGCAATTCTGGATGTGCGTGTTTCTTCCAATTTATCGGACGCTTGTACTCGCGAGGAATAAACGTGTCCTAACTATTTCAGACAATAGCCTAAATAGTTATTTTTCTGATGTCCGATAAATTAGAGGTACTACGGTAGGTTGTTTTCACTCGTGTAAATCAATCATCTATAACAACTGAGAAGCCTCTTGAAATTTCCACAGCAGATTTTGCGAGCTGATTGTGCTCTTGACCAGCACCTGCTACCACTCCAAAGTGATCACTGTGACTCAAAGCCAAGTGCCGACTTTCAGATAGATTCATAAACCACCAGAGTGACTACTCCGACTTGAGAAGTCGTTCAGAAAAGCAAATAGTTGGTTGAAATATGTAATGTCGCTAGCTGCCAACGTGCAATTGCGTACAACGCATACGTAAGTGACTCTATTTTTAGTACAGAATTTACCATGGGAACACAACTTTTCAAACTTCAAAGAGGTTCGCCCCCAATTTGCGCTCCTACTCTACCTTTTATGTGCTCTTGCTATTATGTAATCGCTAATGTCGTACTTCGAACGGGAGAAGCGAAGGATACTCTGCAAAATCTGGACTGGCCCTGGACCTTTCGCACCCTTTGTCTTTCTCGCTTACCTAAAAGAGTGGGCTTGTTAAGATTAATCCTCACCTGTGGTGTAGCATCGCCCACAAAATCACTACCCCCACCTCATCTAGCTCATGATCAGGTTCATGGGGTTCACTGCGATCCTTTTCGGTCAACCAGGGAATGTCCCAGGCTAGCAGCAGCAGGTCGTTCTTTTTATCGTAGATGCTCACCCCGAACTTCTCTCCGTCAATGATAATTGATGGTATCATGGGGTTCAGTTCAGGATGCAGGTTTGACTCTATGAATGAAGAGATCACACTCTCGCCTACAAGTTGAGTAATGTGGTTTGGCTGTGCGTTCAGTTTGGGCCCTCGCACATTGGTATCAGAGCTTCCCCCCCTGCAGCGGGCATCAGGCGTGCCGTACCATGTCTTTCTTGAATCGCCTATTCCCAGCAGCCCACAAGTTACATTAGATTCGTTTTCTTCACACCCCATGGCTTCTTTGTCATGTTGCAGGAGTGCACGGTATGATGTTTTGTCCAACACTACCTCAGTGCACAGGTGTTGCAGGAGGTGTTCTGCTATGCTCAGGAACAACTTGGATTCTTTGTTTCCGGCGATCTCATCAGCAGAGAAGACCTCTTTTAGGACAGTCATTAATCTACCCACGGCTTCCCTAGAATCGTCATTGGGCAAGTCCTGTCCCATCAGTGTTTCAATCCCAACGTTCATAATTGACAACATGGAGAGTGATACAAGAGACCCATTGCTGTCATTGACTGGCTCCAACGAAAGACGTAAGTCTGAAAATGTGGAATTTGCCGCAAAGGGGTACACAACTTTGTAAAATGAGAATTCCGTCTTCGCCACCGCTTGTATCAACCTGCTACTTCTTGTACCTACAAAATAAATATTGAAGAGAACAAGATTAATTGCCAAGCGGAAGGTCATGGTAAAAGTAAATTCATAGTTTTCTCAAATTGCCATGTGGGTGGGCGGTATTATGTCAATTAAAGGCACCTTTGACCTCTCCAGTCATAGTCTAAGTGGCTTGTGTCATAGCTAACTCAGAGCGCTAAAATGCTGCATGCATGTGCAGTAATGCAATTAGAAGGAGCGTGCGCATACAAGTTCTAGGCGTGTTTTGAACTGGAGTCACTAGCTACCTAGCCTCGTAGATACATACATATATACAGGCAAAATTCTCGCTTGAACACACTAGACAGGGGCTCGCTCACGCTCACCCCAATCATTTATAACGTACGTGTTAGGTAGGAGTTGCAATGTCTTCTCCCTCTGGATGGTGGATTAGAAGCCATTTTAGAAGAGTCTGGAATATAAAAAAACCCAATGTGCATTGTTGTCAGCTCTGAATGTACATACAAAGCAAATTATGACTTTGGACACAAAGTAGCTCAGGGACAACTCTCAACAGTACCTTTCCAAAATAAAAACTTGGCTAAAGTACGCGTGCGAAATCAGTGCAAACGTAGCGTAGCGAAGCGCAAAGACGCTGGAGTAATTGGGGCGAGCCTGAGCGAGCCCCACATAGACGAGTTTGCTGTGAATTTTCCATATATTTATTTCTTTATTTATTTATTTCTTTATATCTATCGTACGTCGTGCCGTAAATCACTTCCTGCTCGTATTTTGCGTGTCATTGCGTCATGCGTTAATTCAAACCACAAGCCATTCAACGTCCGAAACGACTGAGACACGAACTGAACGGTCTACCTCAACAAGGATGGAGACTATAGCGCGCGGTGAGGGGCTAAAGCATTTCATGAAGACGTGGAGAGTGCTTCAAGCGATCTCATGTCCTGCATGCAGAGCACATCATGGTGTGTAGCATAGCTACATAGTTAGCTAGCTAGCTAGCATGCATGCAGGGTTTAATACTGCATGCATAGCTATAAACCATCACGGTGTGTTAGACTACTGCTTCAGCTATTGCTAGAGGATGGGAACTTGACTGGCCTGTGCTCGGTAACACGTAACCCGCTGACTGTGGCCAGTCATGACAGATCTGGCATCAGCAGAGAACGAAAGTCGCCCTCCGGTGGTGACAACAAAGACAGAGAGCTCTCCTGGACCTACCTAGCTACCAGACTGCTTCGGCTAACCTGATTTGCAGTTGCTGTGAAGTGCACGGGTGTATTTTTAGTGTCATAACTTCTGGTGTGATCTGTGTTAAAGTTGTGCTATGCTCTCCGTCACATTCTGATGACCATGTAGGAACACATGCGCATGCAACTGCTCCATACACGTTCGACAACTGTACTCGCTCAGGCTCGCCCCACAATGTTCTGCATTCGTCTAGTTACTATAATTGCGAGCAAAGTGAGACTACTAGCGAGTTCACAGTGGTAGATTTTGCAGGATCTCGGACATTGTCCGTATACTACTCCGGATACCGTACGTCGAAATTGAAAGTCTTGGCACGTGCATGTCACAAGCTTCGCTCGCCCAATGCGCAGCATTCTTCTGGTAATATGTTATTAGCTGAAACAGTCTAGCAGGCACGTTACAGATGGCCTACATGCATGCTGCACACTGGTCCAGCACACCATGTGCTCTGCAGGACGTGCAGATGGCACGAACAGATGAAACCACTCTTGCCGTCTTGTGACACGCTCTAGCCCCATCACTGTAGCCATCGAAGAGTCTGAGGTCAGTCCACGTGACGAGCGACTTCAACACCGGAACTGTGAGTCAGGCAACCACCAGGCCTGGTTCCCTCTGTTTTATAGTCAGTTAACTCTTTGAGCGCAATCTGCGTATTTATACGCCTGTCAAAACTTCCGCTCAGCGCGAACGGCGTATTTATACGCCTACCGCGATTTCGCGAGCTAACTGAAGTGGGGCAGACCCTGCTAATATAATGGCAATCACAGTAATGAAGAGGCAGACCCTACGGATATCAGCAATCGATCACAAGCTCCTCCTACAGATCGAGAGTAAAGTAAGCGCTCACTCTTTTGTCACCGTTTTGTGTACTGGCAGCATAGGTAGGCATTTTCGCCCACGGAACACCATTGGTAAGGTAAGTCTGGGTAATTTCGGTCACGGGGTATTTCCGGTCACTTAATAGAGAAGGGCTTCTCTATTCTAAAAGCTACGTTTTCAGCCAAAACTATGGTGCTGTGCATATAGAGCCAACACTCAGCTATAACATATCTGTCGGCAAAATCGAGACCTTGCGTCCTTTGCGCGTATCTGCTATCACTTATACTTGCTGTAAGTGAAATGACGCCAGCTTCACCTGCCAAAACTGCAAATACTAGCACACGTACGTACCGTAGCGGTGTACCTACTACTGCTGTCTAGCTGTAGCTGGTCAAGTACAAAGAGCAGCTCCTTAGATTAGGTTGATCTCAGCCATGCACAGTCCATCTTTAATTGTTGGAATGTGTGGAAGAGGGACAAGGTCCATCCATGGGCATGTGTGACCTCCCCCCACTTCCCAACTAACTTGCAAATACTAGCACACGTACGTACCGTAGCGGTGTACCTACTACTGCTGTCTAGCTGTAGCTGGTCAAGTACGAAGAGCAGCTCCTTAGATTAGATTGATCTCAGCCATGCACACCCCCATTATAGTAGTTGTCCTCCAGCTATTTGTGAGCATACGAATATTTAGTTATCAAATTTTCAAATTTGTATCTTGCCAACTGAAACCAACAAGCACATTGGGGCACCACAAAACAGATATACCTTCCAGGGAGTATGTACATATGTCGCATATGCATCGGGTAACGTACATGATGTCACATACAAAGAGGAAGAGGGAGAGAAGGAGAAGGACTGGAAATGAAAGGAGAAAGGGGAAGAGAAAGGAGAGGAGGAGGAGGTGGGGGAGGAGGAGGTGGGGGAGGAGGAGGTGGGAGAGGAGGAAGAGGAGGAGGAAGGAGAAGAGGAGATGGGAGAAGAAGCAGCTGGTCAAATTGCCGACTCACAATCACAGCTGTGACTATAGAGTCTACGGGTGTGACCTCCCCTTACAGTTTCCTGATGGTGAAGAGTTATGCTGCGAGTGCGATTACAGCAGACTACTAATTCCAGCAACACACTCACCCCACAGTATTACTCATTTTGCAAAAGGTTGATGCCTGTCATGTACAGGGAGGCTCGCCTAGTAAATAATAACATAGTATACATGTATTACGATGATGATACGTACCTTCTTCAGGTGTTGCCTGTACCAGTGCACAACTTGGATGGGAGAACTCGCACAACTGGGATGGGAGAACGGATGGTGGGTGAACGGATGGTGGGTGAACATGCATGCGTGTGCCAGTGATCAAGGGGTGGTCACTCCCATATGCGCAATACTTAGAGCTGCGACCTGGGTCACAATGCGGTCACTGGGTCACCAAAGATTTTGCTGTGCGGTCACAGGGACACAAAGGTTTTCCAAGCGGTCACAGCCAAATATTTTGTTTCATGTCGAGCACTCTGAGCTGTGTACTTCGCGCTAGGTTGTACTGTCAACGTCGACGATCACATACTAGCTCTGGGCGGGTGCCGGTCAAGCGCAGCATGGTGTGCACGCACTTTAATTTGACTTTGCACGGGGTCACCAACGATTTTGAGGGCCGGTCACGAGGTCACAGCCGAATTTAGGTGGTCACAATTTGTGACCACCGTCGCAGCTCTAAGTATAGCACATATGGGAGTGACCACCCTTTGGTGATTTACGGGTCCTACCAAGAGCGCATGATGACATCATTGTTTATTCACGGCGGAGGAGGAAGAGCGTGTGACTGGCAAAAATTTGAAACAGGCGGAATCTTTGGCGTGTACTAAAAATAGAACACGTGAGCTCAACACGTTTCAGAGGCTTCATCGCGGATGTCACGCCACTGTATTATTGTACTACTTGTAGTAAAGTTGCTATAGCTAGCTGTAAATGGAAGCGCTGAAAGCTCACCTTGCGAAGTCTGCGTTCTCTGAAAGGTTCACAACCCTTATCGACACGAAGCGATTCGTTGTGCGTTGCTACCCGACCCTGAAAGTCGAAGAGGTCGAGATCGTAAGTGAAGATGGGGCGAAACGGTGGATGATTGTTTGCTCCACGAAGTACATGGAAGTTGCAGGGGGTGGTATTGGCCCAGTTCTGCCAGCGCGTATGGTGTTTAGCTACGACGGGAGCTTCTCTTTTGAGGTTCTCTTGAAATGTGTCACGAGCGGGTCATGGCTTTCCTCAGAGCCACCGCACACTGAGATCACTACACAGTTGAACACCCTCCTTCCCAACTCCAAGTTCATTCTGTGCCCGGGCATCCGTGAGTATGGTAAGGAATTCGGGGAATCGATCCGATTTCAGTCAAAGAACCTGAGGGTATGGACCCATCCACATCAGCGACATGACTCGAACCAGTGCTTGCTATGGCACAAGCCTAGCAATTTCCAACTTAGTGTTGACTCCCCCCTGTATGGTTTGTGCACCAACTGCAAGATACTCTACCACGACCTGCAAGCCATCAAGAAGCGTGTCCTTTCAAGCTCCCCACTGCATAAGGAGAAGTGGACGGAGCCATCTTCCAACCACCCTCTGAAGTACTTGTCTCCAGCTAGCCAGGTCAAAAAGTTGGCTAGGAAGGGGGTGGAGGTTAGGCGACTGCAGAAAGCTCTGTCAAAGTTCGATGACACTAGCCTCGATGTGGAAATTAGAGGAGATCAGGGCGAGGAGATCCAGAAATTGGTAGCTGCCATCGACCAGAGCGGACAGGAGGAACTGCAGGCCATTTATACTGAGGCTAACAGTGTCGAAGAAGGCGCCGGAGATGCATTGCGAGAAGCGTGGGAGAGAGATGTTGCAGAGCGAAAGGAATTTTTTGAAGACCAGCTCAAGAGCAGTAAGCAAACGCTTGTCCACTCATGAGCAATTATTCAATGTTGTTTTTTTATTATGCAGAAACATCCAAACGTGGAAACAGGTGGAGCATCACATTTCGCCTTGGTAAGGGATAAGCAGCACCACTATGATGACGTCATCGTCATTGTGGCTGTCATTGACATCATGTGCTGTGCATACAACTGTTGATTAATTTTCACTTAATGGCGTCTATTGTGTTCTTTGCTACTACATATTTTCACTTACCAGTCTTGAAGGTGTTTATTGTGTTCATCCATTCACCCAGCACTAGCTGTCTATACTCAATGCCCAACTGCATATGAAGCTCTCAAAGGGATGGGAATACTCCAACTCCCCTCCATCTCTACTCTCAAAGGTTTCACTTCATTTAACGTCGAGCAGGCTGGCTTCAGTGAGGACCGCCTTTCATATGCCCGCAAGCAGTACGACAAGATGATGGATGAAAAGCGTGCTTCAAAGAAGATCGTTCCATTCAACAAGGGGATACTGATTTTCGATGAAGTGAAGGTGGGCATGAAAGTTCATTACCACGCCAAAACTGGCACATTCATTGGCTTTTCGATGTCGTCTGATGAGCTGGCTTTACTACACGATGTGTATCGTACACTACGACCTGACCATCGCACCCAGAAGGCATCCTACATTCTCCAGTTCATGTGGAGGTGTATCGCCTCAGAGTTTGATATCATCGGGCCGTACTTCACCAGCTCTGAGCAAATGAAATCGAAATTCGTCATCGCAACTCTTTTCGACACAATGTATGTGCTCCAGCTCTACAATTTTGAGACCACAGCGATCTTGTGCGATGGGGCAAGCTCAAACCTCTCTGCCCTTAAGATTCTCACAGGGTTTGGCCATGGTGCTTACGGTGTGAAAGAGGCAGGAACGTGTGATAACGTCCATGAAGTGAAAACGTGGTTCAACAACCCATTCACTATAACAACAAGGTTTTCATCTTGTTCTGCCCATCTCATCAGGTACGTGTTCCATTGATTTTTCTCTTGCAAGAGTGCAGTGTGTGATGTTGTTCCTAAGCCATCGTTAATCCCTATTGTTAGGGGGAGTGAAGGAATGAGTGGGTTTTAATTCAAGCTGAGCATATTAACACGTCTTTTGGTTATTAAAATCCACAGCTCAAGAACATGGTGGCTGCCTTGTACTCATCGTACCCTGGCCGAACAAAGGAGTTCCAGTACGAAGAGGTTACCTTTGGCTGGAACACCATCGAGAAGATGTTCAAGAGAGAGGTGCAACGGGCAGTGGCGGGTGTTCCTCGTAGGGTGCCAGGTCTGCGGGAAAACTACATCTACCGGGACATATGGACACGCTTGAACGTCAAGCCAGCCAAGATCATGCAGGTACTTTCCAGGGACTCAACTTTTGCAATGTAGCCTAGTTCCCAGGCCATTCCCACCACTAGTAATTTGCAGTATGCGATACGGCTGGTCATGTGTGATGCCATCAGGTTGAGCACGCCCCGTTTGTCCACCTGATGTCATCGCATGTGACCAAACCTCCCATGTCTTCCTCTGCCGTATTTGCATACTGCAAGCGATCAAATACTGGCGGTGGGAATGCCCAAGGAAAGAGGAAAGTTCATTACTGCGCCATTCATGTTCTCATGACCAAGGCCTATACAATAATCCACTGACACGTTCTTTTCACAGCAACCACACGTGATTGCTGAATTGGCTGAATACATTGACAAAAAGCCTGAAGATGAACCTTCTGCTACATTGGTGGTGAAATACCTGCAGGCTCTAAACAGCCTCTTTGAGAATGGATTTCTGAGTCACGAGAGAATCGAATCAGCTGATTGTCTGCTGCTACAGAGAATGGAGACAGGCTACCAATTTTTCGTCCAGTGGTTGGACTATGCTCTGGAGAAAGGTATCCTAGTGTACAATTTCATACCATAATACAGGTACACATCATAAAACTCCTCTTACTGGTAGTCGTCTTTATTGTTTACTACAGGCCTTGTACCGGTCAACCCATACCAGAAGTCCTTCCTTGCATGGCAGGTGAGCTTGGGTACAACTAGGTTATATTCTAAGCCTCATCTGAATTGACAAGTTTCAAGGTGCTAATTTTTTGTTTTGTTCCTTTAGACATGGGATCTAATGAGAATATGCTGGTATGGATTTCGGGATTTCTGTCATGAAAGTCTGAGGGAACACCCTGAATCCTTCATTGCACCTCTCCGAGCAAATGGATCTGCTATCGAGACGATTTTCAGCCAGCTGAAACATGCCAGCCGTGGATCACTAACAGCTGTTACATACCAGTCGGCAAGAGCACAGTTGCTCACAAAGCAAAGTATACATGGAACTCAAGTCCGAGATGAGTACAGAGATGCACCAGTATTTGTAAAAGAAAGTGAACTTCCTGTGAGGAAGCGGCCTAGGAAACAGTGATTATTGTTATTGAGTTTGTAATTAAACATTCACTTCCTTGTTGTTGATCAATATCAGGAGGGACTTATCCCCTTCAAAGTAATAGAAATTGAATACAAGAGCATGCAGTGAAGTTACAGATTATAAATCAGGTAGGTACAGCTGTTTAGAGTTAGTCGCAGCTACAACTTTAAGGCATTCCCTCAGCATTACTGGTGCATCAACGCGACCTTCCTGGAGGTTTGTTAGCATCCGTCAGTTCTGAACAAGTTCGTTTCCATGCGTGTGCAGCATCCTGTCCAGCAACTTTTCATGAATTTCCTTCAAAACGCTGGACTCCGTTATCCCAATTTCGCCACAGCTGAACACAAAGTTCCTCCTTAGCTGTTCATCAGCTTTGAGTTCTGTTTCCATCACCTGTAGTATAGTAGAGTAGAGTGGTTACAGAGGTAAGACCATAGCTCAACAAGGGTGCTACCATAAAACATACCTTCATCGATTGAGCTCCATGTGCACCGAAAAACTCTTTAGTGCTTCTAGCACGCATTTGCTGATGAACCTAAAGTAAGGGAAATAGTCTTCACACCAAATGCAGTATAGCTACAGGTGTCCATGACTAAGGGGCTGGGAAAAAGGGCATACCCACACATACCATGGCGAGGTATCCCAGCATCTCTTTCTTCATGAAGGTCATTCCTCCCTTGTCCAAATGCTGGATGTTGGAAGGCAAATCCACCGCCTTTGCGTCAAGTGGCATTCGAATGCTCTTGAGAATTGACAATACATCTGGATTAGCAGACTTCTGATGGGCTTTTATTAGAGCATACAGTGCAAAACCTCCAAGACGATGCAACGAAGCTTCATCTGCACCAACACCTGTCTCTTCGACTACATCAACTTCCTCTTCTTCTTCTTCTTCTTCTTGAGAATCACAGTCGCCTTCTTTCATCGACACCATTGCCTGCTGACAGAAAGCAAATACTGCCCGTGCCAGGGACGAAACTATAGCCGTCTTGGTGGACATGGACGGATTAAGCGCTGTCTTACTAACCCCAACATCCCACTGGATAGAAGCCTCCGTTCCCGTCGACAGCCTATGCAAAACTTCCCGAACGAAATCCATCCATTTCACTTGTAAACTTGAATACTTTTCTCGCCCCTTCAGTGTGCGAAGCAACTTTAAGTACTGATCAAACAGAGCTAGTATAAACGCTTCCATCGCCCCAGTTTCAACACACGCTTTCCAAAACGCTTGCCTTTCGGGAAAGCACTTCAGATGATGCCCTGAATCCATCTCCTTCCTGACGAATTCCTTTAGCTTTGCTCGATCCGCTCCCGATAGCCTTTCGATCAAACTCTTCAGTTTCTTCTTGGGCAACACGCGATCCTTCTCCGACTGATAGTCCTCTGGCTCGAGATCGGCCATTCCGCAGCTGTTTCTGTAGATCTAGTTCTCACGCTCTCACCCACAATTTAGCTACAACGTGACCGGATGTGCTATTTTTAGTACACGCGAAAGATTCTGCCTTCACCACGGGAGAATACGAAGTCACACGCTCTTCCTCCTCCGCCGTGAAAAAACAATGATGTCATCATGCGCTCTTGGTCCTACACATAAAGCTAACAGTGAATGCTGGGCATCAATCATACTCAGCAGTACCACACAACATGACACAACAGATTATAGCATAGATAATAAACTACGAAACTGTCCCACACAGTTTATATATCCACCATATTAGTTGCAAAGTACCACTTTAACTTGTGTTATGCGAGCATATATTCCATTTACTGCCCACTATAGCGTTCTGGGCACTATAAAATGACCTTGCTGAAACTACTTATGCTGCACTTACCAGGAAAGAAGTGTGGTGATCTCTGTAGATGCCTTTTAAAGTTGATCCGGCTAGGTAGAACAGCTAGGTCGGCGAAAACGCAGATCAAAGCAATCATCAACCAAAAGGTGGTAATGAGTACAACGCGGAGTGAACGCGCTACAAGTACTGGAGCAATGCGCTCACGTGAGTCGTTTCCAATCCCGTTTCGTAGTTTATTATCTATGATTATAGCTAACAGCAGTTGGTATACTGTCATGCTAAAAGTGGCCCTAGTCAAAACTGGCCCCCTGGGTCCATTTTTGGCAACCAAAAGTGGCCCACCAGGTCCACTTTTGGCTGCCAAAAAGTGGACCCCCAGTGTCAAAAGAGGCCCCCCCCCCCCCCCCCCCCCCCCAATCCACTTTTGGCAACCAAAAGTGGACCTGGTGGGCCATGCCACTTTTGGTTGCCAAAAGTGGACTGGGGGGGGGGGGGGGGCAGTCTTGGCTGCCAAAACCTATGGGTGATTCGAAACTAGACAGGTATATCTGGTTATGGATGTCAAACCAAAATCTCACCTTTTTGCCTCTGTCAGCAGCTGAGCTCTAGCTCTGGAGGCTGAGGGTGGCTCTATTTAGAAGACAATAACTGATATTGGAATCAGGTAAGTCTTACAAGCGGAACTGGTTTTGAACCAGCGCTGCACATATCCCGCTGGTTCGAAACCAGTATCTCATTCCGGTGTTGTCTTGAGAACTCTGAAGGGCGCCGCGCCATGAGCGACCTTGATGACGGGGACTTATTGGATAGAGCTAGAGAGGCGGAGGAGGACTCGGACGAGCAGAGCGGGAAGACAGCGACGACAGCTGAGGAGGAGGAAGGTGAGACAATGTTTAGAATGAGGGATGGAATGTTTTGTAGTCTGTAATACCAAAGATCTATTCTGTTTGAGAGGTTTTGTGTGTGTTTCTGTTGAAGATTTCATATTTTCGTCGAGGTACAGAAGTATGATTCTAATTAATGCTTACCATGGATATTTTGTGTAACTTTTACAGGGGCCAAGGATCTTGAAGACCTGATCGATGACAGTGTGGAGGAGGGAGATGGGAACTTGGATGAGGAAGAGGTGGACCTGAGGGGGAAGAAGAGATAGAAGAGAAAAAGAAGTGAGTTGGTTTGTGATTCTCATAATGGAGTGAGCCAATTTGCAGTATGCAAATACGGCGGGGGAAGGCCTGGGTGATATGGTCATGCACGGTACCATCAGGTAGACAGATGGTAGACACACGGGGTGGTGCCCAATGTCTACCACTGTGTTCTGTACTGTCATTTCGTGAATTCAAATAGCCCATCCAGGTGCTGGCTCTAACCATCAGTGGCCAAAATAAGGGTCGGACATCAGACATACATGTATTCCGACCATTTATCCACTTTGTCCGACCAAACGTCCATGTGTTCGGTCAAAATGTCCAGCCATTAAAATACCACATCGGGATGACACCACGCGAGCTACTAGTGCAAGTACACTGTGCGAATAGACTCGCTTTACTGCAAGTGTACGGCGAGATGCAATGTAGAGACATGCACTCGTATTTATACCACTAAGTTGGAGCTTCAAATATGATTATGGGTTTCACAGTTGCTTCATGAATATACATGTACTTACCAGGTGGCAAATAGGACTATGAATGCACAACTATAAAAAGCATTCTGTGGCATGTGTAGATAATGGCTAACCTTGTTCCCAGGCCTACCCTGTTCTTTCTGTTCTTCGATTTGCATTGACAATAATACACAGATGCGGAAGATCCGTCAACTCAAACCGAAGAACAGAAAAAAACGTGGAAAGAGGCTAGATAATGGCCGATCAACAGTGCAGAACAAAATTGATTGTACTTGGACAAATTGTCCGGACACTTAAAATAAATATAACTCGTCCACTGAACCATGGAAACCCAACACTCTTGGTGCTCATTCCTCCACATAGCTACTCAAAGATGCAGACAATGTATCTGGATCACTGAATACAGTACCGTAGAGTACATATCAAGTGCCCACCCCCTCTTCATGCGACAGTTACTGTACAGGGTTCAAAAGCAGTGTAGTAAGAGCCCACCCGTCACAAAAGTCTTGAGCAGCATTTCTTAACCTTTTAGGTGAGGTTGTGCATACCAAAAGGCCAATTTACAGTGAAGTATGAACAACGTGTCTGTGTGTGTGTGTGTGTGTGTGTGTGTGTGTGTGTGTGTGTGTGTGTTTGTGTACAGGTATAGGTATACATTGTATGTGATATCCACAGTTTTGATGTTCATTCATCTCTCTCCCCCTCCCTCCCCAGTGGATGCAGCTGAAATCTCGCAAGCAGAATATGCGCCAGCTGTTTGAGTGGATGCAGCAGTACCAGTTCCAGAAGGTGAGGGAGTAGCCGGACAAGGCCCTCACGGAAGACTGCCGGGCGCTGCAGGAGGAATACATACAGAGGTGGGCGGAACACTGGTTACTGGCTGCGCTGCCACATTTGTCCATCCTGTTAAGGTTACGGGATCCCTGCGCGCGGATACGCGCACCGTATACTTAATTAAGAGCTATTTATTTTGTCGCCAAAAATAAAGCCGTGTGATCTGACCTGGACTTGGAAGACCGTATTGAAATAGGCACGAACAGTATAGAAAGGGCTGGACGAAGCATTTTTGTAAATACTGATGACCGTTCCGAAGTTATACGATGCTGTATTCCAAAGAAGGGAGTCAAGATGGCGGTTATTCACACTCAAGGGTCGTTCTTTCGAGGACTGCTCAACCTAGCCACAAAACGCTTATGTCCTGCCCTAGAGCTTCCTATGGCGTGTCTCCCAACAGTACTTAGAATCGAGTTGCTCGCGGAGATTTGTGGCGAATAGTTTGCTGGAACTGATATAACCAGCGTACAACAGCTTCAGTGTGAGCTACTGTAATGATGATTAGTCTGCATGTTGACTACCCTCCCTGCTTTGTGTCGAGTAAGTTTGATTTCACTAGCTTCATTTTTGTAGGAGAAAAATAGGCTTGAACACATTGTCTGGCCACGCCCACCGCACGACGAGCCCGTAACCTTAAACGTTAGATAGATATTGATGCAGTGATGTTCAAACTTGTAGCTATCATGTTAGACCTGGGAGTGGACTAACTATACCACTTGTATGCAGCCCCAAAATTATCATCTGAGTAGTGACTTGTGAGTGCTGTAACTCTTGCTTTAGCCTCGTTCCCAGGCCCGAGACGGCGAGGAGAAAAGGGCCTGGTTCCCACTGTTTGCGCATGCACTAAAGAGCGGTGGAATTCTACCAGCACCATGGACGTAAGCGAGTGGGGTGCGTTATAACAGCTCTCGATCGTGGTCTCCTATGCCCTCAGGCGGCAAGGCGCTCCTGAATTGAGCTAGAACAGTGACCTGCGATTGAAGATGGGATGTTTTCGTGTCACCATCGCGCACCGACCAGGTGGAGTCGGTATGCTACCAGACTCTTCCGTTTGTTTTGAATAACAAATGTCGGGTAAGTCTGTTGCTGGTGGTAGTGCAATTGTGGCTGTGTCGCCCCTCATCTCGCGGACCAGTGTAGCAAAATAGATAGCGTAACACGTTCAACCATGTGACTACGAAGACGTCATTTGCACCCTCCCCCTTAGCACTACGTGCTACTGTTACAGATAGTTAAGCGGATGCGCAAACAGTGGAAACCGGGCCCTTTTTTTCCTCCCTCTCTCGGGCCTGGGAACGAGGCTACTCTTGCTTGTGTGATAGAACATGAGAATGGGAACCACTTGGAGCAGCTACCAGGAGGAAGCCTTTGTTCTAAGCCATCAAATTTTGACTTTCTATCCGTGGTTAATTTATACTGAGGTTTCAATTTCAAAGTGGCCCCTTTCATGATTCTTATCGCATAATTTATACAGTGCAACAGTGCAATCCCTCTAATGAGTGGATAGGCGGGCCCTAATGCAGTGTCCGTATTAGTTCAGGGGTGTCCTTTAAGAGGTTCCACTGTATACATAGCCTTGTTCCCAGGCCCGCGCACCGCTTTCGGTTGCACGAAAGAATGCAGAGTGCCTGGTATGTTCCCTCACGTGTGTGATGTCGAGTGTAAAAAGGTGGTAGAAAGCATTTAATTGAATGTGGGTGATCTGAGACTCAGAACAGCACGAAGAGCTACATGTAAGGTACCAGGTACATGTACATTGTAACTTACCACGCGTATCTGGCTAGCAGGGGTGAGTGTCACACAGTACATGTACATGTTGAGTGTGTAGTGTATACATGTAGCTTGAACATTACACAAAACTTCGCTTATTCAATCTGAAAATTTTGGCCATTTCTTGATTACGTAAATTCTCACGTGAGGAAACACACCAGGCTCTCCCCACTTTTCCGTACTGCAAGTGACGAAAAGCTGGGCGGGGCCTGGGAACGAGTCTACTGTATGCGTACACTCCTAGTTGTTTGTATTTAATGAGCAGTGCACAATGTCGTCTCTGTTGGACTCTCTCTCTGCTCTCTCAACATAGGCTTGAAGCAGTGCAGACCAATGAGGAACTATCGGATGTCTACACCCACTTTCTGCTGTACTACGGGAAAGACCTTGTTGCCATGCAGAACAGAAGAGGCGGAGGGGGGAGATCCCGTCAAGCATGCTCTCCGGAGGGACTTCTACTCCATTTTTCAGGAAAATGGGCTTGGATGACTGGCGTCCAAGTTTGGGCTTACTCCGGAGCAGTTTGGGGAGAATCTTCGGGACAACTACCAGCATCACGAGACTGAGCAGCACTCCATTGAGCCGGAGGAGGCAGCAGAAGATTATGTGCAGCACACAGGGTTAGCATGGGTGCATGGAATAGTGATGATCGTGGTGTATGGAGTACTTATGATCAGTGGGTTAGAGTCGAGTTCTCAAGGTGGGTGAGACTCAGGTTGTCTTTTGGGTGGGACACAGGGTGGGTGGAGTGCTCGTGATGAGGGTCGGTGGGATACTGGGTGGGTGGAGTATTCGTGATCAGGGTGGGTGGAGTACTCATGATGGGTGGAGTACTCTAGTCTCGTGCCCAGACCACACCCCATCGCGGGGAGAGACGGTCTGGTGAACGAAGTCGAATTTCTTGGGCTTGAAGCATACCAAGCGTGATCATGGCTACTCATATCTGGAGAGAAGATGTACTAACCTTTTGCTGCTCACCCATGGCCCATAGATGGTTTTGAAGCATCCTTCACCGTCCATAGAATCTGCTTCCCATTTGTTTGACAGTCCTTTCAGGCACTTTACTGGCGTAAAATACGAAGAACGGCCCCTTAGGGCTAGGACCAGCGTTAGCTTGAACCTAGAAGGGCCCCTTTGTTGTACTTGATCCCTTTAACTGACTTCCAAAGCTCTCAATTTGATCCTTCATAAGTGACGTCACAGGGCTCACAACTAGCACAATCGAGCGCAGAAGCCTTCAGAAAGTTGTCGCCAGACATAGCGTTGCCTTACACAGTCAAGCGCTAAGGGCAAACTGGCATGGCAAAGGCTTTTGGCCGTTGTCTTCTCCAACTTGTGAGTATTCAAAGCGATTACTACGTAATTATCAACAATCTCGCAATCTCATTGGTCCTTACCACATTCCGGTAATAAGCCCAAGAAATCCGACTTCGTTCACCAGACCGTCTCTCCCCGCGAGGGGGTGTGGTCTGGGCACGAGACTAGGAGTACTCATAGTCAGGGTGGGTGGAATACTGGGCAGTGGGGCATTTCGGTTACCCATACGTTATGTGTGGCTCCACACACACACCACACACACATACATTGTACCACACACGCATACCACACACACACCTCCACAGATTCTTTTCATCACTGCGGACTGTGCTCCAAGGGGGCGTATCACATGGTTGCAATGCAGATTGCAGGCGAGCCTCTCATGAGGCAGACACTGAGACAGGTGTTTCAATCCAGGGCTGTGCTCTGTGCCAAGCTAACCAAGAAGGGAAGAAAGGTAGACCTGTGCCACATGCACGCTGTGTCTCTTCTCAAGAGTTGTTAAGTATGAATCTCGAGGAATCTAACTCAGTAGTTAAATTTCTAATCCTCCTATTCCCTTCTTCCCTCCTTCCACCCTTCTCCTGTCACTCCTCCCACATCTCCCTGTTCATCTCTTCCCCCTGCTTGCTGATTTCTCCCCTCTCCCTGCTCATCTCTCCCCCCTCCCTGCTCATCTCCCCTCTCATCTCTCCCCCCTCCCTGCTCATCTCCCCTCTCATATCTCCCCCCTCCCTGCTCATCTCCCCTCTCATCTCTCCCCCCTCCCTGCTCGTCTCCCCTCTCATATCTCCCCCCTCCATGCTTATCTCCCCTCACATCTTTCCCCTCCTCTCCCCCCTCCTCTCCACATCTCAGCTGATAGACGACACACACCCCTGCTGCTCTATGAAGTACCTAACCCATCAGAAACCTCAAAGGGGATGAGTACCTGCGACTGGCCCAGGCTGAGCAGGACCACCTGATGGAGTTCAAGATCACTAGTAGTCCCGTGCAATCCCTAGCAATCTCCATACGGATCTCGTTGCCCGGTTCTTCTCCGCCCCCGTACAAGAGCCTGGGAATGAGGCTCCACTAGTAGCAGCTGCCTTGCTTCCGGTTAGCCTCATACCCAGGCTGGGAGTGAGGTTTGATGCTATGCACTTCCCACCTCTTCTCTGTTCCCTGCTCAAGGTCGATGGAAGTTTTGGCAGCAGCCTACCATTGATCTTCACATAATATATGTACATGTATCTCTCGTAACCTCAAGACCACAACCACCCATACATACTTTGAGGAAATACGACAGCTGTTCTACAGGGTAAATTTTCCACTCCGAGCCTGGAGAGTTCATTTTGATTACCAAATAGACTAAAAACACCAAGAGATACACCATTTTTCTCCTCCCCCTTCTCTCTCCCTTCGTTACAGGATAGTTCAGCCTCTTGGTAGAGAAGTGGAATGCGCAGTGAGCACAGGCGGTGGCCCTCCTCGAGGTGCTGTACCCACAGATGGAGAAGGAACTGAGGACCAAGCTGCTACTGGAAACCAAGGACCATGTCTTGCAGGTGGGCTAGACTCGGATGTAGGCCTCCAAAAATGTCCATTGTGCAGTTTCAAGTTTACTTCAGCTGGTTTCATCGTACAGAGCTGTGTGCGCAAGTTCCGCAAGTGGCTGGGCTTGGCACCACTCGATATATCCCATTAAACAGGAGGATCGTCTGAACCAGGAGGAAGGACCCTATGCCAGGGTGGTTGCCTGCACATACACCCCAGACAAGTGAGAGAGTTTAAGTTTGAGTTTGATATGGACATACAGTGTACAAGTTAAAATCTCTGGTGGTGGCTGATTGGAATTTTACTGTCCCCAATCTGTTCTTCCCGTCGGCCGCCATTGCTCGATTACTGGAGTGCTCTCTTGGACTTTTGTTGCCATTGCTGCTGTTATGAAAGGCCCACATAGATTCTGACCACACAGTTGTGATTGCTGTTGCTTTCATGCCGAAACTCACCGTGATGGAAAATCTGTGAGAGCAGTCTTTGCTGACTCGATTGATCGAGTGGTTGTCACGTGACATGTGCGTTAATTGGAGCTACTTACATGTAGCTTGCGCTACCAGCAAGTTGCAATGGCTACCAGGAGTGCGGTTGCCCCTTGAATCTCAAGAAAGGAAGTGATTACATCAGTCTTGCCTACTTATTCAGCATTAGAGCAGCTGCTTATGCTCAGACTGTACACCTCATGTGGTGCGGAAGAAAGAGATGCCATCGTTATGGGACTGTATTTGCTGTATGTTTAGGACTGTTCCTGCATTCTGTTGCTTCCTGGATGGCAGTGGTGAGGTAGTGGACTTTCTGAGACTGAATCACCTGCTCAATAGAAGGGTCTGCCCCTTCCCACGATAGAGGGAGGAGAAGGTACATGTAAGAGCCGGGGAGAGGAGGATTGTTGAGGGAGGGAGGTGGTGGAAGGTATTGTTATCTGCATTTTGTGTTCTCATCCAGGAAGAAGACTTGCATCTCTTCAAGCGTTTCATTAATCGGAAGAGACCTGACCTTGTTGTTGTGGTGGCTGAGTCCAGGTGAGCCACATGGGATGTCATGTGACCTGGACTATGTTGTCATGTGATCAGGGACTATGATGTCATGTGACCAGGACTATGATGTCAATGATGTCATGGGTGTTGTGGATCGGTCAATTAGTGTTGGTTGTGTGTCTGTGCAGGGAAGCTCTGATGTTGGTGGAATGAACTCAAGCTGTGCCTGACGGAGGTGGAGCAGGAGGACTCCCAGCGGTGCCCGTGGAGTTGCTGGACCCCAATGTGGCCGGGATGTACTCCAGGAGGGCCAGGGTATGTAGGTGGCGGGTGGTTGAATTCTAGACTTTCTACCTGTGTAGATGGTGACTCACTACATAGTCAGTTACTTTACCCAGCTGGAATGTTTACCCTGTCTCTCCATCCATCCTCACCTCTTCTCCCTGCCCTCACCCCTTCCACTCCCACACTCCTCACCCCTTCCACTCCCACACTCCTCACCCCTTCCACTCCCACACTCCTCACCCCTTCCACTCCCTCACTCCTCATCTCTTCTCCCTCCCACCCAACGCTTCTTCACTCCCTTTCTCCTCGTCTCTTCTCCCTCCACCATACTCCCTCACCACCCCTCACTCCTCACCTCTTCTCCCTCCCCCTCACTCCTTATTCCACTCCCTTGCTCCTCACCTCTACCACACTCCTCACCCCTTCTCCCCACCCCTCACTCTAATCCACTCCCTCACTCCTCACCTCTTCTCCCTGCCCTCACCTCTTCTCCCTCCTGGTCCTCCATTATTCCACTTCCTCAATCCTCACCTCTTCTCCCCGCCATTCCTTCTTCTGCCCCCTCACCCCTCACTTCTTCCTCTCCCTCCTGCAGGAACAGTTTGCAGACTACCCTGAGCTCCTCCGCATGGCCATCTCCCTCGGTCACAGGATACAAGAGCCATTGCATGAATTCTCCTCCCTCATGGCCTCCGAGGACGAGGAAATACTTGTTCAACTCTCGTCTCAGCCAAGTAGGATCGAAAATCACAAGCTTCAGCGCAGGAATGTCATTCTGCATCTCATTATCAGGTGCATATTTCCTTACTGTGGAGATATAGGTGCATGCAAGAGTTCATAACAATACCTAATATGCACGACTATGGTAACAGATTGACGTGCAGTCACACGGATGTGTTATTCCCTCCCTTCCCCTCACAGCTCACCAAAGGACGTACTATGACCACCATCAGGCAGGCCTCCACAAGAAGAAAGATGAAGGAGGTCGTGACCAACCCAAACAGAGTGAGTGTAGTATGGGAATGGGATGGTGATTTGTGAGCAGGATATATAGTGGTTTGGGAATTGGAATTTGGTAGTTGGAGTTGGGAGTGCGAAGGTGGTTGGGGAGTGTGAGATGTCATCCATAGAGTAGTTTGTGTTACCTCACAGAGTACATCAAGAGAGTGATCGTCCATCCATCTTAGACTTTCATGAATGTCTCCTTCCATAGGCACAAAAGGCCCTGTCTAAAATGGAGCAGGGAGAAGCCATCTTTAGACCAAGCAACAAGGTATCTGGCACAGGACATTATCTGTTGAAACTGATTCCATTCCAGTAATCGTCCCCTCCTCTCTTCCTTCCCCCTCTCTTCCTCCCCTCCTCACATGTCCTCCTCTCTTCCTCCCCCTCATACCCTTACCCCCCTCCTCCATCCTTTCTTCTTCCCACTCCTCTCTTCCTTCCCCCTCCTCTCTTCCTCCCTCCTCTCTTTCTCCTCCCTCTTTCTCCTCCTCATTCTCCCCTTGTCCCCCTCCTCCCTATTAGGGCCCAGACCACCTCAACCTCACGTGGAAGATGCAATGCCTCAGCATATTGATATTAAGGAGCAGGGCAAGCCCAATGCCTACAGCCTTAGCAGATCCCTCATGATCGGAGATGAGGTGTGTGTGTGTGTGTGTGTGTGTGTGTGTGTGTGTGTGTGTGTGTGTGTGTGTGTGTGTGGGTGGGTGTGTAACTGAGGACATGCCCTCTGTCCCCCTGACCTCCCTGATAGACTCCCAGAGAGTGTTCTACAGGTGTGACTTGTTGAAGACCTTGTGTTCTGTTTTGGGTCGTATTGCTGAAAGTGAATTTCTGTACTATTGTTCCAGGAGTATGAAGACTTGGACGTGATCCTTGCTCGCTTTGTTCAGCCCATGGCAGCATTTGCCAGAGATCTTCTCACTCACAAGTTCCACAGAGCAGCTGGTGGCGGTGACACAAAACCACTTGGGAGACTTCTCTCACAGAAAGGAGAAGAACCCAAAACGCATTCCTTCCTTCTTTAGTGTTTCAAAGAAGTATCCTGGGAAGTTCGTGTTGGCCTATCAGCCAGCAAGGAAACCACAGGTCGAATATGTGAGTGTCACCCCAGATGGATTCTGGTACCGGAACCAGACTCATAGCAGTGTAAATGAGCTGGTGAAATGGTTCAAGTAGAATTACCACAACCAGTCCACGTCCCATTCCAACCATGACCGCACAAGTGCCCTCCCACGTCACCCTGAACATTGATCCTAACCTGTACCCCGGCGGCCGTGGACACGGCTCACCAACAGAAGGGAGCCAGCAGTACACCGTATA
Organism: Axinella damicornis; assembly: GCA_963931865.1. Lineage (NCBI taxonomy): Eukaryota > Metazoa > Porifera > Demospongiae > Axinellida > Axinellidae > Axinella > Axinella damicornis. Next base: position 11,807,651 of record OZ007516.1, on the reverse strand, counting down.
CTCCCTCCTAGTGGGTCAATCAGACCCCCACTCCACAGTACAGACAGCAACCCTCTGCCCACCACCAGCAACAACAACAGGTGTACGGTGGCTATCGTTACCAGCAGCAACAACAACAACAACATGGAGGTCAATTTGCAGGGTCACAGTACGGCCATGGCGCTGGGGGACAGTATGGGGGGTACCAGCAGAGACCAGGGGCAGCAGCATGGGGTCAGCCAACCAACTGGGCAGCACTTCAGCGAACACCAATGCAGACCCCGGGACGGACACCACGGGACGCACCCCAGCCTACACCCCTTCCCAGACACCACGATCTTTCATGGGCAGCATTTTGGCATCCCAGCTCCCACACCCCCAGGACGTGGGCCTCACGGGGGCCCTCCTGGGACACCTGAACTCGATGAGTGAACATTTATGGCTGATTTTGATGTACTGGCCAAAGTATTGTACATTGTAACATCTCTCCATAACTCATCTCCTCCTTTTGTCTGCAGTGTGTGCACATTGATATTGCAATAGTCTTCATAAATTATTCTTGAACACTGTATGGTCACAATACATGCATAATTATTAAGATCGATCCTGTAGTCACAAGTAAAAAAATTGATCGTCAAAATATACTACAATACGGATTGGCATGGTTTCAGCCGCGTTCACTAGAAGAGTGCATGGTCTTACTGTTCTTCCGTTTTGCCAGTTCAGCTTTTGAGCGATGCATGTGGCTTTTTCTTATGCCCTCTAGCTCCAGTCTAACGAGCATTGGACGGTTTTCACATTAGCCTCGGAGGAAGTTGTCTGTTGATCGCAAGCATCCTGATAAACTCTCTGATCAGTGGGTCATAGTCGTGTGTTCTGCGAGACCACTCAACGTAGTAGCGTTGCTTTGTCTCAAGTTCGTCCATCTGTTTTCTCTTCCAAGACTGCAGCTCTCTGTCATTGATGGCTACTGTGATTGGCAACTTTTGTCTTGTGCACTAGCCAACCTGTGTGAGCTGATTCTGTACGCCCTCCCCCTCTTTTTCGCCCAAGTTCCTGCACAGGGTAGTTTGACTCGTTATAACGCCCCCCTGGTGGAATATCTAACCTACACGTGCGCAACCTTGCAGATCGTCTCTCAGATCGAGTAGTCACCGTTGACGCCGACGGTACAAGTCATCTCGCTGCCACTTTTACAAAGGAAATACCAAAGAAGTGTTCCGTGGTTCATGACCGACAGTACTGCTGTTCTTGAGGATGGTACAGCGAAGTCGTCGTGAATGTTACCGGGCCCTCGAGTTGAAGTGCAGCTCTTCTCGCCGATGTAGGGAGACCACGCATGATGACCACGAACAGTACTGGCGATCGTTTGTACTTTTGTAACTGTGAACATGAACCTTGGCAATGTCATAAACGTAGCGAAACTTTGTGAGGGTGCGTATAATCGAGCATTCTCGAAAATACGCCCCCTCCCCTCTTTGGGCTGGATGTAGTGTACAAAATAGGGGGGTGTATTAACGGGACACTACGGTAATAGGTAACGTGAAAAGGCGGCTAACCTTTACTCCAAGTAACCACCAGCATGTTTTACTGACCCGATTGATTAACTAACCGACTAGCCTCGTTCCCAGGCGAGCGCCTAGGAACGAGGCTACTAACCGACTATCCCAATGACCACACCATGTCTCACTTTGAAGCTCTGTCATCTTCTTCTCCAGTACACAGCTTCTGGGAAGTCTTTGCCCAAAGTAGAACTAGCGGATGACATGTGTGCCGTGTGTGGACAGAGGATCATACTGCCGACGGCTGACAGTCCTGAGGCGACAGAAAGGACTTACAGATTATCCTGCCGTCATTTGTATCCTTCTTGCTCCTTGTTCATGAATTTTGCTCGCAATATTTCACCAGAGGGACCTTGAGCAATTCACTGTGCTGTTGGTTGCTGGGGAGTTGGTCATGTGTGTGACACCCAGTTCATGAACACTTTGGGGCAGTTCAGGAACCCATTGCATTAATGGTGTGGCTCTTCAATCTGACATTGATGCCTTGAGTAATTGGACCACTGGAAATTTTATGACGTTTAACACCACTAAGTGCAAGTTCATGCTAATTTCCAGAAAGAGAAGTCACTATGTTCCAACCACTCCACTCTCTCTCAATGGATGCATCCTTGAAAAAGTACCATCTTTCAAATATCTGGGAATGATGATATCCTCTGACCTATCCTGGTCAGAACACATTCAGCGTGCATGTGGCAAGGCAAGAAAGATCATTGGCCTTCTTTACAGGCGATACTACCATCATGCGGATAGCAGAACCCTACTCCAGCTGTATGTTTCCCTGGTCCGGCCCCATGTTGAATACGCTGCACCAGTGTGGGATCCACACTTGGCACAGGACATAAATATGCTCGAGAATGTGCAAAAGTTTGGTCTACGTGTCTGTTCAAAACAGTGGGACACTGGCTACAGTGAGCTCTTAAACATGTGTAATCTCTCAACCCTGGAAAATCGTCGACTCTACCTAAAGCTCTGCCATCTTTTCAAAATTGTCAATGGACTGTGTTACTTTCCCTCTGGTGTTATAGTTCCCAGGCATAATCCTTCACATGCAATGCGTCCGCTTATGCTTGAGCAACCCTTTGCCAGGACAAATTGCTTTCAGCATTCATTCATCCCAGACTCTGTGCGGAAATGGAACTACCTACCAGATTACGTGGTATGTGCTGCTAACTACCCTAATTTTAAACATTCACTTAGACCATTTACTTAGTTTAATCGTATATGAATACCATAAGAGTACATTAGAATCAGTGTTGTAACCATGCTTATCCTTTTGTGTTTGTGTATCATTGCTTATTGATACTCCTGGGTGCAATAACATTAGCTTTATGCTATTTTGTATACCCTGTGCTTCTTTGGCATAAACTTTCATAGAAAAAGAAAAAAAAAAAAAAAAAAAAAAAATGGTACATATCTGGTGTACCAAATAGGGGGCTTAGTAGGAGCATAGACTGTGACACCCTAAGCAGGACCCTAAGCCTCAAAATGGCACCGTATCTTCTGCCCTTGTCATGTTGTGTTGTTCACTGGCCCCCAGTTCTGGTGTCTGAGGACATACCAAACGCTTGCTGTTCAATCGGTTTACATTTCCATCTTGATCAACATCTACCATAGCTCAGCTTCAAAACTTATACATGATATTCATTTTTCACTTGATAATATGTGCACTATGTCTTCATTATCTGGAAGATTTTCCTTAACTTGTGTTCAGATTCCATGAGTTCTGCATCCGAGGGTGGTGCAGAGTCGGCAAGAAACAGACCTGCCCTTACTGTCAAGAGAGAGTGGACTTGAAGAGAATGTTCAAAAATCCGTGGGAAAAGCCCCACGTGCTCTTTGGTCAACTCTTGGATTTTATTTGTTACTTTGTTGTATGGTTACCGGTTATTCTAGTCACTGTGCAGGTCTACACTGTATTACACCTAGAGTAATCTCTGCACCATACAAGCATGACTGTACATGCAGGTTGGCATTCTTGTTTTCTGCAGTTGAATTGGTCTAGACATGCCATGGGAATTACCCTCGTAAATCTGTATAACAGTGAGTTATAAATTATATAGTGCATGATGTTTATATCGACTCCAGCCCATAATATTGCACAATTCTACACGCAATAATTATTATAAAAGATCAACACTGACCCACATGTACATTATCGCTCTGTAAATTGAGCACACGCATGCAGGTACGTACCTGCATGCGTGTGTTCAATTATAATTATGTGATATAATTTTACATACTGGCCAGGCCAGGTACAGCTACAGATGCATTTGGTGGAAATCCCACAACAGAGTGCTCTTCTTTCCCAACAAATAATTATTATGCAATGGTGAAGTTCGTAATATACAGAGTACCTGCAACTAAAGAGATGCTTATGGCTGGTATACAGTGTAAACTGCAAAACAATGTGTAACGGAGTGTAACAAAAATGTGTGAATGATAGACGTTCAAAATACTAAACGCAAATGTCAGTTTTTGGATTTCAGCACAGGTTTGCGGGAGTGAGCAGGCCTTGACTTTGTGACAGTAGCGGTGAAAGCGGTGGGCTTTGGCCTGGAGGGTTTGCTCTCACGTTGCTTTGGAAGGGTGACCCTTGCATTTTCCCGTTGCTGAAGGTGGGGCCCTCCTTACCCGTGGTGGGGAGAGCACATACTGTGCTCTGTCTCCTGGGATTAGAGTCGTCCAGAATGGGTTTAGGGTCATCAAAAGCGTCACTTGTTTTGCGGTCAAGGATGGAATTAGAGGCCATAGTGGAATGCCTGGACTTCTGTATTTGACTTGGTTGTCTTGTAAGAATCTTCTTGGGGGTTGGGGATGCACTGGTTCTCCTTCTGGTGGGGAGGGGACTCGTGGTGAGGGGATCAAAAGGAGGTGGGGAAAACCTTTCTGCTCTCTTCCGATAAGATATCGTCCTTTTCCTAGATTGGTGTGCTTCTGTGGAATGGAAGCCTGGTTTTGAAGTGGTTTGCAGATCTGCTGACGTATTGGTATACAACTCTCTGGCATCGCGTTTTCTGTGGACGGCCTTCTTGACATGGTCATCAGAATTGCTTGGGCTTTTAGGCTGAACCTGCATTTCAATGTGGTAGGAAGACTTCAGGTGAGGCAGTGCCTTTGCATTTCTCCTCTGCAGCTCGCTCATTCTAACTCTGCTGTCCCCACCACCATTTTCCTCCTCCTCGTCTTCTTGGATGGCAGCCGGACTGCTGTGCCAATGGCTGGAAGAGAGCGGTGGAACAGCTCTTCTGGGATTGATCTTTGTGATGGTTTTGGATGATGTACTCAAAGACCTGAAGCTATTCTCAGCCTCAGAATCGTCACTTGGTGAGTCATCAAATTCAAACGGAATGCTACCTACAGTGCTGTCAAACTCCTCCGGCAATCGGCTGTAGAAATCCTCTTCATTGGTCTGAAATTCACAACCTAAAAGCAAGCGGGGGGCACAAGAACTCAGCCTCAGAATCGTGCTTTCTAATCTTGAGCTCTGGCGAGACAGAGGAGGGGGTGAAGCACCACTTGAGTTCTTTCTTTTCTCCAAATCACGGAGCTTCTGGCTAGCAAAACCAAGTTGGGTTTCAAGGCTTTTGTTTTCTGATGCCAACTTTGCACCATGGTGCTGTTCCTTTGCCAGGAGCTTTTTGGTCTTGTCCAAGGCGTACTGCTGACACAGTGCGGTCATCTCTCCCTGCATCCTCCTCAGCTCCTCCACCTCCTCGTGGAGCTTGGTCTGCTTCTTCAAGCCGGCATGGTTTTCCTTGCATAGGTCTGCGTAAACCTTCTCCTGGCTCAGCTGTAGCTCTCTGTTTTTATCTTCGATTGTTTCCAAGTCAGACTGGTAGTGCTTGTTGGTTTGCTTCAACTCTCTTGCCACCAGTTTATACATTGCCTGCAAGTCACACAACAAATATTATGGTTACTCCACTGTATATACACGTCACACCCATGAACATGCATATACTGGTATAATTATGTACCTTAAAATCATGTAACTGGGATTCGGAGGCCGAGCACTTATCCTGCAGAGCAGCTCTCTCCTGGTCCAGCACTGTCAGTTCAGTCTGCACAGAAAAGTGGATATTTGACCATAAAGTAATGCTTCATATGTAGACATACAAGAACACTTATATACCTGCAGTTCCTGTATCTTGGATTCAGATGAAGTTACCCTGTCCTCCAACGTGGTCTTTGCCCCCACCAACTCGTCCCTCTCAAGAGTTAGCGAGGAGAGGGTAGACTCTTGGACTTTCAGCTGGGTCTGTGCAGTGATGCAATATTTTTCAAATACGCTGCACAATTCCTTCACATTACCTATTGTATGTATGCACCTTAGCATCCTGTAATTGGGCTTCTGAAGCTGAGCATTTGTCCAGCAAAGCAGCCTTTTCCCCCATCACCTGATGCAGCTCAGCCTACAAAAGTAAAAGTGACTAGCTGGGTGGAGCCAGGAATGAGCAAGAGCGCATGATGACATCCGCGATAACGATGATGTCATGTGCTCTTGGAATGAGACTACAGAAGCAGTGGTTAATATGTACAGGTATGTAACGAGTTTATACCTGCAGTTTGTGTATCTTGGATTCGGATGAAGTCACCCTGTCCTCCAAATTGCTCTTTGCCTCCACCAACTCGTCCCTCTCAAGAGTTAGCGAGGAGAGGGTAGACTCATGGACTTTCAGCTGCATCTGTGCAGTGATGCAATACCACATATGCTGCACAATTCCTTTATGCTGCACAAGATATGTGTATGTACATGTACCTTAGCATCCTGTAACTGGGATTCTGAAGCCGAGCACTTATCCAGCAAAACAGCTTTCTCCTCAGCCATCTCATCCCTCTCAAGATGGAGTGAGGAGAGGGCCGACTCCTGGGCGATCAACCGGGTCTGTGGAGTCCAACAAAAGAGTACAACCATCCCAATAGTCCAATGGTACAGTACAGTACAATCTGTACCGTGCACTCTCACATGCACAGATATCACTAGCCTCGTTCCCAGGTCGTCACGGGCCTGGGAACGAGGTTAAGATATCACAAATTAACCAGATCAGCAGTGACTCTGAGTCACTACTAGTCTCATTCCCAGACCTTTTCATTGAGTGCGTATACGTATCACTGGGGTTTGGTTGGCGAGAGTAAGTTCACTATGCTCCACAAATTTCATATTGTAGGTACCTGCAACTCATGAATCTGGGATTCTGACAAGGTGAGTTTGTCACGCAAAGCACATTTATCCTCTGCCAACTTCTCCCCTTCAATAGTTAGATGGGAGAAGGCACCCTCTTTTACTTCCAGCTGACTCTGCGGAATTGAACATGTAATCGTGATTAGTCATATCCATTGGTCACAAATTTTATTGTGAAATTCAGCACTCACTGACCAAGAACAAGCGGTGAATAATGGCTACTAGATGAACATATACCTGGAGGTTTTCAATTTCAACACCCAAGCGTCGCTTCTCTCGCAAAGCAGCTTGCTCACCCTCTGTGCAGAGATCAGATAATTGGACACATATTCACGGAAATTGTCTTAGTCGTACAAGGAACACATCGAGCCAGCAAACTTGGCATAGCTGGCAAGAAGATACGCTCCTGATCTTACACACACCAGACTTCTCCTCCAGCTTCAACAAGGCTTCATCATGTGCTTCTTGGAGGGCTTCACATCTCTGAGTCGACTCCCTCACCTCCCTGAGAGACTATATGTGCAGCAGGAAAATTACATTCTGAGAGGAAGATTCATAATGGCTAGGCCCTCCTACAACACAAGCAAGGAAGAGAAAATGCCACTTTGGAATGTCAGTAGCTTTGTACCTTCCTGTTTTGCTTCATCAATATTTCCACTTCTTCATTCTTGGCTTGTAGCTTGATTGCTGTTGTCTGATGGTTCAGCTCGAGCGCCCGATTTTCACTGGTGATGTTTAACAGCTTCGTATCCAAATCATTTAACATCTGGGAAAGAAAGAGGCTTACATATAGAGCTTCAGCTTGTGATGCTGTCAGAGGTCAAAGGTGGGTGGGTACTACTTGGATGAGGTGTACCTGCTCATACTGGGATATCTTTGCGGAGTTGTCACGGAATTCTTCGGACTCGGCCTCAAGTGTCGCACATTTAGCCTTGTATGGCCGGAGAGTGTCCACCGCATTCCTTGAACTGAGAGCAATAACCAGGAATCAGTGCATGCACAAATCACGTCTAATGGGCTAAGAGATAGTATTACATTTAGTTTTGAACTGTACAAGCAATGAGATGAACCCACCGAGTAAGAGACCGCTCAGTCTCCAACAGCTTGTCTCTGCATTGATGCAGTTCGTCCCGAAGATCGCGGAGCTCAGCCAGGTCCTCTACCTGACCTTTCAGCTGGTTGCAGTGCACCTCTGAAGCAATAACGTACAACTTTCAGATCGAGTAAATCTTTGGGCTTGTATAATTGTCGTACACCAAGTATACTAGCATACATGCATGTCGCGACTATACGGAATCAAATGAGAGTATACCCACCCAGCTGCTCAAAACAGTAGGTCTTCTGGCAAACTTCAGTGTAGAGGTCTTGGGAGATCTTGGTTTCACTCTCAAGGCTCCGTTCCAGGACACGCACTCGGTGCCGGAGCTTTAGCACCTCCTCCTCCATTGTGGCCTAAACCGGCAAACCAGCAAAAAACCTTCAGACCTCTTTTCTGTAGCTAAGTATGACATTCGTATGCAGTAGTATAGTCGTAACACACTGAACGGCTGAAGGAAGCTGGGCCTTAAGCCCCCCCCCCCCCCCCCCCCCCCCCCCCCCCCCACTTGACAGACAGAGGTAACTAATCCATTGGATTTCCCCCCTGCCAATCCCTCAACCAACCAGTGATCAATGCCATGGATAGAAAATGTACACCTACAATATGTTCAGTTACATGGGGAGGGGTTTGGGTCACTATCAACTTCACTCACATCAGGCTGGCAGACTACGGAAGCCGAGAAGGGCCATTCCATTCTGCCGTTCTACCATTCTGCCGTTCTGCCATTCTGCTATTCTGCCGTTCTGCCATTCTGCCGTTCTGCCATTCTGAGGTAGCACGTGACTGCACGTGCGCATCTTGAAGAGATCGATGCGCGTAATTACAAATTCGGTCAGCGGAGCATTAGCTAACGGTGACATTGCAAGAACGCTGTATACCGTGTAATCGTATGTCTTGTTGCATTGATTGAAGCTTATTTATACAAGCTGCTTTGTACATGTGATCTTGCAAGATTAATGATGGTCAGCATTAGTCACGGTTGTTTAGCTACCATAAGTAGCTAGCTAGCTAATGAGCTAGCTATAATAGCTACCCCTTGAGTGGTATAAACCAACTGAAAACCAAAGCTGAATATGTATGACATCACTAGTACGCAGACACCAAGAACTAATTTCAAATGGCTGGTTTGATTTTACTTACTTTTAAGAACGTGAATTCTACTGACTTAGCTAGCTAGCTACCAGCTAAATCCTTGCAAAAGCTAGCTACCTAGCTACTTGTTATATTATCAAAACTGATCAAAGTTTTTCTTCATCCACCAAGGTACATCAACTCCTTTCAGTAACCAATGTGGATAGACCATCAAGAAATTGAAAGTGATCATGACCACCATGATACAGATATAATCAATGCATTATAGGAAAGCCTTAGCTAAGTCAAAAGTCCTTTCGAGGTTTATTACCAATAGAGTGAAGTTCTTGTGGTAATGTTCTGAGTGTGATTCAGAAGTGGCAGGCTTGTAATACTATGGAAAGGGGATGTAACTGAGAATGACCATTCATTCAGCCACATTTTTCAATCCTGCCATTCTTCCGTACTGCCGTTCTTCCCTACTGCCATCATTCCTTACTGCCATTCTTCACAACTGCCATTATTCCTTACTGCCATTCTTCACAACTGCCATTCTTCCTTACTGCCGTTCTTCCTTCCTGGCAAGTTCCTGCTATTCTGGCATCTTACAGTTGCTATAAGCTTAATTGATCTGTATAGTGGACGTTGCTATATAGTATTCAAAGGCAACAGATTTCTTATAGCTACAAACAAGCAGGTTAATCATTCCACCACGATATAGTCTAGTATAGGTTAAGACTCTCCTATAAGTCGTAAATCGGATCACCTGCATTTCGACCTTACAATTCTCCTTCAGCTGAGAAACACCAGTAGCGCTGGACGAACCAATTCCAGATTCTATATCGCTCCCAGCTGTACCGTCCATCGTTTCACTTGTACCTACTTGTCCACCGACAATTATAAAGCCTCAGGGCGCGCGAGACACACGATTAGATCTACACGATATATATAGCTACAGCGTTCTTGCAATGTCACCGCAGGACTCCCTGGCAGATCAGATCAGCCTATGGCTAGGGCTGAGCCTGAAGGGACAACCCAGATCAGCCTATGGCTGTTGACAATTAAAATCTACTACTACTGTATACTACGGAAGCCGAGAAGGGCCATTCCATTCTGCCGTTTTGCCGTTCTGCCGTTCTGCCGTTCTGCCATTGTGCTATTCTGCCGTTCTGCCATTCTGCCGTTCTGCTATTCTGAGGTAGCACGTGACTGCACGTGCGCATCTTGAACGATCGATGCGCAATGCGCGTAATTGCAGCGTTCTTACAAATGACGGTAGTACGTACGTACGTAATATAAGTAGCTAGTAGTAGATTTTCATTTTCAACGGCCATAAGCTGATCTGGGTAGTCCCTTCAGGCTCTGCAAGGGAGTCCTGGGGTGACATTGCAAGAACGCTGTAGCTATATCGTGTAGCTAGCTAATCGTGTGTCTAAGTACAGGTAGGTACAAGTGAAACGATGGACGGTACAGCTATAGAATCTGGAATTGGTTCGTCCAGCGCTACTGGTGTTTCTGACGAAGGAGAAGGTCGAAATGCAGGTGATCCGATTAGCAACTATATAGCTACAGACCAATCATTAAGCTTATAACCTACGTTAACCTCTGTTAACCTATGTTAACCTCTGTTAACCTACATCAACCTCTGCTAACCTCTGTCAACCTACGTTAACCTCTGTTAACCTACGTTAATCTGTATCAACCTAAGTTAACCAATGATAACCTGTATCAACTTCAGTTAACCAATGGTAACCTGTATCAACCTCAGTTAACCAATGGTAACCTGCCCAGTTAACCAGTGTTAAGCAATGGTAACCTGCTAAGTAATCATCCTAGTCAGCTTTACGTACAAATCATCCGGCTATGAATGCAACCGACATGCTGACATGTTAGTTAACCTTGTTAACCCAACTAACCAGGTTAACAGTGAAAATAACTGCAATCATTCGCCCCAAATCAAGCCAGGTCTAAAGATGCCAGAATAGCGGGAAGGAAGAACAGCAGTAAGGAAGAATGGCAGTTGTGAAGAATGGCAGTAAGGAAGAACGGCAGTAAGGAAGAGTGGCAGTTGTGAAGAACGGCAGTAAGGAAGAATGGCAGGATTGAAAGATGTGGCTGAATGAATGGTCATTTTCAGTTACATCCCCCTTCCATAGTATATTACAAGCCTGCCACTTCACATTCAGAACATTACCACAACTAGAACTTCACTGCATTGATTATCATGGTGGTCATGATCACTTTCAATTTCTTGACGATCTATCCACATTGGTTACTGAAAGGAGTTGTATACCTTTTGATAATATAACAAGTATAGATAACCTGGACTGGATTTAGCTGGTAGTTAGCTAGCTAGCTAAGTCAGTCACAGTTACAAGATATACAGCATTCTTGCAATGGCACCGTTAGCTAATGCTCCGCTGACCGATTACGCGCGCGCATCTGTTGATGCGCATGTGCAGTCACGTCTACCTCAGAATGGCAGAACGTACGGCAAGAATAGCAGAACGGCAGAATGGCAGAAAAGCAGAACGGCAGAACGGCAGAACGGCAGAATGGTAGAACGGCAGAATGGAATGGCCCTTCTCGGCTTCCGTAGTATACTACTACCGTTTATATGCAAGAACGCTGCAATTACGCGCATTTGTAGTCTCGTTCCCAGCGCGTTCGGGGTCTGGGAACGAGACTAGCGCATTTGCGCATCAATATGCACGTGCAGTACCTCAGAATAGCAGAACGGCAGAATGGCAGAATGGCAGAATAGCAGAACGGCAGAATGGCAGAACGGCAGAACGGAAAAACGGCAGAATGGAATGGCCCTTCTCGGCTTCCGTAGGCAGACCCTCTTCTTGGTCGAGCTTCTCCCGAGCATGGTAGTAATGGCAGGTGACTGGAGCCACCATAAACCTGCAGGCGACTCCAGCCCCAGGTAGTACCTGTTTGGATACAAACAATGGGATGAGGTCCTGCGCAGAGGGGTGGGGGTGGGGGTCGGGTCGGAAACAAAGGTTTCACAGGCGGTTGCCGTGCTGTTGGTTGGGGTAACTGTCATATCAGTACTAGTCGGCGAGTCTTGTACGAGACCAAATGCGAGAGAGTGGTCCTCGAGGGGTGGTAAGGGATCTCCAATACCTGCAAGAATCCACATAATACACAGAAAAGCCAGTGAACCACTTCTCCATTCATCAAGCCTCACTCTATACAGGAGCATATAAGCTCCTGCAATATAGGGGATTGATTGATTGATTGAATACATACATGTATGTTGTGGATGGAGTAATTAGCACATTGACTTCAGGATACAGTATTGTATCCCTCTTCTCCTTGATGCTACATGTACCGACCTGAGGTGAATCCTCCGGCCACCAGAGTGTGGCTGTTTGCTTTTCCGAGGGCACTTTCAATGTAATACTTTATATCCCTCTGGGTCCAAAAGTCAAGAGTTGTGATTCTGGCTATCATGTCTTCGTTTGGCTTTCTCTGGACAGCAATCAGGAGCAGCAGGACAATCACCTGTGGATTGCGCTAAACATTAGTCCATGCATGCACATGTAGCCAGATACATTAATTTCTAGCGTTTTTCCAGTGCTGATAGCAACTGTTGTTACTGACTCTCAGAATCCATCCATGTAGTGATCGATCGGCACTGCTCAGTCTGCTCCAAGGTGAAAGGCTAGTTGACATGCAAACTCACTTTTCAGAATGGTCTCTCATGATCAGGTCTTGCTCTCACCTAGTAGATAGACTCTGATTCCTACTACACAGCTAGCCTCCTTCTCAGGTCACTTCGTATATGTATGTAGGCGGCTGGCTAGCTTATGGTTTGCTCCAATTAATGCACATGTATGAAATGTCACACGCCACTAATAGTATTGTTTGCAGGTTCATTTTTTTTTCTAATTCACTGAAGTTATACATGTAGCTAAGTACCCATAAATAATAGTGACCGTAAGATACCAGATAGTTTTGGGCTACAAGTGATGAGATGTTAGTGGACAAGTACGGGTATAGCAACAGCTGCAGGTGGAAGCAAACTCCATTGTCTTAGCTACAATGCATATGGGAGGCATTCCAAATAGAGTGCACACGTTCTTTTTCTTTTCTTCCTAAGCTGTTGATACAGCATAAGCTAGAAGTACTTTTCAGGGACGGACAGACATAAACAATTGCTTAACCCTGTTTTGTGCATGCATGTGTTGGGTAATAATAATGTAAACAATGGCTCCCAGAAATCAGTAGTAGCAGGATAGTTCCACAATGAGTAGAGGACAAATGCATAGTGTAGCATCAATCAACTCACTCTTGCCAGCTGCTCTTGGTCAGAGGAAGACCGAATGCCTGCGAGCGAGACGGATTTTTCAAGTGACCCCCCATAAAAATCTGTCAGACAAAAATATACACATTCAGCTTAGGTTATACAATCAGAGAGCTGCTTTTTCGTGCAGACAGAAAGGTAAAGTCCTGATCGTTAGCAGTTATTAGTAGCTGTACTTGATGGCCTTAGCCAAATACAGCTGTCTTAACATCCAGCGACAAGAGTGCCACAAATTACATTTGTTTGCTGAAGATGACATAGTTGACGTTCTGCAGCACTAGTGTACCTTCAAAAGTTTTCATAGTGATCTTCCAGGGGTCACCTTCATGGCCATTCGTAGTTGATGTCAATTCTGGAAGCCTGTAACAAATACATGTGGCTGAAGGTCAACATACTCACCAACAAGTTAGACAAAATGGAGCTCGAATAGCCTAAGACAGTACAATCAATCAATCAATCAAACTTTTTTTTGTCACCTGCCAGGAGCAGCCAGCTCATGAGAGCTTCTGAGACATTTGACAAAAACACACCAATAACGATAACAGAAACGACACAGTACAGTAAACAAAGACTTAGATATATAGAGTACATGTTTCATGTGCTGTAAGTGAATATGCTACATGCATCTTGGGGTGAAGGGACTGGTAGCCCTAACCCACATGGCACTGTGTGTCTGGCTGGTCCTGCGTTTCATACAACTCACACTGTCTGTAGACACTCCAGGAGTAGTGTTCCCGATGAGAGGTCCGCAAAACTCTCGACGGATATACCAAACGTGTTCACCTAGAAAGTAGCCAGAAGAACAGTGGTTTGAGACACGATACATATAGACTACTATTGATGGGGTTACATTTGAGTGAATGAGTGTGTGTCTCAACAACGTCTTACCCATTTTAACAAGGAGTCTGGGCGTGCTCTGTCGGACTCAAAAGTGGCCATGAGGCCCAATCTCACTGCCGTGTCCAAACCGTGTCTTTCTGGGTGTACTGGGTCCGTGACCAAACTGCCTCTCTGGGAATAGAAGTGTACTCGGACTCACCGGGTCCGTGACCAAACCGTGCCTCTCAGAAGTCTACTCGACTACACCAGGTACGTGAACAAACTGTGTCTCTCTGGGAATAGAAGTCTACTCGGCTAGTCGACTACACTGACCGTGCTTCTGAGAAAACGTGACCAAGCCAACTTTTTAATTTGAGCGGTGAATACTGAATAGGTCAAAGGTCAAACACGCATGCGCAGAGTTGTTATTCGCATGCGAGTTTTTGCTCGGCATGTTCAAAAGAACCACAGCCGCGGGCTCTTTGGATGAAAAGGAGGAGCGCCGCAGTTAAGTTTAGACAAGGCAGGAAGAGCCAAAACAACAAGTGGCACTAAAGTATCTGTGGGAGGTAACTGTCAAGAATATGTTTTCTAAGGCCGAGCGGTTCAAGGAGAAAGGTGAGGAGTTGGCAAGCAGCTGTCAATATACGGAATTGATGTTAACTTCAGCATTCAGCTGTTCCAATTTTGTAGCACCCGAAGGACCTCCAATTGGTGCCTATGGAGTGAACTTGCTGGATGCAAGTTGTGGCCCTGTCACATTTGACAGAGCCAGCAGGTTCCGTCGACAAACTGAATCATCAGGTACAACTCTATCCACTGTACTATTCCTACATCCATTTAAACCCTTGTCATGCCTTCAGTTTATCACTGTGACCCGATTGTAGACGCAGACACTGTGCACTTTTCTTTTGCCGATGATTCACTCTGTGCTGGAACATCAGTGAGTTGGTTGTGTCATTAACCCTGTCTTCACATTGTTCACAAGTGCTGACTTAGTCTCGTTCCCAGTCTATTTACGCACACAGAGTATGGGAGTGAGACTAGCACTCACTGACCTGTGGTGACATGCTCTGTGGGAGTGGTATTCGGTCATTCCATCCAGTTTCAACAGTTAGTGTTATATTGTGATGCTACTTTGTGTGAACATGAGTCTTCCTTCTCAACAGCACAGCAGATCTAGGTCTCCCAACCCCAACCAGAAGTCGAGGGTTGTCAGGAAAGAAAAGAAAAATCCAGTTGATCACACTCAAGTCATCGAACTTGAGAAAGAGGTGCACCCACAATACCAGGCATGTACACTAGTCGTAGCTTGCTCTTCCAGTACAAGATGTGGGAGCGGCCTGGGAACAAGGCCCTTTATGTTGCTGACTTTCTAGGTCATCTCATTCCCCCCGGTCCCCACCCTCACCCTCTGAGAAGCCTATTCCACTGCCGTATGGCCGGAAAATTTGGCGGTTTGGCCGATTATGAACGCACCGCCAAATTAAATTCCGCCAATATTTTGTCATGACATGTTGTGGGCGGGGTCTTGTAGCGACGCTCGAGCTAGCTCTCGCCGCAAGCACTCATAATACTCTGTCACTGATCTGCCAGAAATAGCAAGCAAGCAGCTGATCGGCCAGAAATAGTGAGCAAGCAGTTGATATCTTCCTGGGTTCATGGCCGACGACGATGGCGCTCCTTCGCATCACTGCTACTACGTACCACTCCCACGGCAGTTCCTCTCCTACACTCGCATCTCAGAGGTTTTTGTAGACGTGGTACCTCGAACACAGTACCACAAACTCGGACTCCATCGCAGCCTACCGACACAAGATCTCGATCTCACCGAGCGCTCCGCGGGCGGCCGTGCGGTGAGTATGACGTCATTCTCGCTCTGCAAATTTCCAAATCCGCCAAATTTTAATCCGCCAAATGCAATTCACAGCCTTTTAAGAGCCAATCCGCCAAATTTAATTCCCGCCAAATTTTCCGGCCATACGGTATATCTCATTCCCTTGATCTCTCCTTGTCCCCACCCTCTGGTTATGATAAGCCTATCTCCCCCCCCCCCCCCCCCCCCCAAGGGAAGGGATATCCCCGCAAAGGAATCAGAGAGTGATTGGCACCATTTCCTTGCTGCCTGCTTCTTTCCGAATATTGTGTTTCACTCCCATTTCTCATGCAATCATACATCCGTTTCAATCTGATGCAGATAAAACGGTTGCAAGCAGAGAGGAATGACCTACACAAGCAGCTTATGGCAGCCAGGAAGGACATCTCTAAGCTGGAAGGAAAGCTTCAGGTATCCATTTCTGTTGCGCTTTTGTGCGGCACATGACTCTCAACATAGCTTGTTATGTACTTGTACTATCCCGCTTTATGCCATTTTGATGGGTAATAGCTGTATAGTCCACACTATTATGATGATGTTGTGTGTGTGTGTGTAGATAACTAGGGCTACCACCACTTATCCTAGCCTCTAACCCAGCGCTGAGGAGATTTGAGGCTGGAAGCCTAGTTCCCTGGCTCCTCCCCAGCTTTTACAGTATGTGATAAAAAGCTGGGGAGGAGCCTGCTGCTATGAAGTGACAAAGCCACAAGGAGTATGTGCTAAATTATGACCTGTTCTCACCATAATTAATCCAAAACTGTTATATCCAGAGCATTGAATGTGAAATGTGCACATAATATTATTATGAAGTTGCTAAAGAATCTGACCCATAGACAATCATGTATAGTACCTGCCAACACTGCTGTTGAATGGCGAGAACTTGGCTGACCCCTAATCAGAGCTGTCAACTTTCCTCTCTGGCATGTGTGGTTCATGAAGATGGCATTGAGAGACAAGTCTTCCCTCCAAGCACAAGTTGCCAGCTTGCAGAAGACGAACTACGATATCAGTCGCGGCAAGAACATCCTGCAAGCAAAGGTAACACCCTGTCTGTTGGTCTATGTGGAGGAGGAGGAGCAGGGGGTGGGAGGAGGGGGCGGAGGAGGAGGGGGGGGGGGGGGGGGGGGGGGGGGACTGAGAAGGGGAGGAAGGGGGGTGGGAGGAGGTGATAGGAGGTGGTTTCCCTCGATCGTAGGGTGGGAACACATTAGACACCCAAGATTCATTCTCTCAACATTCATAGGCTGCTCACTCTGTTGATGCCAGGAAGGCCACGTCTTTGCAATACAAGCTGGAAAATGCATCCCAACAGCTCGAAATGAATCAGAAGGTGAAGAGATCTCTTCTTTGGGGAAGATTAGTAATACATAAATACTGGCCAGAAGACTCACAATGGGGAATGGAATGTTCACTGTTCCAAGCGACATGGAATATAGCCTGATTCCCAGGCTCTCGTTCCGAGAACGAGAGCCTGGGAACGAGGCTACATGGAGTAATGCTACACCATCCAAATGATGGTTTCTTTTAGGTTAATTTGTTTGTTTGGCTGCTTTTCCAGGAGATCCACAAGTTGAACAGTGAACTGGACACTTCAACAAAGCGACTCTGGCAAGACTTGACCAAGACACAGGATGAACGGTCTCAGTTACTGGCCCACGTTGTTGAATTAGGTATGCAAACATGAATTTCCACACATCCACTGCATCCTACATGCATCTGCCAAACTTGTATTGATTGTGACCTCATTCCCAGGCCACTTCCACTCCTGAGAGTTGCTTGTATGGGAATGTGCATGTGGTCGTGGACCTGCAGGAATATATACAGCTTTTGATTTCCTTTAATTAGAGCAAGAATTGGAACAAGCCAAGGAGACCAAACAGGCTTCTGAGAAGCAAATCTCTGAACTGAAAGGTGAGTGTGGGTTAGCCTCATACCCAGGATGGGAATGTCCAACACTGGATGGGTTGGACACTGATTTACTGCCATAATAGCTGCTGGCCTACATGCAACGTACGTGCCTGACCTCATTTGTAGCATTGTATAGAGTCTGTTGTGTGCACATAAAACTGTGCATGTGGTGATCAGAAGCTGCTTGTCAGCTTTCACTACCCTGGTGAGGAGCAACGGTGGATGTCTGCAGTTGTACTCAGACCTTCGTTTGACCCTTGTGTGTGTGTTTCACTGTGTACGTATGCTTCACCTGGACAGAGTCCTGTGCAGAGATGGAGAAGCTTAGCACCAGCGTGCAACAGAGTTTGAGTAAATCTGAGCAGATCTGTGAGGTAATGTCGTGTACGCACCAGCACACACCAGCATGTGATTGTGTATGTTATTGTCAGCACTTCATCCAACTAAATTTGTATGCATCGAGGGGCAACCGCACTCCTGGTAGCCGCGGTTAAATGGTAGCTCAAGCTAAGTGTGTCAGTTCGTTCCAATTATCACACATCATGTGAGTATCATGATAGCTATATACAGGGATGATCAGAAATAATTATTTAGAGTGCTCTCGAGTACCCTTTCATAAAGTACGTGTAGCCGTGTTGCAACCCCGGTTGCGTAGCGCAGTACGTTCCAATTAACGCACATGCCACGTGGCACCCACGCTCAGTCGATCGCGAGCAATGGCGACCAAAAGGAAGACAAGACATTATTACAGCACTCGCAACTTCCCCAGCACGGTGAGTTTTGGCATGCAAGCGTCAGTGAACGACAGCGATCACGGGCGTGTGGTCAGAATCTTCGTGTGCCTTTCCTAAGAACGGTACTGCCACCGGAAGTCGAAGAGAGCGCTCGAGTAATGGCGGCCACGGCGAGACAAAACCGCTCATATCTCCACCACCAAGGTGAGTTTCAGCACAATTATTTTGATTTTGTGTCACTGCATCATAGCGATCACGACGGTGTAGTCAGAATCTTTGTAGGCCATTCGGAAATAGTCAAACGTTTATTAATTATTTACATTTCATTACGCGGCACAATTTTTCCTATACCAGGAGTGTAATAACCACCATTCCATTTAGGAAATATTTACACATTTGATATCCTATGCCTATTAACCTTCAAAGGACAGAGAAGCCCTGCTGGTGGAAGCCAACCAACAAATTGCTATACACTCTGAAGAGAGTTGTAGAAGGGAGCAACAGATGAAAGATTTGGAAGAGGAAAGGTTAGACCGGGATGTGATGCAATCTCAAGGGTTCAGCTAATGATACCCTAAACTAGCCTCATGCCCAGGCAAGAGTGCATGATGACATCATCGTCATTGCCTCCGCGCCAAAATGTCATCATCCACTCTTGACCCTCCCAGTTGCAGCTTTGGACAAAACTGCAATACAAAGTTTGCGGGGGGGGGGGGGGGGGGGGGGGGGGGAGCCCAGACCCTCTCCACCCAGCTGGTCATGTGTGTACGGCTTTGCTGCATGCCTTCCCAAGCATGTGTGACTGGCCGGGCCGAGAGGGTCTAGCAGGCCTGACTGGGAAAGCCTAGGTAAAAGGGTTGTCAATAATTGTCTTACTATCCAACAAATATTTATTCTTGTACATATATTCACTGCCTGCATATGATGTACACAGTGCGCA
>OZ007516.1:11714522-11787969 GCA_963931865.1 Axinella damicornis | reverse complement strand
GTCCACCTGTAACTCATGTGCACATAGCAGGGTGTACTGGTGTTTCTTCTTCACTGTGGCATCAACTACTAAACATCACTATTTTATCGCCAGCTCCCAACCTCCTCTCTGGAGAGAGGCTAGGAGCTGGGTCACATGACCTGCCTGATCCCCCCTGCAGGAGCTCACAGGAAAAAGTGAAAGATCTGACGAAAGAGGGCCAAGGCCTCCGGGAGCAGTTGGCGACAGCACAGACAGAAACACACCAGAGGGATAAAGAGATCAAAAGGTCATTTGAGAATAGCAGAATATATGGGGCACAACTTAGCCTCATTCCCAGGCCGCGTGGGAGCGAGGCTACATGTAGCCTCGTACCCAGGCCCCGGCGGTCGGGGCCTGGGTACGAGGCTAGAGGCTACATGATACTGCATGACCTCCAACCCACTCTCTGAAGTCAATACAGAACTGGAGAGTGATGAGGTTGAGAAATGGCGTTAATGCTTCCTTGCTGGCTGTACATTATATCATAGTACTTTCTGGCCTCGTTCCCAGGCCCCATTTTCGGATTGGGCCTGGGAACGAGGCTAAGCACTTCTGCTTCAAACACAATCTGATTTGCAGACCATGCTGGGTCTTGGAATGAGACTATGCTACCAACTTTCAATATCGTATGTCACTGTATCACAGGCAGGAGATGGAGCACCAAGAAGCCTTGGAATCAATCACTCGCAAATGCCTGGCATTCGAGGAAGAACTTGGTAATGCCTCAGAGTTATTCAGCCAATTTGCACACAAGCCCAGAAATTATTGCTGCTGAGAGCACTTTACTGGAGACACATGCATGTCGTTCATTGTACACACGTACATGTACTCATTGTTTGTACGTCCATGTACACACAGCCCAACAGAAGCAGATCAGTAGGGAGACCCAGGCTGTGTTGAAGTCTCAGGTCATGACAATGGAGGTGTCCAGCAAGGAACAGTAAGCTCCCCTCTACAGCTTACACACAGCCCCCCCCCCCCCCCCCCCCCCCCCCCCCCCCCCACACACACACACACACACACACACACAAGCTCCCTCTTCTCCTGCATACACACACACACACACAGTGTCACACACACAGTGTCACACGCGCGCGCACACACACACACACACACACACACACACACACACGTGTGTAACTGGTAACTGATCTGTTAACGTATTAGTACTCTTCCCAGACTGGGCTCTCTTCCCAGACCGGCTCTCTTCCCTCCTATGCAGGGCTAAAGAGTGCAAGAGGTGGATCCAGGAGTGCCAGAGTGCTCTCAGCCATCTCAAAGAAGAACAGGTCAATGGACTATAAAACTCACTTGTCAACACAGTAGGGCTTATGTAGCTTTGGATTGCTGGGTTCGGTAAACTGCAGGCGTATAGTCCACTAATACTGTCCAATGAGCTCACAGCTCACCTGGCACACATAAGCAGGTGTCCCAAATGATACTACTGACTTTCTTGCACCATGGCAGACTGAGAATGCCACTCTGAGGGCTCAGATTGACAAGATGAAAGTGGATCACCAGCAGAGCGAAGAGGTCCTGAGGTCTAATCTCCAGCAGGTATGTATACAGTGCAGCCTCGTTCCCAGGCTGCATGGGAGTAGAGAAAGCAGCCTGGGAACGAGGCTAGTATACAGTGATGTGTGTGCACTATCTGAACTGGCTTGATTCTCCACGGGCACCCATCGCTTGCAGTATACACATACAGAGGGGGGAAGGAAGGCCTGGGGGATTTGGTCGTATGCATGGGGGCAGTGCCCAACGAAGGATGCCAAAGCCCGTTCTTGTAATGTCTGTCTAAGGGAAGGGCCAGGGGAGTGAGGACACTATACTATAGCCTTGTTGTCAAGGTCCACACTATCCTCGTACCCAGGTGGGGGAGGGGCCTGGGTATGATACTAGGTCCACACTATCCTCGTACCCAGGTGGAGCGGGCCTGGGTATGATGGTCTACCCACACGTATACCACACATGCATGCACGTACCCCCACCCCGTACCACAGTCATACATAACATGTACATACACCCCACTACATACATGTACAACCAGGGTTGTTGCAATTACTGCTTTCCAGTAATCAATTATGATTACAATTACTAGCTCTTTCCAGAAGCCAATTAGCATTACAATTTCAATTAATTCCACACAATTACAATTACGATTACAATTACACACTATACATTTGCAACATGCAATCCATTATAGGTGGAGCAAAACCTTGTATGTTTCGTTGGATATTTATAACTAGCTACTCAAATTTTTGTAACCAGTATGTGTTTTATGTTGGGGAGCATACTTATAGATATTGACCTCCTGTGTATCCATCCTCACTGGAGAAATAAATTTGATAGGAAAAAAACATTTCACATGAATTTGGAATTCATTGAGTAGTTGAGCTTCAACCACAAGGTAATCAACTACAATTGCAACTACTCAGACAAAATTATCATCAATTACAATTAAAATTACGATTACATAGGAATTTGTAATTAATTGTAATCGATTACAATTACAAACTACCATTACAACAACCCTGATGTACACATGCATTCTTAACCCCCTAGGTACTGGGCATTGCCGAGGAGTTGAAGGCAAAGGAGACTCAGAGCAAGGCAGAACTGTTAGAGAGGTGAGAGAGGAGTACTCTACCATGTGATCATTCACATCATGACATGCACTTGTTGATATATGTTATAGGCTACCCAGCATAGCCTCATTCCCAGGCCTCCATGCCCAGCTTTTGGGAACGAGGCTACGCCAGCAGGTGGAACATTTAATGTCATGGTTAGTACATTACTTATCCATGCAGGCAAAACGGAGAGCTTCACGCAGAGCTGGAGGGGTGAGTTTCTCCAGTCAGCTAGTCCATCATTCTCAAGTCTCCAGCACCATGTTACTGTACCCCCCCCCCCCCCCCCCCCCCCCCCCCCCCCCCACACACACACACACACACACACACACACACACACACACATGCTCTGCAGAGTAAGTCATCAGTTACAAGAAGCAAGCGAGAAAGTCACCACACTTCAGAAGCAGTATGTTGTTTCACCCTTGGCATGTTGATGGCTCACTGCAGGTGTTCACTGTCTCTTTGGCAAGGGGATACGTATTGTTGTGACTACATGTAGTGTGCCTCAAATCCCCCCCTTCCTACAGTGCCACCGCCACAGCAGAGGAAGTTGTGGAGGAGAGAACGGGCAAATTGAAGCAGGAGATGAGCCGGAGACTCGTGGAGACCCAGAAGAAGCTCTCCATACAGGAGGCACAACACACAAAGTGAGACACAGTGCATCCAAAGCATCCAGAGTCGGTTTCAAGAAATCCCACCAGAATGTTTTTAGTGCCAGCATCCAACTTGTGCAGCAGTGTATGTCTATATGGGATCAGGGGCGGCAGAAGCACTGTAGGGAAAGTATAGTGGAGGCGTTACACATCCAGAGGCTGGGAAGCAGTCAAAAAAGATTTAGGACCTCGAGATTGCATCTGCTGTCACTTCAGACGCCATACAGCAAACATTGGTCCAGCGGTCACCGGGTCTGCTGGACCTGTTCCACCACCCCTAGAGTAAATCAGAGGTGGGGGAGGGTCATATGTCATGTTTCCTCTCTAGAATGCAGTGGATCCAGTGACAGGGTCCTTAATGTAGTACCGCCTCCCACTCGCCATACCGGGCACTTACAGATATAATACATTTGTCCTTTATCTCAGACTGCAGAGTGATACGGCAGCTCAGATAGCCGGGCTCAATGACGAGCTACGGAGGTAAGTATAGATAGCCTCACTCTAGCATAATTATGATGACATCATCGTCGTTGTGGTCCTCCTCTGGCCTTCCGCACCACCGCAATAGATGATGTCATCATGCACTCTTGCTGCAATAAGAAGTTAATTTGACCATGAACACAAGACACAACTGCAGCCCTTCCTTGCGACAATTGCCATGACATCATTTGTTTTCTTCCTCCGTGCAACAGAAATATGTCTAGAGCAACCATATGTTCCTTACCCCCATGAACATCTGGCCCGCATTCGGCAAGACTATATAGTTGCAAAGTATTACAACTGAGGTTCTAGGATCACCTGCAATCATACTGCACTCTGCCTGGACGAACAAATTCCCCATCATTTGAATCTGAGGTAGGCTTAGTTATGTGGTGAAAAGACAGTGTATAAAGTCAGTGTATAAAGGGGTTGAAGGACAAGCTTATATCTAATGATTCTGCTGCTCACCTGTGTATATGAAAGGCTCTGCAAATTGCTCTTCTACCCATCCCGCAAACTCCTCAAAGTTCAAAGTTCTACGCATGCGCAGTAGAGCTTACACGTGGAAGACCCCAATATTTATTAGTATTTATGGGCTCCTGCAGTGCAGTATAGCAGCTATTCGCGCGTCTACACAGCCACAGTCTGCCCGATCACCTCATGCAGGTAGGATTTGTCTTTGCGGTAGACAGAAGATATTTGCTAAGGTATGGTGGGGTAATTCGGGCTACTGGGTAATTCGGGCCACTTCAACGTTGCAACAGGAAAGAAGCATCCATTGGATTCTTGCTTCTAGTGAGTTGTAGGCAGGTTGAGTCCCTGGATATACATGGCCAGAAGTTTGCCTAAAGTCTGTCCATTTTTAGTTACCGTTGACCTGAAGTTGAAGTGGCCCGAATACCCCGTGGCCCGAATTACCCCGTGGCCCGAATTACCCCGCCCTGCCTTAGTTTGTAAGTTGTGTTCATATTTCGGTTGTACAAAAGCTGTTACAGCATTAGCCAGTTTTCATTTTCCAACCATTTACACTGACAAACAAGCAGTAGAAACAAGTGTTAGACACCTATATCAATCTTCACATTGTACACATAATGGCAAAATATAAGACATGTAAGCAGGAAGTAACACCTCCATTTAGTGACGTCACAATCATGTTCATTGTCTACATGTACACCGAGCATTCCAACGGTACCAAGCCACTCCCACTTTCACCTTCAAACCTATGTAAGCAAAGCAGTGCAAAGTTGTCATGTCTGATAAACAGTTTTACCGGCTGAGTATTGCTATAAGTATACTGTACATGTATAGTGATACACAATGTCATAAATATATTCTCCCTTCCCTAATAGCCCTCTTCCCCTCCCGTTCTTTATATACTCTCCACCCTATACTTTGACTCTTAGGTTCATCACAATTAAGTACTCAGCTGCTGGCATTGTGATGCCCTGCGGATGGTTCTGCGTCTTTAGGAGAGTGGTGTGAGAAATTGGAGACGGAGATCTTAATGGAATGTAGGCGTGGATTTCTGGAGAATTCCCCTGGCACTGGCACTTGATTATCCCTCCCCCCATCTCAGGCAATGCGTAACCTCCATGTGGTGTTCACGATGAACCCTTCCTCTGAGGGACTGAAGGACAGAGCAGCCACCTCCCCTGCCCTAGCTCTTCAACAGGTGAGAGGGGACCGCATACAGTGTAGTGTGTGTGCGTGTAACTCAGACCCATTCTGATGTAAGCAAATCCTGAGAATCTGATAGTCTTGTTTAGTAGCCATGGCTATGATTTGAGTTGCATTTGAACAACTTCATGGCAGAAATGGCCACAACCACAACCATTTTACTGTGGGCATGAAGAATGGAGAACAGATTGTTGGTCATGGTTCCCGAGAACTGGCTGGCAAAGTTCGGCTTTTCCTGAGGTAGGGAGGGCAATCAATTTGCGAAGTCATTGGAAGAGTGAGGAAATGTTACCGCTTCATAGCAAAACATACAGCAGCTTGTACATTTGCATCAGCCCCAGCAGCTTGTATATTTGCTTCAGTCCCATGTTGCAACATTGTGATCTGCATTGATCATCCCAACATAAGGCCTTTCAAATTGCATTTCTACGAAACAGTTCATGATATTCATGACCCCCCACAAGCCCAGCAATCGGAGGTCAAAGTAGATGTCAGCTGGATTTTTGCCCAGCATTTCCCTAAACTTGGGCCAGATCTGACTGATGGCACACTTTACACCACCAATTTGCATGTCCAATGTACTGTTAGGAGGATACGAAGATGATGTGGTGAGTGGTGGATACAGACAATCCTGAAGTACACCCATCCTTCTCCATTAGCTGCTGGAGCTGCTTATATGGTCAAATATCTCTGCTTGTGTATTACAGGAGTGAAATTAATTTCCTAACCTCGTTCCCAGCCCCCCCCCCCCCCCCCCCCCCCCCCAGCTTTTTGTCACTTGCGGTAAGCAAAAGCCTGGTATGTTTCCTCACGTGAGCATTATGTCATCGACAAATGGCCAAAATTTTCTGAACAGTAAAGTTTCGTGTATTGTTCAACCAACTACACGTTCAACGCTTGGTGTGTATGACAGTCGCCCCCCGCTGGCTACATATGTGTTGCTGTTCTGAGTCGCAGTTCGCCCACGCTCAATTAAGTGCTTCTCAGGTCTGTTAACCCTTTAACCACTGAAATCTTCCCACCAAGACAACAGAGATATGATATATATGATATTCATACAACCAAGAGCGCCATGCAATGTACAATGTCATGATTCTTTTTTCTGCCTTCCTCTCCATCTGGGCCCACCCCTCCCTCCCTCGCTCTCTCCCTCCCTCCCTCCCTCCCTCTCTCCCTCCCTCCCTCCCTCCCTCCCTCCCTCCCTCCCTCCCTCCCTCCCTCCCTCCCTCCTTCCCTCCATAGTGAGCGAAGCAGGGGTATATCGTCCCCACGTGGCTGGGATCCATGGCCGGTTCCTACTCCATCGTACTGTCAGGAGGATACGAAAATGATGTGGTAAGTGGTGGATACAGACAATCCTGAAGCAGAGCAAATTATAACGGTCGGTCATCGGACAAATGTCCGTGCATTTCCGTTCATTGTCCGTCCATTTACAGTGCTGGTCTGACAGAATGGCCGGACGGAAAACGCCCATCGAGCGCTAGCGAGGCATAGTCGGAATTAACGTGCTGTTTATGGAAGCGCTGTGGTTTGCAGATTCTTGGTGTCAGAACCACTCGTATATGGGCAGTCTTCCAGACTCTTCCGCCGTGCGCGAAGAGTCTGGTACCGAGACTAAGCGAGGCAGGACCTTCCACAAAGTGTGACAAGCGCCAAGTGACAAAGGCTACGTTCGAAAAGTGGCAGCATGAGCACGAGCGGGACCTGTCCTGGCTTCGATGTGAACTCGAGCGAGACAAGCGCTACGTACGTGGCTTCTCTCTACTGCGCGCCGTGTGTAAGAAGTACAAAAGCAATCTGAAGAATTTCTGGAGGGCCTGGACCTCTGGTTCAACGAACCAAAAAGTGAGCACTGTGCTTGACCATGCTACTAGCGAGGTCCATAAGGCGGAAATGGCACGACTGCGAGCGCATCGCGCGAAGGCGAGTGGCGGGTCTGCAGTGCTGACATCGACGATTGGGCGAAGCTTGTCGACTTTGGATCATGACACGCGGTCGCAAATGGAGAGGAAGTTCGATCTGTGCTTCGTTATGGCCAAACACAGTATCGATATCCCCGTTGCCAAAATATCCAGTGCTGGAAGAGCGCCGTGTGGTAGATGTAGGCCACGCCTATAGAACTCCCTCGTCGGCCAGTCTTTCTTTCACTGGCTTCATTGCTACAAGTCAGCGTCAGGGCTTCTTTAATTCACATTCCTGCGGAAGCCATTTCTTTGGGCTGCCAATAGATGGGACAACTGATGCAGGTAATGTGGAGGAGGAGCTCATAGCCATACTTTACTGTGCCAAAGATGATGCTTTGCAGCAAATGACCACCAATAGTCGCTTCCTGTCCCTATTATATGACTCGTGATTATAACAATACAAATTACTGAATGTGCGCATTATGTGTAATTGTATTATGTATGAGCAACCAAATTTTAAACGTCCGGCCAGATTTTGCTAATGTCAGACCAAAACTGAAGTTGTTCTGACATTTGTCAGAACACCGGAAAATGATTATAATTTGCTCTGTGAAGTGCACACATCCTTCTCCATTAGCTGCTGGAGCTGCTTATATGGAGAAAGATCTCTGCTTATATATTACAGGAGTGAAATTAATTTGCTAGCCTCGTTCCCAGCCCCCCCCCCCCCCCCCCCCCCCCCCCAGCTTTTTGTCGCTTGCGGTAAGCAAAAGCCTGGTGTGTTTCCTCACGTGAGCATTATGTCATCGACAAATGGCCAGAATTTTCAGAACGGAAAAGTTTCGTGTATTGTTCGGAACCGGTGAAGGTCTTGTGACCCTACTACTTCAAGTGCATAATAATTTTTGACAGAACATAAACCATGCAGCTCTACAACGATGCACAACACTTGCCAGCATCAAGTTTTTGTCTCGGCACCGAAGTGCCGAGACACAGTGCTGGATGCGTAGGTTGGTACGTACGTACATACGTACGTGGTATGTACATACGTCGCTTTTCGCAATGCGCCTGGGGTGTCAAACGTATTTATAGCCTGCAAGTAGATCGTCAAAAGTGAGTACGGGTTTGCATGGCTGCTCATGAATCCTCTTACCAAGAGTAAGCCGCTAGTACTTAATTCAGGACAATGAATACTCACTCATCCATATAGCTACACAGTGTGCTGCACTCAGCCATCCCAAGTGCATACTAACTCACTCAGCTCTAGCTAGCTAGATAGATAAGTGCTGAAAGAATTGGCCAAGGTGTTGTCTAGGTCCATTTATGAAGACACGACCATACTGCTTTCACCCTTTGGGTGAACATTCCCACCTCACCCTGACCCACCCCTTGCTCACACAGAACCTCCAAGGATATTGACGCTGAAATTCTCATAGCTAACAGGTTTTGCAGTCATAAAGGGTTGAACAGCTGCCATGTCCTATGCATGATTCTAGCTGATACCAAGTCGTGCCGAGACACATCAAGTCTTTTAAAGACTCACTTGTTATTACTGGCTTGAAGGAACTACAGCAGGAAATCAAGCAAAATTTGTGAACCAAGTATTAGTTCATCATCCATCCTGAAATCACCTCAATTGCATGTTGTAGTCCATTATTTCAGCTCTGGAATTATGATTGCAACCGGCAAAATAATTGTCTCGTGTGTCAAAAAACATACTGCCGACATTTGCTAGTTTATGTGCAATGTGTGGAATAGAAAAGTGTATTGTAAGAATGGTGAATGCACATGAAATTATAGTGCTATGTCCATGTTTCTTAGTAGCTTTTGGATGAAACTGTAGTCGTGCATAAGTGTTCGATATTCAGGACCAACATCAGGGCTGTCAATTGTAGGAAGTGCATGTTTGTTTGTGAGATATTGTTGTTCAATATCTTTGATTTGGTTGAGCTTAGAAGTTCTGGTTTGAAGTATCTTGAGTTGGAGTTGTGCCAGGATTGTTTTGTGCTCTTCATGCATACTCCTTGACCCATTAGTTTTCTTCATCTGAGACCTCAGTTTGTCAAACCTCATGGAAGATCACTTTCTCCTATAACCTTGCCAATTGCAATTGCAGATGTTTGCAGATGGTGCTTGTCTGGTACAGCTTCTACTGTGGTACAGGTATTAATCATTGTAACTTCCTCTTCATTTTCACCAACATATTGTGAAAAATGGTTTGTCTCAATCCCAATATCTTCACCCTCCGAGTCTTTAGGATTCTCTTGAAATTGCAACTGAAGTGTCTTTGACGTAAGTGGAAGTTGTCGATGAGGTGTAGATAAGTTACAAAGTGTGTTTGATATGGCATCATTGGGGGGGTTGAAGTTGGAACGTGGGGTGATAGGGAA
This sequence comes from Axinella damicornis, assembly GCA_963931865.1. Lineage (NCBI taxonomy): Eukaryota > Metazoa > Porifera > Demospongiae > Axinellida > Axinellidae > Axinella > Axinella damicornis. The sequence goes on along the minus strand of OZ007516.1, from coordinate 11,778,214 downwards.
ACAGACAGTTGGTGATGTGAGAGGTTACCTCTTGCTGGAGTAGAACACATGATGGGGGATTGAAGCTCATTTATCGGACTTTGTTACGTCTCTTGGTATCTCTGACTGGACCATGGTACTGGCTTCAGAGACTGGCTCTTCGTGTTGGGACAGCAAGGTGCTTGTGGCTGGTATGGTACTGGGGTTTCTGTTTGTAGGTTTAGTGGGTATCTCTCCTTGCTGTGATAAAAGGAGTGTACCATCTTCATTGTAGGTATTGATTTTCAGTGCTGGTAGTGGAGTCTTGGTGGCGAGTAACTCTTTCCATAGCTTGGTCTTTTCTGTTTCCATCATTTTGATGCTGGTATTGCGAAAGTGGTGCAGCATTGGGCCCTTGTCGTGGAAATGTGGGTCTTCATCACCATCAAGGAAAGTATAGCGGGTTGTTTGCTTCCTTCCACCACACTTCAGGGCCTGGTATGAGGTAATTGCATACTTTCTCAAGGTGTGCTTGCCAGCTGCTGCTACGGTGTGACAGAAAGTCTTTGTGTATACTGGTACCAGGGTACTTCGCAAGGTGTTTAGCTGCCTTTGTTACCTTTGAATCCTTTGCTGTCACTGAATGAAGCAATGACCCTTGCTTTTGTCTCATCTGCAGCCTCAGTAAGACTTCTGGGATCACCTGCTGGGGCCGGCGGTTAGTGGCATTGAGAGTGGTTCTCTTGACTTGCCCAAACAATCTCTCCTGACACTCAGCATTGACAGACCTGAGGCAGACGATTTCATATTGCTGGGCAGCGTGAGATGAGAGGTCGTGCAGGTAGGAACCAAACATCTTGGCTTGGGAAATTTCCTGTGGGTTGAGGATGAGCTCTGTGCACATTTCATGGTGTAGCCACATGCAGTTGTATAAGCGGAGAATATTTCGGGGGGTTCGCTCACTGTCTGGGGAGTACAGTATATGTGAGACTTGGACGATGTTTCTGTTCCCTTCGCCCTCCCCCTTTCTGTTCCCTTCCCTCTCCCTCTTTCTGTTCCCTTTGCCCTCCCCCTTTCTGTTCCCTTCCCTCTCCCTCTTTCTGTTCCCTTCGCCCTCCCCCTTTCTGTTCCCTTCCCTCTCCCTTGCAGTTCCAGGGCAAGTGGTTTGCAATGTTTCTCCTGGACACACCAATCCTGCCAGAGAAGAGGCCATTTCTCCACAGCAACTGCAAACCCAGAAGCAAAACCACAAAATAGGTTTGTGAGATTGTGTTCACAGGATACCTTTCTAACACATATATAGTTACCCTGCATGCGCATGCGCGAAGCCGGGTTAAGCAATCAGTCTTGTCTGTCAGTCAGCCAGTCAGTCAGTCAGTTGTCTGTCTGTCTGTCTGAAAAAAATCTCACCACATAGACCCTTCGAAAGGGAGTCAAACAATAGAAATGGCCATAATCGAACACAGTATACGCGATAGCACCTGTTCGATGCGCATCGGCAGAGATGTCACGTCGATTGTAGCTGCAGTGTATCCTGTAGGCGTTCCGCGCGGGGTATGTGTTCTATGAACACCTCTAGTTATTATTAGGTCATGAGAGTAGGAGTAAGATATTGACTTGCTGAGGGAAAACCCATCACTATAATGACATTGTGAATGACACGCACAGCAGTTTCTTCATCACATCACACCTCCACAACCCTCCATGTTTAGCTTCAGGCTACTTGTGTCAGAATGTAGATGTTGACTCTTGGTGCACCTGAAATTGGGTGGCGTGTGAGGGGGGGGGGGGGAGGTGTAGTGGGAAGCTACAGTCAAGTAGGTCAACTTCTCTGTACGAGAGTAAGAGACATCATGTGTCATGAGCTGTAGACTGTAACTACTAGCCAGTAACTGATCCTCCTCCCCCCCCCCCCCCCCCCCCCCCCCCCCCCCCCACACACACACACACACACACACACACCACAGTGGCAGACCAGTAATTGGACTCATTTTGCCATCCAGTAAATCAACACATTGTTTATATCATTGTTCACAGACCTATTCCATTCAGATGAATTTTGTTTATACAACCGCCATTCTAGATCTTCTGGACATTATAGAGCTGTAAGCATGACATTAGAATAAGAATGTGCTGATCATGAAATACCAGTACGTGGACAAAACAGACATCTCGGGCCACCAGCGGATCAACACTTTGGCAAGTGATCGCTAAATATGAGTCTACAGCTGCTAGATTCCCCTCTCCTCCTGGGGGGGGGGGGGGGGATGTGCACTATGCTGCATGGTATGACCAAACCGCAGCAATTTGTAATTGATCACCAACGGAGTCTGGTCAATAACAGGATGGACACATTGCATTATAGCAATCACTTCCCTGCAGATCGAGCCTCATTCCCATGATGGCTAGTAGGCTTGTGAATGTGGCAGTCACACAACAAACTAGATCTATATAGCTGTAGGTAGCTAGTTTCTCTTTCTCCACATTTGTCACAACTGTTGCTGCAAGCAGAATGCATATTATAATAAACAAATTATGTTGCGTGGGAGCTAGGTTAAAAAGTGCCGACCAATTAATATTACTATAGAGAAATTGGAACCCACGAGTAAAATACCCTGGGGTTTTGGAACCCCTTGGCAATGGGGAGTGTCTGTTTCCCCTAGCCTCGTTCCCAGGCCCCATCCGAAATTTTTTTTTTTTTTCATATGGGGCCTGGGAACGAGGTAGTCTCGTGCCCAGACCACACCCCGAGGGCAGAGACGTACGTCTCTCTCCTCGGGGGGTGTGGTCTGGGCACGAGACTAGGAAACGAGGCTATGTTTCCTGATGGCCGACTTTCTGAGTGTTTGCAAGACTATTTTGATGCCGCTGTCCGGATTTTGTCGTTGGAGAAATCAACCCGCGGACGCTAGAGGATGAAGACGGTTCGACACCGCTTCACTATGCGTGTGGAAGCGGTAACGTGCAATTGGTGAGGATTCTCATCCAGAAAATACCACTGCAATCCTGGAAGCAGAGGATCCCTATACTACATGCGCTGCACACGGCTTGCAGGTACGGGGGGGGGGGGGGGGGGGGGTATGGAGTTGTCATAAATGTAAGTACTACATGCAAGTGGGTGTGGTACCGTCCTAGTTCTGTGGACCTGAGTGGGTGGGTACTTGTCTTGCTAGCTATAATATTATACCAAGAGAGTATAATAATAAGAAGAGAGTATTGAACTCGCTATAGCTAACGTTGAATGTATGCGGAAAGTAACGTGACATCCCGTATTGTGCACGTGATCCACACGGACTTGACTACCCGTAAAATATGTCCGTATACTATTGGTAATCGGAAATGTATGCTGACGTCGCAGTGCAGTATGGAGCATTTTAGCCAAGAGTGTGTTCCTGCAATTCCGGCTGAAGTAGACATTGGAACGACATTGGACATTGGAACGAAGAGAAAGAGAGGCAGCGTTACTAGTAAGTCAAAGAGGCCCGGGAAGAGAAAACAAGCAGCCAAGGTAGACAAAGAGAACCAGCCCCCAGGCAGTCTGACTCTAGGCTCCAGGAAAGCCTCTACATCGGGTGCTGCTGAAGCAGATACTATTAGTACAACGATAAGAAGGGTTCTCACAAAGGCAGAAAATAAACAAGTTGCAGATTCAGTACTAAAAGTAGACACAGCTGACCTGGTAGCTTCAGTGCTGCAACAAGTGGACAATGAGTTACACATACAATCTTTTCAGGCCAGATCAGAGCTTTGGGAGAGGTTTAAAGTGTCTGATATATTCTTGTCAGAGTGTAAGGCATGAAGAGGTCTATACCAGGTAACATACATTCAATGCTCTACTGGGAAGGATAAGCATGCTCGATTTCAGCTGGAATGGTACCAGCAGTGTAGCTTCATGCTAGTAGATCAAGACAATCCTTCAACAGCCAATGCTGTCAGATCAACTCAACGTTGCTTGTCTGATGCCCGCGATATCAGTAGCTGGGTAGACTTCAGAAAGAACTGCTTACATTTTTGCACTACGCATGATGCAAATGCTGTGATGATTGTGGTACAAGGTGCTATCTTCAATTTTCTCACACACGAAAGAGCCACTAGCATATCAAGTATGTCATCAGTGCAGGATGATACCTCAACTCCATCTAAGCCACCTGCAACAGAACCTGAGGATGTATACTACCGGTTTGGTGGAGCTGCCATCGCTACAATGCTACATAATAGATACCGTTCTATGTACACCAGCCCTGCAGACAAGAGAATCACTATTTCCACTGAAATTTCAGTTTTGAAAGCAATGCAGTGTGATGACAAAAGTGTTGTCCCTACATCACCTCAATACAGAGACGGAGGCTTCATGTACTTCCCTGATCAAGCTCTAATTCCCTTCATCAAAGCCGTTGATAACAAAATCAAGAAAGTTGCCAACAGTAAAGGCATAAGGGAACATGGAAGAAACATTGTTGACGTGGCAACTGAACTGGCACGAATGGACAAATCACTTAAGAAACTATTCGAAGAATTCATGCAGACAAATTTTGAATCCCTAGATGAAGCACTTACACTCATAAACTGTGTGTATGCTGAATTCTTTCGCTTGGGTGAGTTTATGGATTGCTACAGGCAAATTCAAGCTACCAAGGGTGGATCAGCTGGACAAAACCTCCATGATACCTTGTTAAGTCAACACATCAACCTTCAGAGTCAGATCTCATAGATGTACATGATCACAATGTCATAATAAACACATGTACTCACATAATAAACAAATGTCAATTTGCTGAGTGATTGTACTTTTTCTTTTCCAACGAGACAGATGTGCTACTGATAGCAGCATCTCTGTGGCCTTTACCACTTGGATGGTGTGTTGCGATACTACGAACCATACAAGCAGCCCTCGCAGTAGCATAGTTGGCTGAGTCAAGCTATCCACCAGCAGCAAATTTGTATTGGCTAAAGAGTGTCTCCACAGCACTACCAGAAACTCTTAGGGGAGATATGAAGTGATTGGGATGATGCCTGAAGAAGTCTTCACATAGAGCTTGAAATCCATAAACATCGGTCTTCAATAGGTCCCATGCTACAAGGATGATGACACAGTAATCTTATAATAACACTCATGAATTAGTATCTAGATTTACTTACTCTGCCAAGCAAGGAACTTCTTTTGCTGGTTATTTTAAGCTCCGGATCTGTAAATGTATGCGTGTGTGGGAATGTGAATGAATGTGTGTGTATATGGGTGGGGTAGAGAGAGTGCTTCTACAATGTACCTTCGTCTATCAAAGTCTGCAACCAATCTGCAAAAAACGAATATCCCTGCTTGACATTGTGAAGAACTTTCATATCCATAGCAAAAACCCAGTTGTGGCTCAGCAATCCTTGCTCGAACAGCAGGTTGCAGGCTGACAGATACTGAAAGGTGCACCTCACTGAAGGAGTATCAGGTGGTGGAGGATGTTGGGAAATGTAACTATTGAGCTCAGTCAGCACATGCTCCTTCTGTATGTGTAAAAATATTCCAATAAAAGACCACCACATGTACATGTGTACAAAAAAGAAAATTTGAGCACCAGCAGGGATTCGAACTCGGATCTCCTGCTTGCTAGGCAGACGTTCTTATCACTGAGCCACTGGAGCTCTGCCTAGCAAGCAGGAGACCTGAGTTCGAATCCCGGGCCGAAGCGTTTGGTTCCAAGACTAGGTGTAGTTGTTGAACAGTAGTGTGTGATCACCGGACTGGACTACCGGACTGACCTTTGGCACCGCAATAGCGTTCGAAATCCATAAGATGATGAGGTCGTACAGTGAATTTTTGATTATCAGACACCTGAACTTTGACTAGCCTCGTTCCCGTTTTTTCTGTTCTTCGGTTTCCGTTGACAATAATACACGGATGCGGAAGGCCCTTCCGCATCCGTGTATTATTGTCAACGGAAACCGAAGAACAGAAAAAACGGGGTAGGCCTGGGAACGAGGCTAAACTTTGACCTATCTGTGCTTCATTCGAAACAAAAAGTGTGTGAACTGTTTGCACTTTGCCTTACGTATATATGGTCGCAACTGCCATGCTGGGGATGAGAGCAGACCAGACTACTGCAATTGCAGCTGTCCAGCGCTGGACTCATGTGTGGACACAATTGGGGAGCAGCAGCTTGTATAACTTATCTTTGTATCCAGGCTCATTTCCTCTTATACAGGAGGAATGAACCTAGTAACACTGAGGAGTTCAAACCGTTTGACTTCCAGTGGCTGAAATTGGCGTCTCACCTGGATGTGTTACCATCAAAAGGCTTGACGAAAGAGCTACAAGACAGACTTGAACAGTTAGCACTACTCATACATATAGGTGTGGTGTAAGACAGTGGCTGAGCACTGCCAAGGGAGTGGCGAATTTGCCGTTCATGTTGCACACACTGTTCACTGCATTCTGTGTCTTAATCAATGCTTAAGGGGAAGTTGGATTGACCGTAGCCAAGCGTAGGTGCGGCCAGCCTATATTTTTTCCAGTACGTACGTCACTTCTAGTATGAATGAATGGTCAGAACTGTCACAAGGACATTGCAAGAGAGAATAGCAGCTTCTCAATCTTAGCTAAGTGTAGTTGATGCTTTCTTCTGCTTTTGCAGTTTGCCCTAGTATACTCTGCCTACCGTTTTGGCATGCACACGTTGCCCTGCAGAAATCACATGGTAACTGAATGTGGTGAAGTTGGTACTTGTTACGTAAGGTGTGCCATTTGTTTCAAAATTATTGTTGATGCTTTTTAGGTAAATGGGTTGTTATTTCATCGCACGATAAAATCATTCTCATCAATCGATAAAATTAGTTCATTGTGCAATGAAGTATATAAATGCATCGAGCGATGAGTTTACCATCGCACGATAAAATCGTTGCGATGAGCGAGCGACCATCGAACGTTGCATCGAGCGCGCTAGCGATGAGCATTACATATTACATCGAGCGATGACATCGCTAGCACGCTAAAATCAGCTCTGGACTCGATAGGTAGGAGGGGTCTGCATGGGTCTGGTAGTCTCAGTAGCGGTACCAGACTATTCGCGCATGTGCGCTAATATACTACTGTGTGGGCACGCGGTACATAAAAAGATGGCTGTTGGCTTTTCTTACCTCCACCGCCTGACGTTGATCTCCCACTGAGGACGACGATTCGCCAAGATTCACCTCTGCCATCCTTCACAACAAGAAACCAGCTCACGAGAAACTACTGGAAATGTGCATGTGTAATGACCTTTGACCTTAGGCATCACGTTTGCCATTTGTCCAGTGTGTGCACGCGTGTACTATAATTATATAGATATAGTCGCTTGATGTAGAAGTCATTGCTGGATGTAAAACTCATCGCTCGATGCAATTACTTCATCGGTCGATTTTATCACGCGATGAAATGATTTTATCGCGGGATGAAATAACAACCCATTTACCTAAAAAGCATCAACGATTTGAAGCAAACGGCGCACCATAGTTATGGGCACTGTTGCATCACACTTTCCTCTTACACTACATGAACAGTGCAGCTGCACAAGGAGGTCCTCGGGTGTATTAAGTCGTGGATCAATCTAATGCACGTTACACGGAGAATGTGCGGAAATAATTGCTAGTGTGCGGAAATAATCATTTAGTGTACGGAGAAAGATAATGGCGGTCTAACAAAACCAGCAGAGTATAGTCTACTAGTGTGTCTCTCTGGATGATAGTTGTAGCTTCGCTTTGTGCTAGTTGTAGCCTATACCTTTGGTAGTTGCTTGTGTGACTCCGTGGTGCCGCTCCTGTGTGGATTTCGAACGGCAGTATATGCTTGACCTTCAGACTGTATGCTGCCGATCGTGTACATGGAAAGTGTTGGAGCGAAGGCGGAGATGAAAACGCGCCTGTATTGTAGCGTTATGTGGCGCAAGAGAAGCTCCAAGGAACACTCAAGTAGAATTCGACGGGGGAATTGTCAGTCTATTGTCATTACTGAAATAACGGTCAAAACACTTTGTTTACAATGGCTCTGGGCTGACATGGAGGCAGACTTTCGGGTTTTTTCGCTGTTTGGTAAGGCTTACCCGCGTCCCCCGCCGGTTTATGAACAACCCCCACAGGCCTAACCTACGTACGAAATTTGAGGCCCGAGCTCTGGCGTCTTAGTCTCCGCCTCAGGCAGTATATGTCCCTGAAGGGTGCGCGCTGACACGCCTGTAGAACCGGATGTGGGCGGAGCCAGGGGGCGGGACTTACTGGTAAACAACAACAAAAGGTGCACCTGTTCAATAAACATAAGTATATTGGAACTGAACCAAGACACCTGGATGTACACAGTTACAAATACAGTGTATGATAGCATTGCTATTAGGCTGATCCATTCCTTAATGCAGGTGAGTCATTCAAGATGACATGAGTGATAACATACATGTCCATAGAGAATGTATGGGGACAGTTGAATTACTACTGATTCTCGTCTGCTGCATCACAAGTGGGGTTTCCTGGAGCGTACAAGGAAGTTATGCACCACCGAAGCATACTCGCTACGTGTACGGAATTACCTACTACCAGACACGTAGATTGTAGTAGTAGTTAATGATTATATACATCACGTGAAGATATATTGTTAAGCTGTTGTACTGCACGTTCCCCATTGTTGAATGAGAGTTGAGAATCCTCTTCAATCGCCAACGCGGCAGCTGCGGGATCATAAGCCATAGCAAATGTGAAGGGTAGCAGAAACATCCGAGGCCAAAAAGGAGAGCAAAGGATAGTCCGAGACTCCGCTACAGCGAGACAATGGCATCCTTCCAAATCGTCCCTCAGGAGAAATTCGACTTCAGTACGCCGGAGGAATAGCCAAGTGGATTCGGAGATTTGAAAGATTTCACCAGGCCTCGGGTTTGAAAGACAATGATGAAGAGGGCCAGGTAAATACGCTCATCTGCGCCATGGGAGATTAAGCAGATGACATCTTATGCGGGCTGGGTCTGTCCGCCAAGGACAAGAAGAAATTCTACACGGTCAGAGACAAGTTTGAGGCCCACTTTGTGAAGCGCCGAAATACGATTTTCTAAATTCAATCAGCGAAAGCAGGAAGAAGCAGAATCCGCCGATAGCTTCATTATCTCGCTGTACTGTTTAGCGAAACATTGCGGATACGGAGCACTCCATGATGAAATGATCCGCGATCGAATTGTCGTTGGTCTACGGGATGCAACCTTGTCTGAAAAGCTGCAGATGGACCCAGATCTGACTCTTGACAAGGCTGTAGTTGCAGCTCGTCAGAGGGAAGCAGTCAAAACGCAACAGGCAGTTGTGAGGGGTGAGCATCCCAGCATTGATGCAATTCGCGCTAAAGTGCCTATAAAGGGAAGCCACAAAGTGGTGGAAATTCTAGCAGACAGCCTCCGGCACAGGGTAGACGTCCCACACAGAGTGCCAAGGTAGCTGCACGAGGTGTGGGAGGCCCAGTACTAGCACTCTACAACCCTGAGTCAGACACTGTTGTCTCGGCGGACGCTTCCTCCTACGGTCTCGGTGCAGTTCTAGCCCAAAAGCAGTCAGATGGGAGTTGGAGACCAGTTGCCTACTCCTGGAGAGCTCTCACCAGCACCAAACAGAGGTATATGCTCAGATAGAAAAAGAGGGTCTGGCAACGATATGGGCTTGCGAGTGATTCAGTGATTACCTCTTGGAGAAACAGTTTCATATTGAAACGGACCACAAACCCTTGGTCTCTCTCCTTGGGTCCAAGAATCTGGACGACCTCCCAATTCAAGTCCAACGATTCAGAATGAGGCTGATGAGATTCCAATACACCATATCACACGTACCTGGAAAGGATCTGACTACTGCAACAGCAGATACACTGTCACGAGCGCCACAAACTACGTCCACTCTCAGTGATGACCAGTTCAGAAGGGACATTGACATGTGTGAATGGAACACACACACCCGTAGAAGGGGAGATGTAGTAGTAATTAATGAATATTCATTATATACATCACGTGGATATATATTGTTGAGCTGTTGTACTGCACGTTCTCCATTGTTGAATAAGAGTTGTGAATCATCGCCAATGCTACATAGATCATGTAAATATAACATCTTCAGTTGGTCTGAGTGAGCACTGGCAATCACCACTAGTTCTGGCGCTGGGGATACTGTTACTAGCGTCTGCATCCTGACCAAGTATTGCTTTTGGTGTCATGCATCACTTCTTCTTTGTTTGCTCCTCTTCGGCAACATACGGTATCAAACTGGCCAAGTGACTAAGATTGCATCAAGGATACAACTTCACAGTACTGTTTGTCAGGGATTTATAGCTGTAAACAAACCTCATCCTTGGACTGTGACCTCAGACTGAGTGTGTTTACAGCCGTATATAAACTGACTACTGCAGTTTAGCATACAAGCTAGGGGATTGTATAATATAGCAACAGAAATTCTGCTCCACGGGTGCAGCTGATCATGAATCCTTCTGCATGCTTCCAACAAAGCAAAGCATGCATCCTAAATGTGTTGCCATGGCGATTAACTGATGTATTGTAGTGTAAAGTGCTAAAGTAGTGGTAGTCTCGGTCCCAGACCCAAACCAACTCCAGTGTGGATCGCTTCCAGTATCACAAGCGGGATACTGGAAGTGATCCCCGCTGGGGTTGGTTTGGGTCTGGGGTCGAGACTAAAGTGGTGGTTGATACAAAACTCTTGTAAACTGCCGTTATTCATTAAGCACTCTTCCCTATTAGGCATAATTTATAACTGTGTACTTCCTTCCTGTCTTGTGGGAGAATTTGTTGTCCATCGTGTTGTCAAAACAAAGTGGAATGGAGTGTAGCAGTGGTGACCACCTCTGATGTGTTCTTGTTCTCATGCAGGGAGGGTCAACTGGCAGTGGTGAGAGTTCTAATTGAAGAATACAAGGTCAAGCCTGAGTGAACTCATAGTGCTGGGTGGACTCCCCTTCACCATGCTTGCAGGTATGCCCGTCCCTGGTGCTGATTGATAAGGAGTGTAGATATGTATGTGTTGGTGGAATTTCAATTGAGATTGCATAATGTGATCTCTGAATCCTAGATATACACACCAATCATCAGATTGCACACCCAGTCTTGATATTATGCAAGAGTGCAGCACAATGGCAACATTGTGTGCGCACGCATATTATGCACTTGGTGTGTGCTGAATGGCTGTCAGTAGCTGTACGTAGCTCCATTACATTGTAGTAGGGTGTATAGAGTTTTGGCGAGGGTGATGGTCGATCTGTTCTCAACTTTAGTCAAACACTCGGAGGTAACATGGCATAGCACAGTGATTTGCTTATCTGGTCGCTGGTGGCACTCAAAGCCTGTAGAAATGTCCGACTTTATTTATCGCAATCTACAATTCTTAGGTCAACGTTCTGTTCTGGGGACAGCTCAAATGTAAGCACCTGCCCAGATCCTTCCTTGCTCCCCATGTGCAGAGCAAATTATAACGGTCGGTCATCGGACAAATGTCCGTGCATTTCCGTTCATTGTCCGTCCATTTACAGTGCTGGTCTGACAGAATGGCCGGACGGAAAACGCCCATCGAGCGCTAGCGAGGCATAGTCGGAATTAACGTGCTGTTTATGGAAGCGCTGTGGTTTGCAGATTCTTGGTGTCAGAACCACTTGTATATGGGCAGTCTTCCAGACTCTTCCGCCGTGCGCGAAGAGTCTGGTACCGAGACTAAGCGAGGCAGGACCTTCCACAAAGTGTGACAAGCGCCAAGTGACAAAGGCTACATTCGAAAAGTGGCAGCATGAGCACGAGCGGGACCTGTCCTGGCTTCGATGTGAACTCGAGCGAGACAAGCGCTACGTACGTGGCTTCTCTCTACTGCGCGCCGTGTGTAAGAAGTACAAAAGCAATCTGAAGAATTTCTGGAGGGCCTGGACCTCTGGTTCAACGAACCAAAAAGTGAGCACTGTGCTTGACCATGCTACTAGCGAGGTCCATAAGGCGGAAATGGCACGACTGCGAGCGCATCGCGCGAAGGCGAGTGGCGGGTCTGCAGTGCTGACATCGACGATTGGGCGAAGCTTGTCGACTTTGGATCATGACACGCGGTCGCAAATGGAGAGGAAGTTCGATCTGTGCTTCGTTATGGCCAAACACAGTATCGATATCCCCGTTGCCAAAATATCCAGTGCTGGAAGAGCGCCGTGTGGTAGATGTAGGCCACGCCTATAGAACTCCCTCGTCGGCCAGTCTTTCACTGGCTTCATTGCTACAAGTCAGCGTCAGGGCTTCTTTAATTCACATTCCTGCGGAAGCCATTTCTTTGGGCTGCCAATAGATGGGACAACTGATGCAGGTAATGTGGAGGAGGAGCTCATAGCCATACTTTACTGTGCCAAAGATGATGCTTTGCAGCAAATGACCACCAATAGTCGCTTCCTGTCCCTATTATATGACTCGTGATTATAACAATACAAATTACTGAATGTGCGCATTATGTGTAATTGTATTATGTATGAGCAACCAAATTTTAAACGTCCGGCCAGATTTTGCTAATGTCAGACCAAAACTGAAGTTGTTCTGACATTTGTCAGAACACCGGAAAATGATTATAATTTGCTCTGATGTGAAGCGTTTGGTTCCAAGACTAGGTGTAGTTGTTGAACGGTTGTGTGTAGTCACCGGACTGGACTACCGGACTGACCTTTGGCCCCGCAATAGCGTTCGAAATCCATAAGATGATGAGGTCATACAGTGAATTTTTGATTATCAGACACCTGAACTTTGACCTATCTGTGCTTCATTCGAAACAAAAAGTGTGTGAGCTAAACCACCTTAGAGCAGCATTGCATAAACCCAGACAGCTTACATGCATGCAGTGGTCTGAGCCCAATTGCGTGGTCGAGTTGTCAGGGGTTTTAGATGTCCGGAAAGGATGTTTTCAGGTCTGCCCATGATCAAAAGTTGAGAGTAGTAGGACCACCTATGCTAGGTTGGCAGAAGAGTGTGTTCCCATAACACCAAACTCTCATGCAACTGGAAGAGCAGGGCACGGAAACAGGACGGGAGTGGGGACAGGAAACGGGATGGGAGTGGGAACAGAAATGGGAATGGGAACGAGAACGTAAACGGGAAACTGAAGATTACTATCCCACTTGCATGCATGATGGACGGACGGTCTGTTTACTCGGACTCGAACAGCATGGGCAAACTTTTCCACCATGAAGCAGCCAAGCCTATAGCTCAGTAAGTGACAAGAACGATCGATCGTCATGGACCATACTGGTCGGGAGTCGGGCAAATATTTGCCTCCAATATAAACATGGACACCAAACACCGTGAAGATGCAATACTTAGGTTAGATTAGGACCAGGGCAGGCTTCAAAAGAGGAATGGAAGCCTGCCCTGGCCCTAGTCTGATGTATCTTCGCTGTATTTGTTGTCCGTGTTTTTATTGGAGGTGAATAATTATTTGCCTGACTCCCAACAACTAATACGATCCATGCAGATCAATCTGTGGAGACATTCTTGTCACTTACTGAGCTAGTCTCGGCTGCTTCGTAGTGGAAAGTTCGTCCATGCTGCTCGAGTCCAAGTCAACAGCCAATCCGTCCATCACACGTGCAAGTGGGATAGTAATCTTCAGTATCCCGTTTCCGTTCCCATTACCGCTCCCATCCTGTTCCTGCTTTTTCAGTTGCCCAAACTACGTATTCAGTTTACGAGAAGGTGATTGTATTAAAGCCCATGGAAGGTACTATTAGTAGCATTGTGTTGGTGTACCTTGGTTAAGTATCAATACGTACATTAAGATTTTACGTGTCTGTGTGTCTGTGTGTCTGTGAGTGACGGAAGTGGGATGTTCGTGGGGCGGGACTAGACTATAGTGACGCGTGACCTTCGTACTTTAATTTATTTACTGAACCTCGAACTCCGCGAAGAATGTTCGAGAACATTGGGCCCGGGTGCCGGGCATGGGCTGGAATCCAGTATGCAATCGGGGAGCAGCAGCCGAAGCGGACGCAATCGGGCGAGCAGCAGTTGAAGCGGGCGCAATCGGGGAGCAGCAGCTGGAGGCGGAGGCAAACGGGGAGCAGCAGTGCCGCAATCGGGCCCGGGAGCAGCAGCTGAAGCGGACGCAAGCGGTGAGCAGCAGCTGAAGCGGACGCAATCGGGGAGAAGCAGCTCTTCAGAGAGCTGTCCGGCGCCGGATTACGCACGGTAGGCGAACAATGGGGAAGTAGCTGAGCGAACGAAGCGAGCTCAGCTACTTGTAATAATTACATACTGATCCCTTGAAATGACCAAATGTGGGGACAAGGCAAGATAGCTCAAAAGAGTTCAAAAAGCCACTACAGTAAATAATCACTAGGGGCAAAAAAATTTTCCCCAAAAATTCTAGGGGATTTAGTGATGGCCTGTTACATTCCATGCACCTCACAAAAAACCTAAGAAACAAGGAGAAATGCCATTAACCAGCCTCAGTCCCATCCCATTTATTAAATTTTTAGGGATGGGATGGTACTGAGGCTGGTTAATGGCATTTCCCCTTGTTTCTTAGGTTTTTTGTGAGGTGCATGGAATGTGACAGACCATCACTAAGTATAGGATAGATCCCTCCCTACAGGGAACTAACCGACTTAAGCGCCCGCGGGAAACCGAGGAAGTGCTAATTGGGTCGAGGGCGAGGGCGCAGCCCGAGACACAATTAGCACTTCCGAGGTTTCCCAAGGGTGCTTAAGTCGGTTAGTTTCCTGTAGGGAGGGGTCTACCTATCTTAGACCATACCGCTAATTGAATAAGGTGACACTAATTGATGATACTAATTGAATAAGGCACATGCAGAGTCATGCAGAGCAGGCAAGTTATAAAAGCCGGAACGGGAAACGAAACGAAACGAAACGAAACGAAACGAAACCGGAAACCACACCCTCCTTCGCGCATGCGCAGACTTCTAAGCTATCCTCGTGTGCGTTCTGCTCCTTCAAAATGTCGCTTTCGAAGTTTGCGTCTACATCTTCCTCTAGTGATTCTGATCTTGAATTGTTGTTGTCAACCGTGAAACGGAAGAGGGCCAGAAAGAGGCTTTTTTCGTCACAGGCGCAAAGGAAGTACTATCTACCATCTACCACCTCTAGTAAACCTGTAAGTTAGTTCGTATAGGTAGCTAGCTAGCTAGCTAGCTAGCTACCCTGCATTGTACTTTTGTGTGAGTCACTGCCAGTCTCGAAAGCCAGAGTATGTTTATTGTGTTGCGTGCTGTGTGTGTTGCACGCTGTGCGTTGCATGCTGTGTGTGTGCATGCGCTGTATGCGTGCGCTGTGTGTGTGCGTGCTATGTGTATGCTGTGTGCTGTGTGCTGTGTGTGTGTGTGCTGTGTGTGTGTGTGCTGTGTGTGTGTGTGCTGTGTGTGTGTGTGCTATGTGTATGCTGTGTGTGGGCTGTGTTCCACAATTAAAAGTGGGCCCATACTGTGGGCTTGTCTTTTCTCTCTCAACAGATTCAACCTGAGATAATAGACCTTTGCTCCAGCAGCAGTTCGTGTGGGGAAGGTGATGATTTGAGTTTCTCCCCAGTAAAGCCTATGATCAAGTGTGATCCTTCGCCTAAGAATCCAAGCGAGATTATAAAGCAAGTGATCCCGAACGTTGATGACGATGACTATCATGATCCTGCAACACGATGTGTACCTGTGCTGGCTCGACCAGTACAAGGACTTAGTGTGAATCAGTTGTTTACACTCATGGTTGGAACAGTACCAGCAGATCGCATTTGCCATAGGAAGCCCCCATCTGTAACTTACAGCAGTGTGTTTGTAGTTGATCTCTCTTGTGTTCGTTGCATCGATGACCTTTGTGCGGACGACAATGGCGTTTGGGTCCATGGAGGTAAACCTAGAAGAAAGTATTGTGTTGATGTTGATCCCAACACGTCCGAGGTCAGTGTGTTTCGTGCGTGGTGTGATGCTCGCGGCGTCAAGGATGCCCCTGAAAAGCTGCGGATCTGCTAGCTACCTAGATTTGTAATGGAAGCTCGTCGCCAAGACAAAACCCCATGCCCCCCAGCCATCCTGATGCAGTTTGTTGGGGGAATACAACGTCACTTTGGAGAGAACGACCAGCCATGTCTTGCGGTTTACGGTGATAAAGACCCTCGGTCCTCTGAATCGTAGAAACCGCCCCTGCTGATCGGAGTTGACTTCGAACTGCTCACGAACTAGGGATCTGTGCTCATCTTCACCTCTAAGGCCAAAGAGTTTGCAGTTGTACCAAAAGACGGTATTGCATGGCGAAGCTCCAAGCAGTACACAGCGAAAAATGCGTAAGGCACCACAGTGCAGTTTCTCTTCTTGTTCTGGTGTCAATGGTTGAGCTTGCATAGTCTCTGTACCTACACCCTCCTTCGTCAGCTTCTTCATTCGCGCATCGAGAGCACCACGAGTCAGTGAAAAGCGAACGCAACTCCAAGGCTGTGTAAGGCGGCATTGAACAGCGAAAAGTGATGTGGACTCGTTGAAAGAAATGTGTAGTCAGCTGGATTTGCTGGCCGCAATACCTACCATTCTGGCAAAGTCCATTGTGCTACTGATTTGTTCTCATGTCATATTTTGTCCTGTTTCTCTACTAAGTTCAGTTCATTTGATGTCAGTCTTTATATCACCTCAAACATACTGGTATGTTTGCTTGATTAAAACTTTAATTTGATTCTACTAAACTACCTGAACTAACCGGCGACTTCAAAGCGCAAGGGGGTGACTAACCTACTTAAATGCCCTGAACTAACCGGCAAACTTCAAAGGAATAAGCTCATTAATTATTCATGTATGGTCTAAATCCCCTATGATTTGGGGGGAAAATTTTTTTGCCCCTAGTTTGTGCACTTTTTGAGCGCATGAAATGCGTAGCTTATTAGTCATGGTATCACTTAGCCTCGTTAGGAACAAGGCTAAGTATCACTGTAAGGGTACTCTGAGTTGCAGGAACTTTTGGACTATATAGTCTAAGAGGAAATTTCTCATAATTATGGTCAAAGAATGCATTTTGTGTCACTAAATTTACTGTTATCATAACTTTGTAAGTGCTTTACACTTGAGATGCCCACTTGTACACACTTCTTATGAACTCTTGTGATTGGGAAACATAGCAACCGATTTGCAGCTCTGCAAATTGGTTGCTATGTTTTCAATATCGCTCAGCTCTAGTCGAAACCTGTACTGTGCTCCGCGCAGAGCCATTGGTTTATTAGCTAGCTGGCCGTTCCTGCACTACGACGAACAGGAAGCGCTGAGTCTGCATGCGACGTGTCACTGTAGCCATAGATATCCATGCTCTAGCTAGCAAGCACTGTGCCCACAGCTGCAGATCTATAATAATGCTTTTGATTTTCTACAATTATGCCTTTTTTCCTGCAATTATGCTCATGCATGCTCAATAAATAGAAAGCGTAACAACACTTTAATACACATGTAGTACACAAACAATGAATAGACAGTCTAAAGCAGAGAGCTAGGACCTGTACAACTGGTGTCTTGCCCTGAATCCACATCAACGACAGGCTCGCTGCTACTGCCAGGCATTGGTTCGTCACACTCCGAGTCCATCGTCAAGATACTTGTACTACTTGCGCGCGTATGCATACATGCATATGCACGAGCTCAAGGTCACATGCCAATTATTCCCGTATATCTTTTGATTATTCCCGCATTATTCCCCTATGCCTAAGCACACCAATTATTCCAAAATTATTCCGAGCATAATTTCCGCAGGCCTAGATGTCAAGGTGCATAGGCACTACCACTGAACAGACGATCTTGCTCGGAGGATGGGAGTGGAAGAGTCATCCTTGATTCCATGAAAGCAGCAGACCATGTCAGGTGTGTGTTCTGCCCGGATAGCACTGTGAATCAGCTCCAAGGTTAGGCTGTAGTAACAGTATGTGCCGCGTGGTACCTGCTACAGTAAAGCAGCCCCAGCTCTTTCATGTGTATTAATTAGCCTATTTCTGCAATACATTATTGTGCTGTATAAAATTATGTGCTAAAGCCCTATAACCCTAACCTTGTGAGCTACTTTACAGTACTGCCCGTGCAGTGCTAGGCACAAATTAGAAGGTCTTACCTTTGTCTCACCAACAAAAATCTATTATTCTGTTTGTTCCGTTCCGGTCTGGGATTTCATTGTTTGTACAAGGCGTGGTCATTACAATAAGTGCCATATTAGAACTGCAACTTGGATCACAGCCACGTGATCATGCCTCTAAACTTGCCAGTGATCCTGTGACCATATACGGGATTGTGACTCCAGTCGCAGCTCTTAGTACAGGAGTGACCACCCCTAGCTTGCTTGTAGTAGGAGGGCCTACTACAGGAGGCATGTGTTAGTCCCTCCGTGCCTGAAGAATTGCTGTAGATCCGTAAGGGTAAACATGTGGTAATTATTACGTAATAGATCAGAGGCGGCACCGCCGGTCCGGCCGGTCCGGCTGGTCCGGCTTTGGCCGGACCACTTTTCCAGCCGACCTGATTATAATATCACGTGCAGTGTAGTCACGCATAATCTACTTATGTTTCTCGTCCTAGTTGTGGGCCTACCATTGAAACTCCACAGCAGCCAAGGTCTTTTCTTTCCCAAAACGGCCATTTTGATGCTACGAGAGCGCTTCCTCATCGCTGAAAATACATGCGAAAAAATTTTTCTGCGCTTCGCGCAGACAGATCAACACTTTGCACTACAAGTGGGCCGTACCACTTCTTCTATGCCGCTGCCGCCCCTGTAGATTGAAGAGGCCAACATGGCGACTGTACATGGGGTGTTTGTGGGCATGTGTGGGTTTAGTTCTGGTATTGGTCATCTGTGCTAAGACATGCTAGTGCATTGATCTTTCACACTTGTCTCCGTTTGAAACTTACGTGCATGTGCAGGGGATGTTGGCAGAGAGGGAGTAGTGAGATCCATGGGGAGAGGGGAAGGGGTGTCAGAAGGAGTTGATGGTGGAGAGGGAGTCGATGGAGTAGGGAGATCCATGCTGGGAGGGGAAGGGGTCCATGTACGTTGGGGGTCCATTTATGTTGGAGATCGAGGGAGTAGGGAGATCCATGCTGGGAGGGGAAGGGGTCCATGTACGTTGGAGAGGGAGTATGGAGATCATGCTGGGAGGGGAAGCTTAAGCTAGGGGTCCATGTTGGAGAGGGAGTAGGCTAGGGAGATCCATGCTGGGAGGGGAAGGGGTCCATGTACGTTGGGGGTCCATTTATGTTGGAGATCGAGGGAGTAGGGAGATCCATGCTGGGAGGGGAAGGGGTCCATGTACGTTGGAGAGGGAGTATGGAGATCATGCTGGGAGGGGAAGCTTAAGCTAGGGGTCCATGTTGGAGAGGGAGTAGGCTAGGGAGATCCATGCTGGGAGGGGAAGGGGTCCATGTTGGAGAAGGAGTAGGGAGATCCATGCTGGAAAGGGAAGGGGTGGGAGATTGGGACGCTAGTGAAGAGGGAGTAGGGAGATCGATGTTGGGAAGGGAAGGGGTGGGAGAGTGGTGAGGGAGTAGGAAGAGGCTGTTGTTGAGAAGGGGAGGGGTTAGGGAAATCCATTAGGGGAGGGGAGGGGAGGGGGTGTTCAGATCATGGGGGAGATGGATAGAATGATTGGTGGGAGGACAGGTAGGAGTGGGAGAGGACATTGGTCAGGTAGTAGTTAGGTTGGTCAGTTCTATCAAACGGAGGCGGGCATCTTCAAGTTGCAATCTCTGGCTCTTAGCAAGGTTAGTCAGGTACTGTAAAGCAAAGGGTGGATTGAATGCAAGGTCTGTGAGGTGTCGTACACGAGAGCAAGCTACGAATGTGAGACCATAGGAGAATTCCTTCTTGCCAATGCCAACTACGTACCACCTTGTCCAGTGTAAGCCCTTGGGCTTTGTGGATGGTGACAGCCCAGGCCAGCTTTAGAGGAAGTTGCAGTCGAGAGCACTGGGCACCAGATGACGACCATGTATGGCGGATTGGTGTGATGGAACTTATTATCTGGGAGGGTTGGACCTGAGTATACGTGTCAAGCTGCACTGTTACAGCCACAGGCAGAGCAGGAGGTGCTTCACCAGTGCGGTAGCAGATGGCCTTGATGGTTCCCATGGCTCCGTTGACCAGTCCCATGTCCACCCACAGGTTGGAGGACAGCATGACACGAGCACCAACTGCAAGACAGATGATGGGCTGCAGTCCAGATGCATCATCAGGTGAAGCCTTTGAGGCATTTCGTCCAGTGTGGACAGCCTTGATGGTAGCAATGGGTTGGCCGCAGGCACGGAGCTTGGAGACATTGTGTTCCACCACAGCTTTGATTGTTGGGAAGAGGCGAAGGGCAATGGTGAAGGGAGTGAGGTCCTGTACTTGAGCAGGAGTCTGCTTCATGAGGTGCTTCCAGTCATTCTGAGTCACTTGGCCATCTCTCAGGTGGAGTCGGATGTTTCGGAACAGAACCTGGCTGGGATCGTGTGGGGTGACGGGTGGCCTAGTAGTTAAAGACTTGGGATCTGATAGCTTACACCGCATCCTTCAGAGGGGATGTAAAGCTGTCGGTCCCGGGGGGCTGGTTAATACTACTAGCATTCAGTTGCTACTTCCAGTCGCCTCGTTAGCTACACTGGTAACCTCTCATAGATAAAAAAAATGTGTCCAGACTGCCGCATCACTTGGTCCAGAACCACTGCCTGATCAAACAGCTGATAGGCACTGCTGCCGAGGTCCAAGAGAGCTGTTCGTGTCACTGTTGTGTACAGGGGTAGATCCATCACAGGGGGGAGTTGACCAAAGTCCCCAAATAGCAGGCAGGAGCATCCTCCTAACAGCTGGCCTGAACGATGAGGGAACACTTGACAGAGTCTCTTGTCAACTTGTCCAAAGATCTTCCTGCCCACCATAGACATCTCATCGATAAAGTACTGGACGTTGGCTAGGGATTGCTGGATCCGATGGAGGTGCTCCCTTTCTAGGTCCTTGAACTCCCCTTTGGTGGTAAGCTCGACAGAGGGTGAAGGGTGTGACCATCAACGTTGAAGGCTGCCACACCAGTTGGTGCTGCTACAGAAAGCTTGTCCTTGAGGAGCAGCTCAGGCACTAGGACTTACCAGTTCCGGCTGTTCCTGACACTATCATGTGAAGTGGAGATGAATCCTCAGCCTCCAGATGTTGCTGCACCAAGGTGTAGGCCTGTAGCTGCTTGCCTTGAAGGTGCTGGGGATCAGCAGTGGTGGTGAAGGTTCGTTGAGGAGCTGACTGATGCTGACGTGTGATGAATGTTGGTAGTTCCTCCAGGTTGGGGTATGCTGCAGATGAACTTAATTGACCAGTCAGTGTGGTCTTCGTCAGAGCTCAGGTTAGGCTGGAGGTCAGTGTTGCGTTGGCATATCAACATCCACTCTTCTGGATGTAGCAGGGTTGATTGTATATTCATCCTGAAGAAAGGAAATACCGACAGTTAGTTGCATGCATGTGTGATAAGGTGTAAATGGGGTGGTATATGGATGTGCTAGAAGGCAAGTTTTGTGTACAATTCATACGTGTGTGTTGTCTTCCTCCTCTGTGTGCCGGCTGTGCTGTTGCTCCAGTCTCCTGATATCGTCCCCGAGGGATGGAGGAAGAGTGCCAGACCGAAGGAAGTCAGTGTAGGCTGCAGCAAATGTGTCGCATTGTCCTTTAAGTTGGCCCAGCTAGGTGACGAAATGGCTTGTGCAGCATTAGCTTTTGCTGGCAGTATTGCTCATACTTCGGTCCATTTGGGTCTGGGGGGCAGTATGGACGGATGCTTACGACTTTCATCTTGTGACGTTTGGGCTCAGATCCTGCATCCTTGGGCATGCTGTAATTCTGGGCAAAGTGGAGAAGCCTCATTTCAGCGAGGATGGGAGTAGTGAACAAAATGGTCCAGGGTGGATGCCACAGTTGCATGAGTGTCATTATCTGAATCCCATTACAAGTATGCAGGCAGTATATGCAGCTTAGCAACGGGTGTGATGCTGGCAAGTGGCGATGAGATCAGCCAGGTCTTAATTGTAGTCCATAACATCTGAGTACGGCTTGGGTAGATTTGTCTTGGAGAGAGGAACATCTGTCACATTGCTCCCATCAGGTAGGACAGCTGGGTTGATGGTGGTGATTGTTCTGTTGACATACTCGAGCAACTCTTGCTTGCATGCAGCAGTCGGGGGTCTATCGCCGTCTTGCGATGAACCTGGGTCATTTATTTGGTCAGCTGGTTCGTCTGAAGTCACTGAGATCAAAGTCTCCACATTAGGTGCATCTTCCAGCCATGCAAGACCATGAACATGAGGGCTACCACGATGTTGCCATTCAAAGCGCATCCAATAGTCAGAAGCTCGAAGCACTCCTTTGTAGAAGGCATCTATGAACTTGTGGATACAATGGTAGAAGGACCAGTCAGCGATAGCTGGGTTCTCCATGAGTGCTTTTGATCGGCTAGAACTGGAGTCAGGATCATCAGGGCAGATGAGACGAGCAAGTTCTGGCCACTGCTGGTCAGCCGCACTATGCATGAAAAAGATAGTGGGCATCCCAAGGGTGTCTACCATTGCAATCAGCCGGCTCCTCTGTTTGAACCAGTGCTGTCATGTTCCCCGGAGGCTTGAGGCATAGTGCAGGACCCTGTTGGAGAACACGTCTCCTTCCCTGCCAACCAGGTCCGGAGCTCATCCACTGACAGGTGGTCATCATGAGGGTGTTGACGGACGTAGATCCTTCCTGCCTGAAGAGCATGACGTCTCATCTCAGTGTTCAAGGCAAAATATCTGAACCGAGGATGTTTGGCAAAGCGACCATCATGGAACAACATCAGGTGCTTAAAGTAGTTGCCAACGTTACTGTATGTGCTCGAGGAGCAACAAAGTCAGTGGCACCAGTGGGGAACAGAGTGGGGAAGGCACAGGAGATGTAGCCCTCGGTGTTGAACTCGTTGATCGGACTCCCACTTGCAGGAGGCCAAGGGACAGTTGGTGGAGCAGTTGTGGGTTGCTGTACTGACTGCCTGATGGTCTGTTGTTCTGTGAGGCCTGTGGTTGACATAGGAACAAATGTGCTCCGTAGGTGTGCATCGTAAGGATCAGCATCCTGTGTTGCTGGAGGCTCCTCCTCCTTTGAAGACACTGTCATGGTGGTAATTAAGTCCACGAAGGTCTCCATCATTTGGCAGAAGAGCCAAGACATTGTGGTTGATGTTGACATTACGATAGTACATGTTGTGCACGATCAACCACTCCAGTGCATGCAGCACAACTGACCTCCTGACACAGAAATCGCGATGGGATCCTGTCGCTCCTTCCTTCCTGACAACAATGACATAAGTTCCGCTGGCACACGTTGCAAGTTATTGGTGAATGAGGCTATGTCTTGGGGCAGGCTATGACGTGCCCAGTGTAGCCGTACTGGCCATGAGGTAGCCGATAGAAAGTCATGATGGGTAGGACAGGTGATATAAGCATCTCCTCCACTTGGGTTAAACCCTGCAATGATGGGAGGGTATTGATACAAGTAAGATAATCATTGTATGTGTGTATGTAAATTCACACAATTGAATTGAAGGGCTGAGAACCAGAGTGGTCTAACCCAAAATCAAGTACTGGAAATTGCAAGAATTGCACAAAAATGGAGTAAAAAATATGCAATGGGTGTGAGCATATGACCGAAATTTTCAAATTCTTGAAATTTCAGCAGCTCCTGAAACACATTTTAACAGTATTCTGGAGTTTATGGGGGGCTAGTTCAATGTTTGTGGGTTAGACCACTCTGGTTCCGAGCCCTTCAATTACATGCATACCTGAAGTTGCAACGGAACAGGGCCAGGATCCATGTTGTTCCCATGGGAGAACAGCTTAGGGGAGTAAGCGATGTCACTGTTGCACCATCTGCACTCATTAGACTGAGAGGACACAGTGAGTCCAGAAAAGCTTCGAAGCATATGTGCTGCATGTAGACACCTCCAAAGTGGCTAGTTGTCTGGTCAGGCGACTCAACAATGCGTGTCTGTTGGTGGCTTTCCCTATCAATCTGCAACCGGATATCCCTCTGATCAAGTGTGTCAGCAGCACGGCTCTCCTGTCGACGATCTCTCATCTAGCTGTTGGAGCCTGGTCACTCTCTGGTCAGGTATCTCAACAGTGCGTGTCTGTTGGTGCCCTTGCCTATCAATCTGCAACCGGATATCCCTCTGATCAAGTGTCTCAGCGGTACGGGTCTCCTGCTGACGATTTTTTATCTTCTGTAGCCTGACTGCTTTGTGTGTAGGCGTTTCAGCATCATGCCGTGCTCTATCTCGCGTCCTGCACTTGCTCAGTCTTTGTTGTCTCTGCTGTGCAGTTTTGGCGGTGCGGCGTGCTCTGTCGCGTTCTCTTCTACGTCTCAATTTCTCCTCGGTTGTTTGCAAAGTCTTTCCAGAAGTACTTTGGCAACACGACTCCTCGGCAGGCCTCCATCAAATCGTACACGTGAAGTTCAACTTGGATGACGTTTCGGTTAAATGCAGTAGATTGTATTTACGGTATGACGTACGCAAAACATACAGACACGGTTTCCGTTTTACACGTCTATGTGGGGCTCGCTCAGGCTCACCCCAATTATACCTGGACTAAACTTCAGAATTCGTGGAGTACCGCCTCAGTCAGTATTGTTACTCTGTGTATTTTTTCCACCATGCAGTACCAGCAGGCTGACAACAGGCTCACCCTTTCCTGCCTGGAGGTCAAAGGTGAATTAATTGTGACTATGATGTTGCATAGTTTGGTTCCTAGACCTTCTGTGTTTCGTTTCCGGGGTGGGCGGGAATTCATCAGTATATATGCTGGATCATGCACCCTAGTCTCGTCCTAGACGATTTTTCATGTGAAAAATGGTCTGGGACGAGACTGCAACCCCACCCCTCCCCAATCATCTGCACCTGTGGATCCTCTTTTCCATAACCCCCCCCCCCCCCCCCCCACACACACACACACACACACAGAGGATCATGAAGCCACAACTTCTTCAACAGCTCTCAGTTCTGTGACGCAAGAGTGCATAAGTAGGTCACACACTCTTGCTGACGAGCCAGCAGGCCTGCATGTGCATAGATGTGAATGATATTCTGATCGAGTGATAGTACACTATGCAAATCCTACTGGTGTGTCGATGATCAGCTGTATCCACCAACTGATCTGTGTCCTACATGGCTGGCAGGTTGAACACTGCTCTGGCAGCACTTGATGAACAGATGGAGAGGAGATCGACCAAAGAATTGGAGTAAGTTAAAATGCACATTGCATGGGTGAACAATTCATCAGTTCCTGCTCTTGTTCCCCTTCTACTGCACAGGCAAAATTGAACTTTAGGCACATCGGGGAATTGTCCAAATTGTGTAAACTTGCATTAAAAATCGTACACCCCCTATGAAGAAAATGCCTCAAATTTGAAAAACACCTAGGTTCAGAACCTTCTAAAACACATTTTGCAAGGACTCCTACTTTGGGGGGTGCCAACTGGTATTTGTGCCTAATGTTTCATTTCTATTCAAGTGGCAACCGCACTACTGGTAGTGCAAGCTGCTCATTCCAATTAACGCATGTCACATGACGACCGTGCTAGTCATGTCAATAGTGAGTCAGCATGGCAATGGTGAGACCAACAGTGCTCACAGCATGAGTTTCAGGACATAATCATCAGTGAACGACAGTGATCACAACTGTGTGGTCGATCAGAATCTTTTGTGGGTCTTTCGTGAGAGCTGTATAGCTATAGCTATATCTACTGTGAATGGCAAGTCGGTGAGAGCGCTCGAGCAAATGGCGGCCGACGGGAAGACAAAAGCGCTTGTATCTCCACCACCAAGGTGAGCTCAGCACCAAAATCGTACCTTTGGTCAGTACATGGTAGCGATCACGATCATCGGATGGTATAGTCAGCGTTGTAGGCATTCGTAAATAGCCACCGCACTCCTGGTAGCCGGTGCATCTTACCGGCAGGGCAAGCTCACCCTTCAGAATGGTACTCCGGTATTGCTTTCACCCCGAGCAGACTCTACAGCTCCAAGGTAAGCTCGGGTCGTCTCAGTTAGTGCACACGTGGCTGTCTCATTCCCAGCCAATCTGGAACGAAAAAAAGAAGAATCCACCCACACAAGGAGGCCAAAAGTGGCCGCCCGAAAAGACGAAAGCACTCATAACTCCACCACAAAGATGAGTTTCAGCACAAATATTATACGTTTGGGTCAGTCAAAAATTATGATGATGGTGTAGTCAGAATCTCTTCATGTCCTCCACTGTGCTCAGGATTTTTGGAAAGTTTTATTTCCCTACCAGTAGTGTAATGATGCGTTCACATACCATTATGTCTAACGGCTGAGGGTATGGTAGCACATTTTTGTTATGTCCCCCAACAGAGGATAACGATCAGTCTGAGTGCATTCCACAGTCCAAGGTCACCAACCAGAGGTGGGTGACGTTCTGGTATGTCTCCATTCCATGCTAGCATGAATTCACTTCCCAATTCACCAAACAGTCACCATGTGACGTTGCGGTATGTAACCTCAATCTTGTGAGTAAAAGTAGGGGGGAGGGTGCCGAACAACGACTGGCTTGCTGAGCTCGACTACTAGGTCAATAGTGCATAGTAGGTAGGAGTAGTCAGAATCTGCCAAATTCATGGCCGAGATGCAAGGTCTTCAGGTCTTCAGGTCTTCCTCAAGGTGTACATGTATACATACTGCATACAGGAAATTCATAGTCATGCAGGATACAACAGAACACGGTAATGTGGTTGCAAAAGCAACAATCTGGACACATCAGTAACATTGTCTAAACAATATTGGGTGCTGTAGTGCACTGGTCAGGAGTCTGACATCATAATTGGGTACAGCAGCATAAATTCAGTGCAGTGTCAAGTAGATGGAACTTTTATGTTCTAAGCCTGCGTGGATATTTTCAAGCTTCCAGATTGAGTCCTGCTGTGAGAGCTACTGTTGAAGTGGGCCGCTACTAGCTTCTCAGCTCTCTTGTTCTTGATTTCACTGCTGAGAAGCCAGTAGCGGCCCACTTCAACATCCCGGGACTCTCCCTGACCATCATGGCCATAGAGAAGATGAGAAGCTGGGATCCCAGCCTCAGGAAGAAGAAGAGAGAAAACTACTGGATCCACCACCTAAAGTCACTCTCACCAGCAGGACTCAATCTGGAAGCTTGAAAACATCCACACATGCTCAGAATGTTGAAGCTCCATCACTTTTGCCTACTTGAACAACATACTGCACTGATTTTACGCTGCTAAATCTTCCAGATCAGATCCAGAATTTGACATCTGGAGGACTACCTGGAGTCCAAGTAGCTCGCCGGTCTTCCTTCTCTACTTCTTCAATGAGAATCTCTCTCTAACCTGCAACCCCATATTATGACGTCAGACTCCTGACCAGGTATTATTGTTTACACAATGTGTCCGCTGCAGCCATACGCTGTGTACGTGAATCGTTACGCATTACGCCTGCAACGTTCGAACGGAACTGAAATTTACAGTATCAATTTAATTGCCTATGTGCAGTGTATTCTGTTGTTAATGGTCAGAACCAGCCATGCATGCACCTTTCATAGGATCTATCAGATGATTTGGAGGGAGGTCCTTTGCCGGTATCCCGTAGCTGACTTCTGGGCCAGCCATTACTGGTCCCATGCAGCCGCTGACCGGGATTGCCAGCCCATGTTTGAGGGACATCAATAGAGCCCAGACTGGGCTACCGGCCCAAGAAGGAACTACGCCAAGTAGTTCTTTCCCCCAAACATTTCACACTTTCGTATGTCCACAAACATAATGATACTGAGTGAACTGAACATGAAAACCGGACAGGACTGTTAAGATTTTGCAAGAGTACATGACAAATTAGCCAAGTGTTCTCGTGGTGTGCGGATATAAGATAGGAAGGCGGCACTGTTCCATCTGCCAAGGGTGCGAATAATGGAGTCTTCCAGGCCCATCTTTGCCGCAGTAGTGGCCACCGCAATACGAAAGCTGTGACCAACGAAATCCTGGTATGGGAGCCCAACAGCTTGCAGGGCTTGCTGAACTTGTGACACAAACTGTAATTCCATTTGCACTTTGAAAGAGGGGGCCTGCTGCCGTGCCGTGTAATAACACATATGATAGCACAGCCATCTCTGGACATAGGTGGCAATGTGTACGACCGACGAATACATCAACACCTTGACCTAGTTGGTCACATTTAGACTTTTTGAGGTGTATCTTCAGCACTCAGGAGAAGCATGATCGTTTATTGAGATATCTCCCCATGCTAGGTGCCTTGATGGGTCAAAAGTGTTCTTTGAGGGACTGTGATCTCCCCCCGACCTAAAAAATCCGAAGAAACAAAGAGTGGCTGCTGCCCATATCATGAGTGTGTCCCTGTCTGTTGGTTTTTGGTTCCAATGGACACACAGCTGATTTAGTATGGCCGGAGTGATAGGTAACCGAATTCGTGTCTGCAGTGGAGACCTTTGCGAGTGGGTGCGCTGGATACCTGCCTGCACTAACTGCAGGCGAGGTAGCGACGAGAATTCCTTGGGCTCTGGAAGGCCCAGAGTAATTTGCATGTGCCTGATGCCTGCCAATAGTCTGAGGACTCAACTGCTGGCAGACCAGATAAGAAGAGAAGTAACACAGAGCAAAGACTCAGACACAGGAAACGGGAATAAGATAGAATACAATGAACAGAATGCTGCAAACTTGCGTAGAGCTGACTGGTATGTCTTGTGTGTTGACTCTGCTATACCCTTTTCACAAAAATGCTGAACTGCTGGATCCAGCTGGGAGAGGTCCAGTCTGCCCGTGGGTTGAGCAGCCACTGCAGAAGAGGGGCAGGGATAGGTGATGGATAAACATCAGCGAGTGGCAACTTGCTACAAAAGGTTAGCTTTAGATGATCCCATGAGAGATCATCCGTGCAGTCATTGAGTACCCCGGGAATATGTCAAGAAAAAAGATGGAACTGGAAGTAGGCTTCCAGAAAAAATAGGCAGCGTAGGAGCTGCATCAAGTCTTTATCACGGCTAGAGCGGCTATTCAAGACAGAGACTACTGCAGTGTTGTCTGAGTTCGCAAGAATTCTTTTGCCCTTGAGCTCAAGGCGTCATATTAAACAGGCAATGATGACACTGCGATGTGCTTATCTCTGACATGATCTTCCCATTGGAGTTGGAACCACATTGTGTTGCACCAAGCCCCACAACCCCATCCACCAGTTGCATCCGAGTAACCTCCGGTGCACCTGTTGAAATAATTACTGCCGCCCCGTTCCATTCCAATGGAACAATGCCATGCAGCAGCTGCAGCCCTCTGTGGCAAGCATGCCTTTGTCTGGTAGAGGCATGCCTTTGTGTGCAGTGCCCTGCCATGTTATGTGGCAAGATTGAGGCAGCACTTCTCCATCCATGATGTCCGCGAATTCGTCACTCGGATAGAAGTCTTGGGTGAAATCCTCCAGCAAGGTAACGGATCTGGTGTCTGTGGTTTTTCATGGAGATTGATTCTGTTTGGCGAAATTGCCATGAAATAGAAAGAAGTAGCGGGAAATCAAAAATAACTTGCCTAGCTCGAGCTGTAACTGCTTGATTGCACAAAGTAGCTGTGACTAACGGCGCGTGCGTACCATCCACGTTCTAAACTCCACCCCTCCAGATACTGAAGAGCTCCCTCCATTTACGTTTAATTAAACTTCTTGAGGAAGACTTGTGATTATCATCTTGGTCACAAACTTTGGCAGATTCTGATACGCAGGAGGGAGAACATTGTTAGGTTTGTGCTGATCGTCACGGTGATTGCCTCGGTACCGGCCAGCTGTATTGTCCACTTCTGCGCTACCTCTGTTCCCATGCTCCTCCCCCTCTCCTCACACATACATGATTGTACGAGATTTAAGAGCTCCAGTGAAGACATTTTTATCCTCCCTTCTTGCACATCCCTCCCTCCCATCTCCTACCCCTTCCTGCAGTGTGATAGTAAAATAGCAGCTCGACTGAGGTTGGCAAGCGAGCACACGGACCACGCTTCCTGGTTCTCAAGGAGTACACCTATCTGATTCTCTGTGTCACTGCCTCACTTCAGTACGCAGTGGAAACCCATGCTCTGTGTACTTGTTCTTGAAGGAGCCGGTGGTCCTGGATCCCACCAGTCAGTCTCCCTGCCCACTTCCCTCAAAGCTGACTGAGACAACAAGCAGAGACAAGGACCGAATTGGTCACCGGAAGGTACGTTTCTCCTCCTTATGTCCAGACTTGTGGTTTGAGTTCAGCACTTCTGCCATTTGTTTCCAACTACCACAACAGTGTCTACGCATGGTGTTGCCACTGGAGGTGGATGCCCAAAGAAGACTGCAGTGGGTGAAAGAACGTTCCTCTGGAATCAGACCCTGGCAAGAGCATTGTTTGTCCAGTATGCAACTTATTGGAGGGAGAAATGCTGTTCGTGGTTTTCGTAAGAATCTGGTGACTCTAGACACTGTCTGTCTCCCTCACCACCTCCCAAGGCAGCTGCATGTGCCATGGCAAGGGGAAGGAGTACAGCCTTGCTTCTCAATGGTACACCCATCTGATTCTCTGTGTCAGTGCCTCACTTCAGTACTCAGTGGAAAGCCATGCTCTGTGTATTTCTTCTTGAAGGAGCCTGTGGCCGGGATCCCACCTGTCTCCCTTCCCACTTCCCTCCTTGCTGACTGAGACCACAAGCAGAAGACAGGGACAGAATTCGTCACTGAAAGGTATGTTGCTCTTCCTAATTGTTATCAGACTAATATTGTGAGTTCAGTACTTCAGCCATTAAATTTTGTTTTCAACAAACAACCACAGGACTAGGAGTGCCTAGGCAAGGTGTTGTCACTGGAGGTGCACACACAAACAAAGACTGCAGTGGGTGGAGGGAGAAGGGTTCCTCTGGAATCAGACCCTGGTAAGAGCATTGTGTGTCCAGTGTGCAAAGTAATGGACGATGAAATGTTGTTTGTGTTTTTCTGGTTACTCTAGATGCTCTCAGTCTCCCTTCCCACCTCCCAGCCAAGACAGTAATGGCTAGTGAATATCATCCATGTGTACCTCTTATCTAGACAATAGATGATAAATATGACAGTCCTGTTGGTTCATATTAGCAGTACGAACCCCCATCCCCGCGTCACTTAGTCTCGTGCCCAGACCCACCCCTCGCAGGAAAGAGGGTCTGGCGACTTTGCGCAGAAGCCTCGGTCTTCATTAAAAATTCATACTTTTAGGCAGGAATTTCAGACTGCCAATGAAATCGTAGAGAATTCAATTTTGTCTTTATTAGGAGCGAGAAGTTGTAGAAAATTCAAATTTCTCTTACAATTACGTATTATCATTTCACGCGTAGGACTTCCGGTTCTGTCCGGTTTCAGGCGGTTAGCTGAGCTATGAATATTCGATGAAGACCGAGAATGTTGCTGAAAGTCACCAGACGGATATTCCGTACACGTTTCCGGCTGGGCACGAGACTACGCGTCACTGGATTGTTCCCTCCTTCCCACCTAGCTCCCCTTCTAGCATGAATCCCTCTCATCAGTACAGGTCCGTGAGAGACTGATGGACATCGAGAAGTACTGTGCCCTCATAGCTAGGATTCCAGCTGGACTGGAAGGCCATCCATAGCATACCAGGACAGATCTACCAAACAGCAACCTGCAAGGTAGGACAGGCATTTTGGGTTGCCTCATTCACAGACCATACCAGTCTCATTGCCGCAGACCACTGCGGACCTCATTGCTAAATCTCCCCATCCTCATTCATTCCCAGGCCATCCCAAGACCACTGCCAGCTGTGTTCCCCAGACCAAATCCGGCTGTGTTCCCAGTCCAAATCCGGCTGTGTTCCCAGACCACTTCGGCTGTGTTCCCAGACCACTTCCAGCTGTGTTCCCAGACAACTTCCAGCTGTGTTCCGAGACCACCAACGTCAATGTATCCTCCTCTTGCTCTGGCAGAACTCCCCCTAGTGTGCCAATCCACCTGACCGTCTTACAACCATGTATGTCACCATGTGTGGCAAGTTTACTGAAGGGCTAACCTGGGAATGAGTTTGGGATGAATGAGGACAGATTACCTGAATTAACTTTAGTGTTGTAGGCCCTCCAATTGCACCTCCTGTGTCTTGTATTCTGGTCTGGTCCCCACAGTATACATGCCTGTACAGATGTCGTAACTTTCTGCACAAGTTTGTTGCTGGTGATGTAACCATCACAGGTCATGTGATGGTTAGTAAGAGTTTATTTGTTTAGTTTCACTAGTTTCACTACTTTCTACATTCCTTATTAGGCCACAGCCGAGTCCAATGCCGAGGCTGCCGACTGCTACCTCTGCCGTCCCTTGTACAGTATCTACTGTGACCACTCAGGTGGTTATGAACCTCCAGAGGATGCCGACAGCCAGAGTGGATGCCCCAACCCTGCACTTCTCCAGGCTAATGCCAGCCAAGGGAGAGGAGGGAGTCATATACTTGGACTTGGATTTGCAAGAGGAGAGGGAGCTCCATTGAAAGATTTAGCCGTGTCAGTAGCACTGGAAGTGTTGCTGCAGATTCCCCGAATGATGGTACAGCTTCCCAGTGTATTGGTGGGGCTACTCAGATTATTGGTGGAGTTTCCCCAGAGTGTTGGTGGGGCCCAGAAGGGTACGTATTGTTGTGCATCTGCAGAGGGTGTTGCCCTCTTCCAGCACTGCTGCCTCGAACAGTGCAATGGCCTCTCCCATTCAACCAACCATTGCCAGAGCCCTGGCAACCATTGGCAGTGCAAACATCTCCTCCCCCTCCCTCGTGACTAGTCCAGCGCTTGTTGCTACCATTGTCAATATTCTAGCAATGACAAAAAGCGGTGCCATTAAAGTGGGTTGACGTTGTTGCTACTCACTGGTACTACAAACTGTCATCCATCTTCTGTTTCATGGTCTTTGTTTACCACCCCAAGCAGTGACCAGTCAGGAGCATGTGCAATCCAGGCATCATTGTCTCTCTATCCATCCCAGATTTGGTAAAATATTATTACTGACAGCAGTTGATTAATAAGCTGAATCACCTGCCACCAATGCAAGGTACCGAGTCCTTTGGTGCCAGTCCTCATAAATTTCCATTGTGGATCCTCTGATCACAGCTAGCTCCACAGCTGGTTCTCAACTCTCCTCCAACTGGCAACGTGATCACTGAATCAGATCTGCATGCACAAGTCCAAGCTGGGCTCTCCTGTCCACACATAGTCTACTCCAACAGCCCAGGCTGCCACCCCCATCCCTCTCCTTAGCTGCAAAGCTGTTGTTCTGTGGGCTCCACAAAATTAATACTGTTCCCCCAACCTCTTCCCCCACCCCTCTCCTCTGCCACAGGCCCATCCCTCCACTGCCACAGCCCCGCCCTTCTCCATCCCTACAGTGCCGTTGTACCACCGTACTTTGCTGTGTCATCCACTAGGTACACACCTTCAGCACAACCCAACCACGCCCCCTTCCAGTTCCAATGGCAGCACCAGTCGTTCTCAGACGACAATGCATTGCTCCAGAGTTGATGGATCCTATGGAGCAGCACCTTCAGCTGACAAAGGGAATAACCGGTATAGGCAATGCCAATAACTCAAGTCTTGCTCCAGGTAACTAATCTGTATTATCTCGTTCCATGATTGTATCTCCACTATACAGTACCATGCACTGTACTTTTTATACCATGGCATAATGTGATTGTGCCTGTAATCATGATCAGCTAGTTCATTTTTAGCATTGATCCTGTGGCTACACACTATAATAGTTATAATTCATTCATCCTTTCAATACACCAATAATAACTTACTGTGTGAAGTTAAAAAAATTGATGATCATAATAATGTCACAAGTTAAACCTAGTCACAGTCATAAGATAGATTCTGCATTGTCTTGATCATCAAAAGGATAGGTCTTGCCTGGAGGTGAAGCTGCAGTGGAGATTGATAATTATTCATTTTGTGACTTAGATAGCATGGAAAAGAACGTGCACAATGGTACGTACTTCTATTCACGCAATAGGATATGACTGGTCCACTGTGTAATTGGGATAATTATGTTAATAGCACCATCCATCCAATGCAGCTAGTCAGGAAGTGTAAAATAACACGAGGCAAAGTCAATTGTTATTCACTTCCTGATCTGCATTGCGGGTGCTAGTAATCTGAAATACCACAGTGGACCAACCTATCACAATTAATCCTACATCCTACATGTATGTCACAGTGGGTTTCTTAGTGTTTCTGTTGGATGCGAGAGCATGTTGCATTAATGGTGACAACATCAAAAATGTAACTTGACATGCAGCAGGCGCAGGTTGGAAGCAAGGTATATGGCCAATGGTCAACATCACAGCACAGATCAAGTGCAGTGTAGTGGTCCCCCCCCCCCCCCCCCCCCCCCCCCCCCCCCCCCCCCCCCCCCCCCCTTGTGAAGGACAAGGTAGGCTGTTAGTCTGGTAACTTGAATGATGCTCATGTCAATCCTTGGAATGCTCTCTATTACGTTTTCATAACAATGTTCGTTTCTTTAATGAGTTGCCCAAAGAGTATTCTCAAGTTCTACACTACATGGTACACATTAATACTGCTTTGATTAACCAATCAGATTGCTATTACACAAGGTCTGGATCCTGTGTAATTGAAAGCTGATTGGTTAATAATTCACTTAGCAACAACATTGCCACTATACCTGATTGCCAGGCAGCCTACTGCTTAGTTACGTATACCTTCAGTTGTAGGATTGAAAAGGGAGTATGGCTGAAAGCGTCTGCCTGCTTTGCCCTAAGATTCATGAGTGATATACTGTAGACGAGAAGGTGGCACATGCAGCCAGGTATAGGCACCTGCTGCTATTGATACATATACGCTCTGTTTCCAAGACACTTTCCTCAGGACCGACAACCACAGTCATGCCTATTGCATGTGGCGTAGCTCTAGTTTTTAAACTTGGACAGTTATTAGTCCGTTCAGGTTCAGTTAGTCATATAATAATGTACTGTTAGTCTCGTTCCCAGGCCTGCACACCACTTTCAGTTGCATGAAAGGGACGCAGAGGACCTGGTATGTTTCTTCACGTGTGTAACGTCAAGGGTAGAAAGGACTTAATTGAATAATTATGGGCGATCGGGGGCTCAGAACAGCAAGAAGGGCTCAGAACAGCAAGAAGAGCTAAGGTACCAGGTAACATACCACGCGTATCTGGCTAGTGGGGGGCGACTGTCATACACACCAAGCGTTGAACGTGTAGTTGAATATGCGAAACTTTCCTTTTTCGTTGTGAAAACTTTGTCAATTATTACGCAATACTCACATGAGGAAACATACCAGGCACTCCCCGCTTTTCCATACTGCAAGCGACGAAAAGTTGGGCGGGGCCTGGGAATGAGGCTAATGTAATGTGCCTGCATTCCAGGCAGTGAACCCTACCCAAGTCACCTGACCCTACACATCCTCCTTTCCATGTGAGGGGGTCTGTGAACACGACTTATTGACTACTGGACATCTACTGTCTCTGCTCACCGTGAACATGGGCTCCCTCTCCTCTTCCTTCTCCTTGTCCTCCTCATCTGAGTCATCATCACTCCCATCCATGTCATGCACGGACACTGCATATGGAGGAAGATGATACGTTAACACTGGTCGGCCTGAAGCCTGAGTTGGAAGGGGTCCGAGCTTTTGGAACTGATGGAGAAGAGAACTTAGTAAAGGCTCTTTCTCACACGCTTGCTTTTGGTGTGCATCTGACATGTTTCAACCACGTGAGACGAAACATAAAACATGACCTCTCTGAACGTGGATTTGATGCTTCTTGACAGCATTTTTGGCCGCCAAATTGGGACTATTCGTGAGGAAGGTCTCGTCGATTGTGTCAGTGCCAGTGAATTCCATGAGAAGCTGGAGGCATGCAAGCCTACGTGGGACTTGCTGGCAAAAGAAAGCAGTTGTCGAAGTGGCTTCTGTGAGTGGTTTGTAAAGTACAAGAGCAGAGTTGTGGAAGTCAGCATGCTCAGTAGTGGTCGACGGGAAGCAGGTCTTGGAGATCCTCCTGAGGCATTCACAACAAATGCCTGTGAATCCATCAACGCTGTTGTGAAAGCGAAAGTTCAATACAAGAAAAGCGACCTTCCGCACTTCTTGATGCACACGAGTGGGTTAATTGATGAGCAGGGGAAAGAAGTTGAGAGGGCAGTCCTCAAGCGTGGGAAGTATGAGTTTGAGGATGATTATCGGCACCTTGAGGTCCCTGAAGTGAAGTGGTTTAAGATGACAGCACAGCAACGTAAGAGGCATCTCCAGAAGGTGGCAACAACATGCCCTAAGGAACTACGTCCGTGTTCACCTCCTGTCCCCACTACTGGTAGTAGTTGCTCTCTGTCGGTTCCACTTGGTGATGTAACAGCCCAGATAACGAGCATTCCAGCTGCTGCCCTTGAAGGTATTTGGAAGAAGGCATGTGAACTCAGGACATCCATCAACAGCATAGTTCCTGCACCAGGCTACTCCCATGAAGCAAGGATGGTTGCTAGTCGAACAGGGGCACGTCCACATTTGGTTACCAAGGGCAAGGATGCCATGTATCATTGTGACAGTGAACGTGTCAATTATTGTTCGTTGAAGATATGCAGCCATACTGTTTCTGTAGCTGAAATAAACGGAGATCTTGCAACATCACCAAACTAGCTCTTCACGGAATGCCTTCCGGGAGAGGAAGAAAGGGGCAACAACCACCTCCTACATTCCGTCAGCCCTCAGCAGGTACCTTGGAGGGAGGGATTGCTGGGAGTAGTAAACTCCCACCACTCCTCGTGCTTAACGCACAGATTATTTGGTGCCTCAGCTGGTATACCTTCCATGACACCCTGCACACACCGATATGTTTCCGGTGATGAAAACAACAAAGAAAGAGGGCTGACGGAATGGCATTGTAGGAGGTAGAGGAGATTCGGGAACGCCTACTATCATCCTCATTTATCTTGCCTCCATAGTCGATGGCCCTGTCAGCTGACATTTCTGCAGATGAGGTCAAGGATCGTCTGTTTCCTTCACATCGTGACTTTCTTCTGGAATACTTGGGACTTGATGTGTAAACGAGTGGCCTTGAAGTTTATTGTGTTCATGCATAATTTGATTGCATATTGATTTGTTCTGTGACTGTTACTTGTTTGAATTGCTCAGCCTCCTTACACTTTTTGTGTGCATGCGCAGATCCCTATTCGGTGATGATGATTACAATTGTCTCGTGCGCAGCGTGCGAACCCGGCCGGTACTCATATCACTATATTTTTATGTGTGCCATCTCGGCACGTGACTATAATAATGCATGCTGCATATATGCGTGGTATACCGTACTGCTACATCCACATTGGACTTGTGTGGTGGAAATGGCCCCTGATGAGCATGCAGGAGAAAGAAGCTGTCCTTGAACGCTTTCTACAGCATAAAAAGTTGATTTCCGTTGCGTTTGAACACTGCGTGTTGCGTATTGCGTGAAATTAGTGATTAGTGACACCCATGAGGAAACACACCAGGCTCTCCCCGCTTTTCCATACTGCAAGCGATGAAAAGCTGGGCGGGGCCTGGGAACGAGGCTAATGTAATGTGCCTGCATTCCAGGCAGTGAACCCAAGTCACCTGACCCTACACATCCTCCTTTCCATGTGAGGGGGTCTGTGAACATGACTTCTTGACTATGTACTGGACCAGAAGCACATCTACTGTCTCTGCTCACCGTGAACATGGGCTCCCTCTCCTCCCCTTCCTTCTCCTCGTCCTCCTCATCTGAGTCATCATCACTACCATCCTTGTCATGCACGGACACTGCAATGGAGGAAGATGATACGTACATTAACGCAAGTAGGCAAACACCAACTCTACTGCATCACTGTAGTCACGGTGATTAAACAACACACTAGCCTCATTCCCAAGCTCAATCTTGCACAAGAACTATAGCCAGGGAACGAGGCTACCGACACCCAAGTCACTCGCTTTGTAACAGTGAACTACAGCTGTATTAGTGACTACTGTAGAAGGGCATGATAATGATCTGGCATCCAACAGAGATCTCATACCAAGACAAAGGGGAATCAAAAATTCATAAACATGAGTACAGTACACCCCCTTGAAGGACACCTCCCTAATCAGGACACTCAACCAAATCCAAATTTCATGTAGTTGTCATGGTTGTCACGTGTACCTCATGCTTCTGAGAAGTGCACAAAATAATGCCCTTTATGTTGTAATTTCTGTAAATGCGTGTGACACCATTGTGTGAGTATCTGCTCATGATTACCATAGTGACATATGTTGCACCTCTACAGTCTGGTGGGTCTGGTATAGGCCTAGTCTGGTACCGAGACTACAGAAGTGCAGTTGCCACTTGAATGGATCGGTAACAGTTGCTATCAGCTCTGGATGCTGAAAACGCAAAATTAATCCCCGCCAAATCCACTACATGCCCAATTCGCTAAAATTAGTACCCACAAAGTAATCGTGACCTAAAGGCATGTATTGAATAGGAGTCTTATCCGTGCTCTCTTCACTACCTACATCACCTCTCCTCTCACGCACCACTCACTGTTTACTTCTTTATCCAAGGAGGTCATCTCCACAGAGTCAGCCAACTCCCTCATCTCTTCCTCAGCTTCTTCTAAAGAGTAATGAGAAGCAGCACTGTAAGCCAGACATGCACCAATTCAAATATTATTGTAGCCTAACCTACTAGCTATACACCACATTTGTCTAGTGGCCGTCTCTTACGTATAAATCCTGTGAAACAGGTGTAGGCTACAGTTTATACCAAACAAGCCATCCCTCATTCTTGAAGTCCTCTTCTTGGACCTCTACAGAGGCCCATTATAGACTACAACTTGCACTTTCTATATACATCCTCAGGGCCATGGTTGCCTATTTCCACAGTAGATGGGTCACAACACTGCTGACTAGATTTCTAACTAGCTAGCATGACCATGGTGGCTATCTCTGGAGGGTTTTCTTTATAAACTCCCTAAGCTTACAGGGCATCTTCCTCCCTGCCTTCTTTCCCTCCCTCCCATTCTCCCCGTTATCTTTTTTCACTTTAATACCTTCGACCAGATGGGCTACTTACAGAAATGGAGTCTCAAGCCCAACTGAAACCTCGTTCGAAGACGCCAATCCTTGTCAAACTTATTCCAAAGCGCGTGGAGTCTGGGCACCATCCTACTTGCCTGCGGAACAACATTAGGAGTCAACAAACAGAGGGAGCGCCAATGGCAGAGGGCCTACTGGAGGAGGCCAACGGCATCGGTGACCGAAGAAAAACGACAGAGACAGAGGCACGCTCATCACTGTCCACAGTTTGCGCGTGCACAGACGTCTCCTGCCAAAATTTGGCGCCACGGATGCAACCAATCAAATTAGGGCTAGAGCGATGCCGGCGCGCGCCTTGCCGGCCGGCTTCTGTGAGTATAAAAGAGGCCCCCCGCAGCGTCCGAGTCATTCGGGCTCGGTTTTAGCTCGGGTGAGGTTAAGGTGAGGTGAGCCCTCACCCTAACCTTACCCTTGCTGAATACCTTTCTCCGCCAGGGTAAGTTCAGGTGTAGATAGTAGGGGTGGGGGGGAGCATGGGAGGGTGGGAGCATTGGGAGGGTGGGTGCATTGGGAGGGTGGGAGCATGGGGGGTGGGGCTAGGCTGGGATGGGTGGGAGCATGGGGGGTGGGGATGGGTGGGAGCATGGGGGTGGGGCTGGGATGGGCGGGAGCATGGGGGGTGGGGCTGGGATGGGCGCGAGCATGGGGGGTGGGGCTGGGATGGGCGGGAGCATGGGGGGTGGATGGGTGATATAGCTTGGTTCAACATTGTCGATTTTATCCTCTATAGGTATTCATGATTTCGCAATTGTGTTGATGATTATCTACTGCCAGAATACCCACAACCTTGTTTCCAACTTGTTCTCTCCAAATTGCCTAATTGCCTCGTTGACGTGAAGAGTTCAAAGTTCGCTGATAGTTCTTCAGAAGGCCATCTGAACCCGTGGAAGTTGAACCAGGGTGTTGTTGAAGGACAGAGGACATCGTAAGGCGTTTGACGTGGTCATATGCAATCCACGAAAGGTAATTCTCGGTGTTGTAATTTTAATTTGACTATAGCTAGGTGAAGCAAATTCAGTTGACCAGTGATACCATTATCTATGGTGATACACTCAAGAAAATGGTTTATTGTCTAAACTGTATAGTTACATGCCGCACATAAACTGGTCACTGTATACCATCTACTTGTAAACTGTCTGTTATGAAATAGAGCACAAATTAACCTGCGCCTACTCACAGCTTGCTTAGCTGAACTTGGCTGTATCAAATGGTACATGCTGCTTAGCCTCGTTCCCAGGCGCTTTGAGGAGAGAGCCTGGGACCGAGGCTATGTCCTGCTAAAGTAGGGAGAACATGTCATGTACAGTTTTGTTTTCTTAATTTCAAAGGATTCATTCAGACTTGAGAAGAACACAACTCCAGAAAAAGGTGGTGTCATCTGCAGTCATTCGAACAGCTGTAAACTGAGCACAACAGTATGACAAGGTAGGTCTTCCCATTTGATGTGTATTCTCGTAAAACTCTACCTTGCTTCCTTACAGTTTTATATACCATCCCTCGATCCCCACATATTGCATTTGAGCATGTAGTCTAAAGAGCCACTGATGCATTGCAACTCAAGTGATAGGTTGAGGCGTGGCTCCATGGCAATGATACGCTCTATTGTTATATAGTTAATACAAGGGGGTGTGACTCCCATATTCGCCGTAATTGCAAGGCATCTTCACCCTGTATACTAAGGAAAGGGTTGAGTTGCTACACTGTACACTATTATTGGGTCATGCAAGGGTTAAATGTGCGTGCAGTCAAATGGTCAATTTCTGAAATACAATGCAGTCAAAGCCTTTTAGTAATCAAGTGGTAAGGTGGTCAAGCAGAAAAAATGACCAAGAGCGCATACCTAAGTAGATTGCACCCCCGGAGTACTCCGCGCGACCTTCTTATGCGCTCTTGATTATTTCTTGACCGCGGCACAGTACAGCACATGTTGGTGTGACCACCCCTTAAGTTGTGAAACCAACGAAAGGTTGGGAAGGGGTACCCCACGGCCAGCGCATGCTGTTAATACTGACTTGACTACGGTGACACCACCTTGATATAGGTCTCTTAGTAGGCAGTTCCTGGTGTCCTCCTCATACCACTGCTTCTCCCAGGTTTCCTGTTGTAGCTTCTTCCCCGGCCTACCAAGGTCAACAGGTCGATGTTTAGTTTTGTTGGAGGCAAAGGTCAATGTATGACTGTGTATCGGGCTTGGGCTAGGCACCTCAAAAATCAGGCCTGGTCATAAATCAATCACCATGTTCATAACAGTACTAGAAAGTCTTCACATTTTCAATGCCAAACCACTGTAATACACTGTGACATGCACACGAGTAATTATTTTCAACTTTCTATTGAACACCAAATGATCCTGAGGTAAACTAGCCATTGTCTCCCACTAATACACCGGTAACTGCCATGGTGTTTTCGTTTCCCTCTGAAGATGTGGACACAATATCAGTCCTTCACTTCATATCCTGTCACCACTGACAGGTTATCTCACTGCTGATCTTCTGTAGGATGTACCAGCAGACATGGAAAATTTGTAGTGGTACATGACCAACAATGTTTCTGTTGTTCCAGATACATATATAGCTATACAGCAAAGTCCATCATGAATATCTTTGACATCCCCACATCCTATCATATAATTATATGTGGGGGCGTATAGTTTGAATATTCAAGTAAAGCCCTAGGCACAAATTAGATGGCCATACCTTGGTCTCACCAACAAAAAAAGTCTTGTCTCTTGCTATTCGCCAGAACTGGTGGCAGCCATCGACTGGCGGTAGTATTGAATGTCCCACAGAACTGTGACGTGTATGCGTACCGGCATTCGAGCAGCATCCATTTACAAAATTACTTGAATTTGCCTTACCCCCAGTCAAGTCCCCAGACCCTATTAAGGGGTGGTCAGTCCAAAAGCTTGGACCGTGGGCAAGTTCAAAGGGATGTCACTCCCATGTCTGCCATAGTCACAGCTGCGACTGGCCATCTTGACGCCATGTACTAAGGAAGGATTATAGTTCTACACATCCTTTCGTATAGTAACTGGTCAAGGAAGTCAAATAGTCAATAGCTGAAATACAGCGCAGTCAAACGGTCAAGAGGCTTTTGCAGTGCATGACGGTCAAGATTTCTTGACGCCGGTCACAGCTGTGACTACGGCGTCTATGTATGGAAGTGACACCCCCTTGATTATCGCCTGGCATTGAGGAGTAGACCCATATTATACCTCAATTTGCAGTTTCACAAGATGATTTTGTTGATGGCAAACAGTAGACTATGTTACAGCAGCCCAATTGCATTGCCTTATCGAGTTGTAGTCTCATTCCCAGACCCAAACAACCTCAGCATGGATCGCTTCCTGCAGTAGCTAGCTGACTACATCATAGTGCGTAGCCAAATATCTAGCAGAATGTAGAACATTGTGGGGCGAGCCTGAGCGAGTGCAGG
Source organism: Axinella damicornis (assembly GCA_963931865.1). Classification (NCBI taxonomy): domain Eukaryota; kingdom Metazoa; phylum Porifera; class Demospongiae; order Axinellida; family Axinellidae; genus Axinella; species Axinella damicornis. The sequence continues at coordinate 11,735,685 of OZ007516.1, read as the reverse complement.
CATATAACTGCACTAAGACATGCTAGTGCATTGATCTTTCACACTTGTCTCCGTTTGAAACTTGCGTGCAGAATGTGGAGTGGAAATGGAGTATAGGTCCATGTTGGGAGGGGAAGGGGTAGGATAGGGGGATGTTGGCAGAGAGGGAGTAGTGAGATCCATGGGGAGAGGGGAAGGGTGTCAGAAGGAGTCATGGTGGAGAGGGAGTCGATGGTGGAGAGGGAATAGGGAGATTCATGCTGGGTCCATGTTGGAGAGGGAGTAGGGAGATCCATGCTGGGAGGGGAAGGGGTCCATGCTGGAGAGGGAGTAGGGAGATCCATGCTGGGAGGGGAAGGGGTCCATGTTGGAGAGGGAGTAGGGAGATCAATGCTGGGAGGGGAAGCTTTAGAGGGAGTAGGGAGATCCATGCTGGGAGGGGAAGGGGTCCATGCTGGAGAGGGAGTAGGGAGATCCATGCTGGGAGGGGAAGGGGTCCATGTTGGAGAGGGAGTAGGGAGATCCATGCTGGGAGGGGAAAGGGTCCATGTTGGAGAGGGAGTAGGGAGATCCATGCTGGGAGGGGAAGGGGTCCATGTTGGAGAGGGAGTAAGGATATCCTAGCCTCGTACCCAGGCCTTCAATTGCGGGGGGAAGGCCTGGTACACACTGTTTGCGCATGCGTTTAATTTAAATATTACGTCAATTTTAATTGTGACGTTTGTGAATGGGTTGGGCTTAACTGCTGACGTTTGCGTAAACACACCCGCATACGCGTGCGTGAGAGCGATCAAAGGGCTCACAACAAACACACCACAGCTCTTTCCACTGTCTACAAGTCCCTTCTCGTAGTCCATGAGGAAATGGAGCGGAGGGGAAGGGGTCCATGTTGGAGAGGGAGTAGGGAGATCCATGCTGGGAGGGGAAGGGGTCCATGCTGGAGAAGGAGTATAGGCTAGGGAGATCCATGCTGGGAGGGGAAGGGATCCATGTTGGAGAGGGGCTAGGGAGATCCATGCTGGGAGGGGAAGGGATCCATGTTGGAGAGGGGCTAGGGAGATCCATGCTGGAGGGGAAGGGTCCATGTTGGAGAGGGAGTATAGGGAGATCCATGCTGGGAGGGGAAGGGGTGGGAGATTGGGACGCTAGTGAAGAGGGAGTAGGGAGATCGATGTTGGGAAGGGAAGGGGTGGGAGAGGGGGTTGATAGTGGTGAGGGAGTAGGAAGAGGCTGTTGAGAAGGGGAGGGTTAGGGAAATCCATTGGGGGAAGGGAAGGGAGGGGGTGTTCAGATCATGGGAGAGATGGATGGAATGGTTGATGGGAGGACAGGTAGGAGTGGGAGAGGACATTGCATGGTCAGGTACTAGTTAGATTGCGAACCGCTGTCAGTTCTATCAAACGGAGGTGGGCATCTTCAAGTTGCAATCTCTGGCTCTTAGCAAGGTTTGTCAGGTGCTGTAAAGCAAAGGGTGGATCGAATGCAAGGTCTGTGAGGTGTCGTACACGAGGGCAAGCTACGAATGTGAGACCAGAGGAGAATTCCTTCTTGCCAATGTCAACTACCACCTTGTCCAGTGTAAGCCCTTAGGCTTTGTGGATGGTGACAGCCCAGGCCAGCTTTAGAGGAAGTTGCAGTCGAGAGCACTGGGCACCAGATGACGACCATGTATGGCGGATTGGTGTGATGGAACTTATTATCTGGGAGGGTTGGACCTGAGTATACGTGTCAAGCTGCACTGTTACAGCCACAGGCAGAGCAGGAGGTGCTTCACCAGTGCGGTAGCAGATGGCCTTGATGGTTCCCATGGCTCCGTTGACCAGTCCCATGTCCACCCACAGGTTGGAGGACAGCATGACACGAGCACCAACTGCAAGACAGATGATGGGCTGCAGTCCAGATGCATCATCAGGTGAAGCCTTTGAGGCATTTCGTCCAGTGGACAGCCTTGATGGTAGCAATGGGTTGGCCGCAGGCACGGAGCTTGGAGACATTATGTTCCACCACAGCTTTGATTGTTGGGAAGAGGCGAAGGGCAGTGGTGAAGGGAGTGAGGTCCTGTACTTGAGCAGGAGTCTGCTTCATGAGGTGCTTCCAGTCATTCTGAGTCACTTGGCCATCTCTCAGGTGGAGTCGGATGTTTCGGAACAGAACCTGGCTGGGATCGTGTGGGGCGACGGGTGGCCTAGTAGTTAAAGACTTAGGATCTGATAGCTTACACCGCATCCTTCGGAGGGGATGTAAAGCTGTCAGTCCCGGGGGGCTAGTTAATACTACTAGCATTCTGTTGCTACTTCCAGTCGCCTCGTTAGCTACACTGGTAACCTCTCATAGATAAAGAATAAAAAAGTGTCCAGACTGCCGCATCACTTGGTCCAGAACCATTGCCTGATCAACCAGCTGATAGGCACTGCTGCCGAGGTCCAAGAGAGCTGTTCGTGTCACTGTTGTGTACAGGGGTAGATCCATCACAAGGGGGAGCTGACCAAAGTCCCCAAATAGCATCCTCCTAACAACTGGTCTGAACGATGAGGGAACACTTGACAGAACTTGTCCAAAGATCTTCCTGCCCACCATAGACATCTCATCGATGATAAGGTACTGGACGTTGGCTAGGGATTGCTGGATCCGATGGAGGTGCTCCCTTTCTAGGTCCTTGAACTCCCCTTTGGTGGTAAGCTCGACAGAGGGTGAAGGGTGTGACCATCAACGTTGAAGGCTGCCACACCAGTTGGTGCTGCTACAGAAAGCTTGTCCTTGAGGAGCAGCTCAGGCACTAGGACTTACCAGTTCCGGCTGTTCCTGACACTATCATGTGAAGTGGAGATGAATCCTCAGCCTCCAGATGTTGCTGCACCAAGGTGTAGGCCTGTAGCTGCTTGCCTTGAAGGTGCTGGGGATCAGCAGTGGTGGTGAAGGTTCGTTGAGGAGCTGACTGATGCTGACGTGTGATGAATGTTGGTAGTTCCTCCAGGTTGGGGTATGCTGCAGATGAACTTAATTGACCAGTCAGTGTGGTCTTCGTCAGAGCTCAGGTTAGGCTAGAGGTCAGTGTTGCGTTGGCATATCAACATCCACTCTTCTGGATGTAGCAGGGTTGATTGTATATTCATCCTGAAGAAAGGAAATACCGACAGTGTGATAAGAGTGTAAATGGGGTGGTATATGGATGTGCTAGAAGACAAAGTTTGTGTACAATTCATACCTGTGTGTTGTCGTCCTCCTCTGTGTGCCGGCTGTGCTGTTGCTCCAGTCTCCTGATATCATCCTCGAGGGATGGAGGAACAGTGCCAGACCGAAGGAAGTCAGTGTAGGCTGCAGCAAATGTGTCACATTGTCCTTTTAGTTGGCTCAGGTGACGAAATGGCTTGTGCAGCATTAGCTTCTGCTGGCAGTATTGCTCATACTTCGGTCCAGTTGGGTCTGGGGATATGGACGGATGCTTACTACTTTCATCTTGTGACGTTTGGGCTCAGATCCTGCATCCTTGGGCATGCTGTAATTCTGGGCAAAGTGGAGAAGCTTCATTTCAGCGAAGATGGGAGTAGTGGGATGATGAACATAATGGTCCAGGGTGGATGCCACAGTTGCATGAGTGTCATTATGCAGTTGATCCTCCACTTGACGGGACCCATCCAAACTGAGAATGGTGAAATCTCGAGATGACTGAATCAAAGGCAGTTGGAGTAGCAGGTGGCAGGTTTCCTGAGCTGAGTAGTCCCTCTTTCCCACCCTGTTGATGAGCAGTTTCTGCACTGCCTTGAGAGAGGTGCTGTCATCTTTCATGTTCCTTACTGTGTTGGTGTAGACCTCTTTTAGTGGTAGGGACCTATAGGTTCACTCTTGGTGGCATATACTTGGCAACAATACTCAATGACCCTACGACGGGACACACAGTACTGCATGTCCCCATTGTACGCCATGCAGACAGCTGGACAGGATTGAAGCTGTTCAGAAGGCCATCATTACGAGCTGTATAATAATCAATGCATGGTTCCTTGTCTTGTTCATTGTTCACATGATGCACCCATCACAATATCTGTCTCTGGCTGCAGTGGCTTGGGGTATCCAAAGCGAGACTTCTGAATCCCATTACAAGTACACAGGCAGTATTATGCAGCTTAGCAACGGGTGTGACGCTGGCAAGTGGCGATGAGATCAGCCAGGTCTTGATTGTAGTCCGTAACATCTGAGTACGGCTTGTTACAGATGTGTGGATTTGTCTTGGGGAGAGGAGCATCTGCCACATTGCTACCATCAGGTAGGACAGCTGGGTTGATGGTGGTGATTGTTCTATTGACATACTCGAGCAACTCTTGCTTGCATGCAGCAGTCGGGGGTCTATCGCCGTCTTGCGATGAACCTGGGTCATTTATTTGGTCAGCTGGTTCATCTGAAGTCTCCACATTAGGTGCATCTTCCAGCCATGCAAGACCATGAACATGAGGGCTACCATGATGTTGCCATTCAAAGCGCATCCAATAGTCAGAATTATAAGCTTGAAGCACTCCTTTGTAGAAGACATCTATGAACTTGTTTATGCGATGGTAGAAGAACCAGTCAGCGATAGCTGGGTTCTCCATGAGTGCTTTTGATCGGCTAGAACTGGAGTCAGGATCATCAGGGCAGATGAGACGAGCAAGTTCTGGCCACTGCAGGTCAGCCGCACTGTGCGTGAGAAAAATGGTGGGCATCCCAAGGGTGTCTACCATTGCAATCAGCCGGCTCGGATCCTTCCCTGCCAACCATGTCCCGGAGCTCATCCACTGACAGGTGGTCATCATGAGGGTGTTGATGGACGTAGATCCTTCCTGCCTGAAGAGCATGACGTCTCATCTCAGTGTTCAAGGCAAAATATCTGAACCGAGGATGTTTGGCAAAGCAACCATCATGGAACAACATCAGGTGCTTAAAGTAGTTGCCAACGTTACTGTACGTGCTCGAGGAGCAACCAAGTCAGCGGTACCAGTGGGGAACAGAGTGGGGAAGGCACAGGAGATGTAGCCCTCGGTGTTGAACTCGTTGATCGGACTCCCACTTGCAGGAGGCCAAGGGACAGTTGGTGGAGCAGTTGTGGGTTGCTGTATACAGACTGCCTGCATGGTCTGTTGTTCTGTGAGGCCTGTGGTTGGCATAGGAACAAATGTGCTCCGTAGGTGTGCATCGTAAGGATCAGCATCCTGTGTTGCTGGAGGCTCCTCCTCCTTTGAAGACACTGTCATGGTGGTCGAAGGTCTCCCTCGTTTGGCAGAAGAGCCAAGACATTGTGGTTGATGTTGACATTACGATAGTACATGCTGTGTGCGATCAACCACTCCAGTGCATGCAGCACAACTGACCTCCTGACACGGAAATCGCGATGGGATCCTGCCGCTCCTTCCTTCCTGGCAACAATGACATCAAGTTCCGCTGGCACACTTGGCAAGATATTGGTGAATGAGGCTATGTCTTGGGGCAGGTTTATGACGTGCCCAGTGTAGCCGTACTGGCCATGAGGTAGCCGATAGAGAGTCATGATGGGTAGGACAGTCGATATAAGCATCTCCTCCACTTGGGTTAAACCCTGCAATGATGGGAGGGTATTGATACAAGTAAGATAATCATTGTATGTGTGTATGTAAATTCACACAATTGAATTACATGCATACCTGAAGTTGCAACGGAACAGGGCCAGGATCCATGTTGTTCGCATATGGGAGAACAGCTTAGGGGAGTAAGCGATGTCACTGTTGCACCATCTGCACTCATTAGACTGAGAGGACACAGTGAGTCCAGAAAAGCTTCGAAGCATATGTGCTGCATGTAGACACCTCCAAAGTGGCTAGTTGTCTGGTCAGGCGACTCAACAATGCGTGTCTGTTGGTGGCTTTCCCTATCAATCTCCAACCGGATATCCCTCTGATCAAGTGTCTCAGTGGCGCAGGTCTCAGTGGTGCAGGTCTCCTGTCGATGATCTCTCATCTGTTAGAGCCTGGTCACTCTCTGGTCAGGTGTCTCAGCAGTACGGGTCTCCTGCTGACGATTTTTTATCTTCTGTAGCCTGACTGCTTTGTGTGTAGGCGTTTCAGCATCATGCCGTGCTCTATCTCGCGTCCTGCACTTGCTCAGTCTTTGTTGTCTCTGCTGTGCGGTTTTGGCGTCGCGGTGTGCTCTGTTGCGTTCTCTTCTACGTCTCAATTTCTCCTTGGTTGTTTTCAAGTGTTTCCAGAAGTGCTTTGGCAACATGACTCCTCGGCAGGCCTCCATCATATCGTACACGTGGAGTTCAACTTGGATGACGTTTCGGTTAAATGCAGTAGACTGTATTTACGGTATGACGTACACAAACGCAAAACATACAGACATATACAGACGTACAGGCACGCTTTCCGTTTTACACATCTATGTGGCTCGCTCAGGCTCGCCCCAATTATTCCTAAACTTCAGACCGCCTCAGTCAGTATTGTTACTCTGTGTATTTTATCCACCATGCAGTACCAGCAGGCTGATCGACAACAGGCTCACCCTTTCCTGCCTGGAGGTCAAAGGTGAATTAATTGTGTTGCATAGTTTTGTTCCTAGACCTTCTGCGTTTCGTTTCCGGGGTGTCCTACATGCCTGGTAGGTTGAACACTGCTGTGGCAGCACTTGGCGAACAGATGGAGAGGAGATCGACCAAAGAATTGGAGTAAGTTAAAATGCACATTGCATGGGTGAACAATTCATCAGTTCCTGCTCTTGTTCCCCTTCTACTGCACAGGCACAGTCTTGACTCAAGCAGCTGCAACCCATGCCCATGATCAGCCAGCTGAAGAAGGGGATCGGGAGTGGCTGGTTCAAGCAAGTGGGAGACTCAACTGACACCACTAGACACCTTAACCTCTCCCACAGTGGACAGTCTTCAGCGCCCAGAGCCACCCCAGGTGGAAGAGGGTGCAGTGTGTTTTGGGTAAGCCCCCTCGTTATGTGAATGCATCAAGTGGAAATTGAACTTTAGGCACATCGGGGAATTGTCCAAATTGTGTAAAATTGCATTAACAAGTGAGTCTTTGAAAAGACTTGATGTGTCTCGGCACGACTTGGTATCAGCTAGAATCATGCAGAGGACATGGCAGCTGTTTATCCTTTATGACTGCAAAACCTGTTAGCTATGAGACTTTCAGCTTAAGTCAGCGTCAATATCCTTGGAGGTTCTGTGTGAGCAATGGGTGGGTCAGGATGAGGTGGGAATGTTCACCCAAAGGGTGAAAGCAGTATGGTCATGTCTGGGCTTGATGTTTAGTCAGAGTCAGCAATTATCTATCAAGCTAGCTAGAGCGCTGAGTGTGTGTAGTTAGTATGCCGAGTGTTGTGTTAGGGATGAGTGAGTATTCATTGTCCTGATTATAGCCAGTCTTGGTAAGTGGATTCATGAGAAGCCAAGCAAAACCCATAATCACTTGTGAGTTCTACTTGCAGGCTATAAATATGTTTGACACCCTATTAAGAGTGTAGAGCAGGCTGCTGCACTTGCACGGGCGCATTGCAAAAAGCGACATACGTATGTAAGTACCTACGCATCGAGCACTGTGCCGAGACAAAAATCGTACACCCCCTTTTGAAGAAAATGCCTCAAATTTGGAATACACCTAGGTTCAGAACCTTCTAAAACACATTTTGCAAGGACTCCTACTTTGGGGGGTGCCAACTGGTATTTGTGCCTAATGTTTCATTTCTATTTGATGCGTTCACATACCATTATGTCTAACGGCTGAGGGTATGGTAGCACATTTTTGTTATGTCCCCCATGCCCAACAGAGGATAACGATCAGTCTGAGTGCATTCCACAATGCAAGGTCACCAACCAGAGGTGGTTGACGTTCTGGTATGTATCCATTCCATGCTAGCATGAATTCAGTTCCCAATTCACCAAACAGTCACCATGCTAGGTCAATAGTGCATAGTAGGTAGGAGTAGTCTGAATCTGCCAAAGTTCATGGCCGAGATGCAAGGTCTTCAGGTCTTCCTCAAGGTGTATACATACTGCATACAGGAAATTCATAGTCATGCAGGATACTACAGAACATGGTAATGTGGGTTGCAAAAGCAACAATCTGTATTAGTTATAGCATGGCAACAAGGGCTGTATGCCAGATATTGGCACTGCTGTGACGTAAAGCCCGAGGGCCGCAGGCCCGAGGGCTTTACATCACAGCAGTGCCAATATCTGGCATGCAGCCCGTGTTGCTGTGCTATAACTAATTTATTGCATGCACCTGATTGGATGTTGCTTCGTGATGTGTGTTGCTAAGTGATGATGTCACAGCAGTGCCATATGCCAGATATTGGCACACCTGATCCTTTGAACTTGTAGGGTATCATGCAATAAGGACACATCAGTAACATTGTGTAAACAATATTGGGTGCCTGTGGTGCACTGGTCAGGAGTCTGACATCATAATTGGGTACAGCAGCGTAAATTCAGTGCAGTGTCAAGTAGGCAAAGTGATGGAACTTTGATGTTCTAAGCCTGCGTGGATATTTTCAAGCTTCCAGATTGAGTCCTGCTGTGAGAGCTACTGTTGAAGTGGGCCGCTACTAGCTTCTCAGCTCTCTTGTTCTTGATTTCACTGCTGAGAAGCCAGTAGCGGCCCACTTCAACATCCCGGGACTCTCCCTGACCATCATGGCCATAGAGAAGATGAGAAGCTGGGATCCCAGCCTATGGAAGAAGAAGAGAGAAAACTATTGGATCCACCACCTAAAGTCACTCTCACCAGCAGGACTCAATCTGGAAGCTTGAAAACATCAACACAGGCTCAGAACATATTGAAGCTCCATCACTTTGCCTACTTGAACAGCATACTGCACTGATTTTACGCTGCTATTATGACGTCAGACTGCTGACCAGGTATTATTGTTTACACAATGTGTCCGCTGCCGCCATATGCTGTGTATGTGAATCGTTACGCATTACGCCTGCAATGTTCGAACGGAACTGAAATTTGCAGTATCAATTTAATTGCCTATATGCAGTGTATATATTCTGTTGTTAATGGTCAGAACCAGCCATGCATGCACCTTTCATAGGATCTATCAGATGATTTGGGGGAGGTCCTTTGCCGGTGTCCCGTAGCTGACTTCTGGGCCAGCCATTACTGGTCCCATGCAGCCGCTGACCGGGATTGCCAGCCCATGTTTGAGTGACATCAATCCCTTATGCAAATAGTCATAAGAATCTTATAAGAATCTTATAGGATATGGCACAATCTTATAAGAACTTCCCATTGCTTCACTACAGTTTCTTATAAGAGATTTGGGACGGTTACATAAGATTCTTATAAGACAGTTGTAAGAATCTTATAAGAATCCTACAAGAATCTTATGTAACCGTCCCAAATCTCTTATAAGAAATATATTCTTGTAACATTTGAATTTTCTTGTAAGAATAAACATGGTTTTTTCTTATAAGATATAATTATTATGTATCTTACAAGAAGTGAAAGCTCAACTACATTGTTGCATATGCACGCATGACAACATGATACAATAATATATATACAAGTAGCTTCGCTCGCTTCACTCGCTCATCTACTTCCTAATTTGCCTATTTGCAGTCCGTCGCCAGGTATATAGCTGCTCCCTGGGCCTGATCTCATCTGCTTCACCTGCTATTCCCGATCGTGTCTGCTGCTCCCTGATTGTGTCCGCTTCAGCTGCTGCTCCCCAATCGCGTATGCTTCAGTTTGATTGCTTCCACTTCTATTCTGCTCCTGCTCCCCGATTGCGTCCGCTTCAGCACTGCTGATTGCATCCGTTACAGTTACTGTGCTGCCGTTCACATTCAGTTCAAGGTTCAGAAAAAGCATAATTAATGTACACAAGCCTATACGTCCCACCCCCCGAACATCCCGCTTCCGTAACACATTCACACACACTTAAAATCTTAAGTAGAGCTATAGCTATAGTGCTAAACTGACTAACCAAAGCTCACAAATCACGAAGGCACAGAATTGGGTGCTTATATAGCATAACTTTGTGCATATACATGTACGTATAGCTATAATAGAGTGAGAGCCAATAGCAGTTAGAACTATTATACTACCCATAGCAAAACTAAAAGGAAGTCTAGAGCTACTCACTGCTACTGCAACTTGCTAGACTCAACTCTAAAGCAAACTTCACAGCAAAAAATTTCAAATGAAATGGGCAGCTGCTGCATGTACAGTATTCAGACTTTTGGAGCCAAAGTAATTAGTATGCATTACTGGCCATCATGATGTCAGTGAGTGTATGAAGTTCTAGTTATAATGAAGTGCAGCAGAGCTACAGTACTAACTAGCTGTAAGATGCTTATACAGTCAAGTAGCTTTGCATCAGCCACTTAACCTAGCTGCGCTACAACCGCAACCTTGCTAATTGCAAGGCTTCCTGATGGGGCATCACCACTTAGCTACCAGTAATTGCAGCGCTTCACAGGTTGTGCAAAAGTAATATTCATGATTGGCTGTAGTGCTACTGCATGTTACACTCCTGGTATAGGAAAAATTGTGCCGCGTAAATAAATAAATAATATAACATAATATAATTACACTCCTGGTATAGGAAAAATTGTGCCGCGTAAATAAATAATATAACATAATATAATGTTTGAGTACTTAGGCTTGGCCTACAGAGATTCTGACTACACCGCCGTGATCGCTATCATGCACTGACCTGAATGATAAAAGTTGGTGCTGAAACTCACCTTGGTGGTGGAGATATGAGCGCTTTTGTCTCGCCGTTGGCCGCCATTGCTCGAGCGCTCCATCGACTTCCGGTGGCAGTACCGTTCTTAGGAACGGCACACGAAGATTCTGACCACACGGCCGTGATAGCTGTCGTTCACTGACGCTTGCATGCCATAACTCACCGTGCTGGCTAAGTTGTGAGTGCTGTAATAATGACTTGTCTTCCTTTTGGTCGCCATTGCTCGCGATCGACTGAGCCACGTGGCATGTGCGTTAATTGGAACGAATTGCAATAAATAAGTTTTGCTACGGCGAGGCAATCGCGCGCGGGGTTGCAACGGCTACCAGGAGTGCGGTTGCCCCTCGTTCATAACAGTCTATAATATACGTAGCTACGTAGCTACTTATGATATGGACCTTCAAAAATGTATGCACTCCAGACAGCCACATAAAAGTCTTAGCTATAGCCATAAGAAAGCTGGAAGTCTTATAAGAATCTTATTTGAATTCTTATAAGAAACCAAAATCTTATTGAGATGTCACAAGAATTTTTGATCCTATAAGAAATGGCTAAATCTTATAAGAAAACATGATTCTTATAAGATCTTACGACTATTTCCATAAGGGATAGAGCCCAGACTGGGCTACCGGCCCAAGAAGGAACTACGCCAAGTAGTAGTTCTTTCCCCCAAACATTTTCACAGTGGTGTGCGGATATAAGATAGGAAGGCGGCACTGTTCCATCTGCCAAGGGTGCGAATAATGGAGTCTTCCAGGCCCATCTTTGCCGCAGTAGTGGCCACCGCAATACGAAAGCTGTGACCAGCGAAATCCTGGTATGGGAGCCCAACAGCTTGCAGGGCTTGCCGAACTTGTGACACAAACTGTAATTCCATTTGCACTTTGAAAGAGGGGGCCTGCTGCCGTGCCGCGTAATAACATATATGGTAGAACAGCCATCACTGGACATAGGGGTGTACGACCGACGAATACATCAACACCTTGACCTATAGCTAGTTGGTCACATTTAGACTTTTTGAGGTGTATCTTCAGCACTCAGGAGAAGCATGATCGTTTATTGAGCCATGCTAGGTGCCTTGATGGGTCAAAAGTGTTCTTTGAGGGACTGTGATCTCCCCCGACCTAAAAAATCCGAAGAAACAAAGAGTGGCCGCTGCCCATATCATGAATGTGTCCCTGTCTACGTCTGTTGGTTTTTGGTTCCAATGGACACACAGCTGATTTAGTATGGCCGGAGTGATAGCTAGGTAACCGAATTCGTGTCTGCAGTGGAGACCTTTGCGAGTGGGTGCGCTGGATACCTGCCTGCACTAACTGCGAGAATTCCTTGAGCTCTGGAAGGCCCAGAGTAATTTGCATGTGCCTGATGCCTGCCAATTAATAGTCTGAGGACTCAACTGCTGGCAGGCCAGATAAGAAGAGAAGTAACACAGAGCAAAGACTCAGACACAGGAAACGGGGATAAGATAGAATACAATTAATGAACAGAATGCTACAAACGTGGGTAGAGCTGACTGGTATGTCTTGTGAGTTGACTCTGCTATACCCTTTTCACAAAAATGCTGAACTGTTGGATCCAGCTGGGAGAGGTCCAATCTGCCAGTGGGTTGAGCAGCCACTGCAGAAGGTGGGCAGGGATAGGTGATGGATAAACATCAGCGAGTGGCAACTTGCTACAAAAGGTTAGCTTTAGATGATCCCATGAGAGATCATCCGTGCAGTCATTGAGTACCCCGGGAATATGTCGAGAAAAAGATGGAACTGGAAGTAGGCTTCCAGAAAAAATAGGCAGCGTAGGAGCTGCATCCACGGCTAGAGCGGCTATTCAAGACAGAGACTACTGCAGTGTTATCTGAGTTCACAAGAATTCTTTTGCCCTTGAGCTCAAGGCGTCATATTAAACAGCTAGGCAATGATGACACTGCGATGTGCTTATCTCTGACATGATCTTCCCATTGGAATTGGAACCACATTGTGTTGCACCAATTAAGCCCCACAACCCCATCCACCAGTTGCATCCGAGTAACCTCCGGTGCACCTGTTGAAATAATTACTGCCACCCCGTTCCATATTCCAATGGAACAGCAGCTGCAGCCCTCTGTGGCAAGCATGCCTTTGTCTGGTAGAGGCATGCCTTTGCGTGCATGCAGTACCCTGCCATGTTATGTGGCAAGATTGCGGCAGCTGCATGTGGGCCTCTGTGGCAAGCATGCCTATGTCTGGCAGAGGCCTGCCTTTGCGTGTGGCCCGTCTGTCACCAGCAACGGCCTGCCATGTTGTGGCAAGCATGCCTTCAGACAATTGTAGCTGACAGCGTTCCGCAAAAAATACCGGACTCCCAGGGAGACCAGCATATTTGCAGATGGGATTTTGAATTTCCTGTTAAAATGAAATCAATCAATCACGTTGTTACTGCATACATACATTATTATCAATGTCAGATATAGGGACCAAAACATATGGCTGCTGGCTAGCTACCTGTGGCAGACAGGCACACTTGCCACCCGCATATGAAGGCTTGGGACAGATGATGGCACGCTTGCCGCAGACATGCTACACACAGTTGCATCCTTGTCGCAGACAATTGTGTGTTTGATTGAGTGATGCATGATTGATTGATTGGTGGGGTTAACTTACCCACGCCCCCGGCAGTGAGGGTGCTACCGCCGCTGGCTAAGGCTGATATGGGGGTGGTGGTAGTCGCAGAAGTAGGAATGCTACTGCTGCCGCTGGCTGTGGCTGGGATGGGGGTCACAGAAGTTGGACTGCTGCTACTGCCGGCAATGGCCGGAGTGGGGAAGGTGGTCGCCGCCGTACCCAGGCTCGCACTCGTGCTGTGTGCCGCTATTAGGTTTTGGATCCAAGTTCGCTGCTCCGGGGTGAACCCCGGAGATGCTGCATCCACTTCTCCATCCATGATGTCCGAGAATTCGTCAATCGGATAGAAGTCTTGGGTGAAATCCTCCAGCAAGGTAACGGATCTGGTGTCTGTGGTTTTTCATGGAGATTGATTCTGTTTGGCGAAATTGCCATGAAATAGAAAGAAGTAGCGGGAAATAATAACTTGCCTAGCTCGAGCTGTAACTGCTTGATTGCACAAAGTAGCTGTGACTAACGGCGCGTGCATACCATCCACGTTCTAAACTCCACCCCTCCAGATACTGAGGAGCTCCCTCCATTTACGTTTAATTAAACCTCATTACACCTTGAGGAAGACGTGATTATCATCTCGGTCACAAACTTTGGCAGATTCTGACTACTGCCTACAACTACATCCTCAGCCGTACTCCATTCTGGTGCATGTGGTTATGGGAACCACTCTGTGTGATATCCATATGTTGCCTCTATACCCCACAGGAGGGAGAACATTGTTGGGTTTGTGCTGATCGTTACGGTGATTGCCTCGGTACCGGCCAGCTGTATTGTCCACTTCTGCGCTACCTCTGTTCCCATGCTCCTCCCCCTCTCCTCACACAAGGATACATGATAGTACAAGATTTTAAGAGCTCCAGTGAAGACATTTTTGTCCTCCCTTCTTGCACATCCCTCCCTCCCATCTCCTACCCCCTCCTGCAGTGTGATATAGTAAAATAGCAGCTCGATTGAGGTAGGCAAGTGAGCACACGGACCACGCTTCCTGGTCCTCAAGGAGAGCAGATGCCCTGCACAGCGTACAAATGTGCAAATGGTAGGCTATAGTACCTATTTAAGTTTGTTGATGTTTACCTCTCGTGTTTGGTCTTTGTCAGTGGAAACATAACAAGGGGATTGTCACTCCATATCCCATAGATGTCATGGTCACAAAAGGTCAAAGGGTAGAGTATTTTTGTCAAGTGGTCAAGAACAAATATAATTGGGTCATGTGGTCAAGACACTTTTCAGTATGCATGGTCAATTGCCTAGCTGTTTTTTAGTCAGCAACCTCAAAATTTCTTGACCTGGGTCTTAGCTAGTTATGTTTATGGGAGCACAAGCAGCTGTGCTTGTGTATTCTTCACTGCCTTGATTGTTGTATTGTTTACTCATGAACCAGCAAAGCTGAAACCACAAAAACCAGTAACTGTTATATTATCTATGCCAAAACTCATATTATGTAATCACTTTTATAGCCACTGCCTACACGTACAGTTGCTACAACTGCAAACAGCTAAAAGCATGTACAAGTAATTAATGCCTAATATTAAACTTTCTATATAAATTCTTATGGGGTTATGGGTATTCATTTGGCTGCTACAGGGTGCACTGCATGGGTAAAATGGATATAGATACAAAATGCGACTTAATTGTCTACATTGCACAATTAGTTATGTCTGCACGCACAACACACACACACACACACGCACAACACACACACACACACACACACACACACACACACACACAACACACACACACACACACACACACACATGCACAACCAACACGCACACACACACACAAAACACACGCAACACACACACACACACTCACACCACACATTAATTTTATGCACAGGAATCGAAACCCGGAACTTTCATCCCTGTTGACACAGGACCCCCTCCAACCAACATACAGCTCTCTCATGCATCAAGTTACTGATCAGGAAAATGACTGTACCATCATACAATGAAGTTGCCACTACAATAGTACTGTAGGCAGTAATCCTTTGATGCAGTGTCTGAATAATAGATGCTTGTCCCGAGTGCATTGAAGCATGAATAGTGCACCAGCATTGCATGCATTGATCTCACATGTGGTGGTCCCTTTCAGTGACACGTTTACCACAATCACAATCGGTATGTGTTGTTTAATTTGTGCCCTCAGACACATGCCTACTACATACATTGTACGTTTTGGGGAGAGCTATAGTTTGATTTGTTTCAGGACAGCATGGGTATAATTAAGGCAGTACTGAGCCGTATTGATCCCATGTACTCGCCATAGTCCATAGGAGTAAGGTATCCTGGTTCCACATGCAGGTTTCAATCGAATCAATCAAATCCACAAGCTGTGGGAGATGTAGCTAACTGGTCAGTCCACACGTTCCTGAGAAATGGGCTCCGAGTTGAATCAACTTATTTCTGAAGTCGTCAAAGAGAAGTTTGTAATAATTATTTCACTTATCTTTTGCAAACACTCTCCCTTGACCTTGCTACTTAGCCTCGTTCCCAGTCCCACGCCCAGCTTTTCGTCGCATGCAGTACGCTTTACCGTACCGCAAGCAATGAAAAGCTGAGCTACTTGCTACTTCAAAATAGCAAAGAGTGAGGTTTTCCAACTGCTAGTCAGGTCTCCCCACGTCATGCAACTCCCACAGCTTGTCCAACCTCTGCCCACTGCAGGGCGCAAGAAACGTCACGGCGAAGAACAGCAGGAACACCTGCCGTACAATTTGCAGGTCTCTCTTCATCTCGATCTGTCCCAGTTTTGCAACAAGCCGTTAGCGACAGTACGTTAGCATCGTATACTCCCCGAACATTCCGGCATACCATTGTGAATCTCATTAGCACGCTGCCCGTGCGCACTAGCGCTTCTGCGCTGCCGGATAGGACCTCGCGTCCAGCGTTTCTGCTGGTTCCAGTAGTTCTACTGGTTCCTGCTGGTTCCAGTGGTTCTACTAGCTGGTTCCACTGGTTCTGCTGGTTCCAGTGGTTCTGCAGAAACGCTGGACGTGAGGTCCTATCCGACAGCTCAGAAGCTAGTGCGCACGGGCAGCGTGCTAATGAGATTCACAATGGTATGCCGGAATGTCCGGGGAGTATACGATGCTAACGTACTGTCGCTAACTGCTTGTGTTCTGCATGGGGCCTCACATTCACGATCTCATGGTTACATGTAATAGGTAGCTGCATGCATGCAGGAAATCACGCGCATTGAGGCATGCATGAGGTCATTAATTTTACCGTAGCTAAAATATATAATACTAGTGCATACGTGAATGCACGCAGAAGAGCCTCGCGTGAAGCGAGTTAGCAGTTGCTGTAAGACCAACTATCTGGCAATCCCAGGAATAGAGATTGTCATGTTTATGTATTCACAGCCTGGTACATGGTAAGTATATTCATGTGACTCATCGGTGGCCGGGTAAGTATATTCCAATGTTGTTTTAGTTAACTAAAACTAAAACTATAATGCATTTTAGTATGGCATATTTCACTTTAGTAATTAAAACTAAAACTAAAATGAGGACTGTCTCAGCCTGTTAATTAAAACTACAACTAAACTAGAATGAAAATCACCCAAAAATGGTGGTTACTAAAACTAAAAGAGCCTTTACTAACCCTTTTGAGATTTAGTAATTAAAACTAAAACTAAACTAAACAATGCGACCTCTACCTAATTAAAACCAAAAACTAAACTATTTCAGTTTTAGATAACTAAAACAACATTGGTACTATATTCACGACACCCATAATCATTTTTGGAGCTGCAACTCTGTATTATAATAGTCAACAGGGCGGGGCTGGCAGACATGTTGGTAAATCTGCAAGGGCTAGCAGGCTGTGTCTGCCAGGCCCGCCCTGTGGAAGTTATCCGCCATGCAGTTACCATAATTAAAGACTATCTCTGTCACTGAGCAAAGAGCTGTGAGTCTGTCACTTGTATAGTCAAGAGTGTATACTCTTGTAGTCTCGTTCCCAGACCATTTTTTGGACGCATGAGAAAAATGGTCTGCATGGGAACGAGACTAAGGGTGGTGAAGAGCTAGAGGGGAAGGGGCGGACTTGCTTACATGTAGTTCGAAGCTAGCTTTGGGTTATGCTAGTCTTCAGCAGTTGTCCTCTGTACAAGATCTAGCCTGAAATCCATACCGTATATGGGGTTGTCAACCTTGGATAAGAGTCACAAAGAAGCGTGTGTGGCAGACAGCAGTAACTGAGAACTTGCTCATGACACGAATATATACCAATGATAGTTACTTGTGATGCCCGAAGGTGCACGGTTGCTTTTTGTAGAATTGTTTTGCAGATTGAAAATGCTGCACTGTGCAATTTGTAAGAATTAGAATCTGCTATAATAACAGAAGTCTAGACTATAATTGTATAGCCCTACCAACGAATTTGAGCATTGTACAAAAGAATTTGTAGGTAGCTTATACCATTTTTTTATGTTTGTTGCATTATGTGCACAACAGAACAATAGCCACCAGTAAGCCACAAGGTTGCTCCTATCTCCTCCTTGGCACTGGCGATGGATTTGAAGGCTTCCTCACTGCCTGGGGCCAGGTTCTTGTCTGGGTGGAGCAGCACTGCCAGATGCTTGTATGCCCGGTTGATCTCATCCCTATTCATATTACAACAGAAATAGGAAAGGAGGATAATGGCCACTCTAGATCTCAGAAGCCTGCCTGACTGCAATCATTCCCAGGTCTTGTCCACCCGTGCAGCTTTTGTGTTGGGACAAAGACTGGGCGGAGGACTCGGAATGAGACTATTTGCACATTAACAAAGTTTGTTATGCTAACTAAAACAAACTAAGTTAAAATAACGGCTAAATTTAACACTAGACACTATCCTGCACAGATTGCTGCTTGACTCCAGAATTTAATACTAAGCAAGTAGCTACATCCTCCATAGCTTGCTATTTGATTCCTGGTGCTGACAAAGTTTAATACTGGCACACAGCAAACTGTTACATTCCCAGGCTCCTCCCACAGGTTTGGTTTTGTTGCCACACACTGTAGCTACAGTTGAAGACATAGTTTAACACAAGACACATATCCTGCACCGCTTGCTGTTTGATCAAGGTGAACCGTGAGCTACACACATGCAGGATGTGTGTCTAGCATCTTCACCTTGATCAAACTGCAAGCTATGCAGATGATATGTGTGGCTACGAATTTGTTTGAGGCACCCAACCGTGGATGGTAGACCTACTTGACTATCTATGTTACAATGTTGTTGCATTAAGCACGTGCTGCCATGGATGCACATAGCAGCTGAGCAAAGTGTACAATTATTGTGCAATTTGCCTTCATTCGTAACTAAATTTGACCCGAAGTCTGACTTGTATTTTCAATTTGTGTCAATGATCTTGATCTTGGATACCACCTACATAGCAAGCATCATAACACCTACCACATTTTTAGCCGTGTATACTGGTGTAAGTCAATATGGAGGCTTTATAGGATTGTAATTACCCAGAAACACTATGTATTTATTGTGTAATTACTCTGCTAGCCATGCAATGTCACTTTAGCCCACTAACCGATAAATTGTTTTCCTATGGATGCATGAAACCACGGTGCATGAAACATAATATTTCCAGCT
Organism: Axinella damicornis; assembly: GCA_963931865.1. Lineage (NCBI taxonomy): Eukaryota > Metazoa > Porifera > Demospongiae > Axinellida > Axinellidae > Axinella > Axinella damicornis. Next base: position 11,716,748 of record OZ007516.1, on the reverse strand, counting down.
ATCCTGCAAACGTTTGTTACTCTAACCACACCAACCCATCCACAAGCTTTCAATAGTCAGGGCTCTCAGTCGACCACTGCCCGCCCAGACTGGGAATAAAGTTTCTGTACCAGAAATGGAGGCCCTACAAGGCGTTTTCTCAACCAATTCGTCCAAAAAGGAGCAGAGAAATGACCCACCCGGCTCCAACCAAGAGCTTTTCAACACCAAGTCCAGAATGGCCAGGCTGTCTGCATCCTTTGGGTGCACCCACCCACCTCCCCTTTCTGCTCACGCAGAACCTATCTCTTAATGACATTACACGACATTACCAGACATGAAAGTCTCATGCTGTCTGTAGACAGCTTTATCCGTTAAAGTGTTAAGAGTTCCTCTGAGAATGAAACATGATTGGCAGTGTACATGTTAGTCTGATGCGAACAATAGAAATTGAGTCTGGCCACACTGTATAGCCCCAGAGACAAGTGTCTGCACATTATTGTGCTAGATACACATCACTTAGTCCCACCCACCTGCCACTCCTACTGGAGACACCCAGAATGTTGTGGCTGTCCTTGCACGCACGTACTCTCTGTACTAGCGAGGCCTGCTCGGAAGTATAGCCAAGGTTGAGGGGAGTGGGACAGTGTGGTCACCCCTTGTTACCATGGAAACTACTGATGAGAGCAGTGCCTGTTGTGTGTTTGGAGGGAGAGTGGTGGAGGGAGGAGGAGGGAGGAGGAGGGGAGGATGAGGGAGCGGGGGAGGAGAGGGAGGGAGGAAGAGGAGAGGATGCAGTGAGGAAGGAGGAGGAGGAGAGGATGAGGGAGGAGGAGAGGATGAGGGGAGGACGATAGGCTTGCGTCGCTTATGCCGAGCATAATATGGGAATGATTGCAAGCCAAAAGCATTTGAGCATTATGCCGGAATAATAGCAAGGCGCATGCGCAAATTGTCACGTGGCAGCAATATTTGTAGTCAGGAAATGGAAGCAGAGTCAACTCGAAATTCGAGAAGCGACAGCGAATGAAGACATTGAAGAGCGGGGAGACAGCGGGAGAGATGCTGGTGTGTCTTCGAGCAAATCCAGCCAGCCAACATCTGTAAGCTTGCTGCAAGTGTTGAGAGCACCAATGAGATCAGAACTGTCGCGCAACTTCGCGGCGACGGGTTGCACAAAACCTCATATACGATGGTAGGTGTAATGAAATGAGCACAATTTGAGCATAATAGCAAGAGTTACACAGGAATAACATGAAGAATTCTGGAATAGTATAATAACAGATTATTTGAGCATAATAAACTCAAGCCTGGAGGAGGAAGAGAGGATGAGGGAGGAGGAGGAGAGGATGAGGGGAGGAGAGGATGAGGGAGGAGGAGAGGATGAGGGAGGGAGGAGAAGGAGAGGATGAGGGGAGGAGAGGATGAGGGAGGAAGAGGAGAGGATGAGGGGAGGAGAGGATGAGGGGAGGAGAGGATGAGGGAGGAAGAGGAGAGGGTGAGGGGAGGAGAGGATGAGGGAGGAGGAGAGGATGAGGGGAGGAGAGGATGAGGGGAGGAGAGGATGGGGGAAGAGGAGGAGAGGATGAGGGGAGGAGGGGATGAGGGAGGAGGAGAGGATGAGGGAGGAGGAGAGGATGAAGGGGGAGAGGATGAGGGAGGAGAGGAGGAGGGAGGAGGAGAGGATGAGGGAGAGAGGAGGAGGGAGGAGGAGGAGGAGAACCTGAAACACTTCAGTGATGTTTTCTCCAGTCTGAGCAGATGTTTCAAAGTAGAGAAATCCTCTGGTCTCTGCCCATAGTCGGCCCCTCTGACTCATCCACCTTACGTCTTCCCAAATCCCACCTGCAGAGAGAGGAGAGGGGGGGGGGGGGGGGGGGGGGGGGGGGGGGGTGATAGAGAAGGGAGAAGAGGAGGAGAAAGGGGATAGAGAAGGGACAGGTGGAGGAGAAAGGGGGGTTGATATCTAGACATAGTAGGAACTGATGCGAATAGATCAAATTACTTGTGTATAGCGACTTGCTTTATTTGCACAGACAGCAAAGACAACAGAGTCCATGCATGTCTGAGGGGTTGGGAAGATTCTCCTTCATCTCCACCAGCCATTGGCCCAGAGCATCAAAGCTAGCCCTGTCAGTAACATCATAGACCAACAACACTCCCTGTGTGTCCTTGTAGAACTCATTACGAACCTTGGGATAAGAGAGGATGATGTAAATTAAGAGCTAATTTAATAAACATAAGAGT
>OZ007516.1:11706612-11714322 GCA_963931865.1 Axinella damicornis | reverse complement strand
CAAAAGCATTAATATTAGCACTGCAACAAGCTGCTTTCTTGGCATTTTTTGTTGCTGTGGTTTTCATATCGGAGGTCAAACTACGAACACCTTTCAAACCCAAACTTTGTACACTGTTACAGTTCAGCAGCAGCTAACTCCAATAAAGACCCTGAGGCCATTCAGTCTAGAAAGAGGTTATAACCATGCATAACCATGCCGAGACAGGCAGCATACTATGGTTACGTAGAAGTCTACGGTAGCTCACTTTTCCACACTCCGCTGCTCCTATGCTGATTACTTTGATGCGGAGGATCTTACACTCTCCTTCTGTTTCAGGCATGTTTCACAATCGCTGCATGCTTGCTGGTATAATTTGCTGCTGGATCAGTCACCACCGGTGCACCGCCGCGCATGTTTACTAGAAGGTAATACTTTCCCTAGCAACATGCCGTATAATAAGATACCCAGCGATCTGTTTCCTTGGAAACCACTGTACATAAATTTGCCATGTGCTCTGATCTGCGAGATTGTAACCCTGAGGCCTAGCGCCTGGGACCGGACAAGATGTTGGTCTACCTGAGCAAGAAGGTGAGGTCAGGCATGGGTGGGGGATCGTGCTTGGAGATGGCCCCTGACCCTGTGGCAACATTATCGTCCAGTAGCGTATTAAACCGCATATATAGACTAAATGCCCCCAGGAATTTTGATCCAGGGCACACCCATACAATTTTCCTCGTGTTATACCGCCCTTTCTCTCTTCAGTATTAACCTCCCCCTAGTCTCACGAGCCATTCCTCCAAGACATGCTTTTGCATACACCATGCGGTGGTATCAGACTGATCGCCTGTGCATAAGCAGGCAATGAAAAGCTGGGCAGGGACCTGGGACTGAGGCTAAGAAAATGCTCATCTTGCCAGCCAGACCCATCCACCTCAGTGCAGATCGCCATGCTAAAAGTGGTTCAAGCTGGGGTTGATTGGGTACTTGCTTAGGCCGCAACAAATCAATTTCATGTTTCTCTGGCAAAGAAGCGAATCAATTTGGTGTGGGCTTAACAGAGTGCTTGCAATTGACGTCAACGGCCGTAAAACAACCGAAATGCCCTCCGTTATATGTATGGCAAAAAGTAGTAATTTCTACAGTGATCTTAGAAACGCAAGCAGCTTGGAACTTACGAAGTACTACTGTGTCAACTGTTGCTGTAGCGCAGTTACCATGCCGATTAGATCGAGCAGCTACGCGACCTGGAATACAAGTGAGTCAGTAGTTTTGTTCAGCTGCCATTGAACTCCACGTTTTATTGCCATATGAAGTACTCAGTCACGTGGTTTTGGGACGTAATTGCAACTTGTCTGAATTCTTGCATTAGCATCCTGAAACATGAACCACTTATATGAAACGGCCTTTGTAAGCTTAGCTCAAATGCATGTGGATTCTTCTCCCATACAATTACATGCACCTCCATGAATGAAAACAGTACTGAGTCGGAGAGATGTTTTTCCAGGAGCTAGTGTATGCTCCTCCAGTAGTACTCTGGATTCATGTCTGTTCCTTGACTCCTGTAGTGTGACTTGAGTCCCAAGGACGAGCTGTACCCTCCCAGTGGATATTTAACTTGAAAGTACAGCATATACATGTACATGCCAGTTTGTCCCCGTATGGTTGCTCATTGAGAGTGCTCCACCCTAGGATCCTAACTTGTCAATGTTCACGCAGTAAATCCTCAGTAAACTACACTGTCACTATATTGACAAATTCATTTCTCAGATTGCCATCCCAAATGACACATGCCTGACAACACTTGCCTGGAATGCAGCGCAGGGGTGGATTGCATGTGGTGGGGAAAATGGGCCCCTTGAAGGTGCTCAAACTTGAAGTGCAACAGGGCAAGGACGCCAAGCTGAAGGGCCTGGCTGCACCAAGCAATCTGTCCATGAACCAAAACCTTGAGGGTCACAATGGTACGTCATGTTTTGAAATGTCTAGGGTGAGGTTATCCAGCAGTCATGTTGTAGATACAGTTGCAAAATTCAATGTATTAGCCCCCCCCCCCCCCCCCCCCCCCCCCATCCAGATAACAAATTAAAGTGCTTACATTTGTAGTAACTAGTAGTGCTTGGTGTTGCTGCTTGGTTATGTTTGTGGGGGCATCCAAGTATGGTGCCCATTAGTCCCGAGTAGATATAGACAGATACATAGATAGCTACATATAGATAGATAGGCAGATAGATAAATAGATAGACCATCCTGTAGTGTTCTACAATAGCAATAGGCTCCTCTTTGCCATGAGCAAATAACACATTTTTAACACTGTGCATGTACTGCTGGTTATACGTGTACTGGGAGAATTAAGGGATAGCAACACTCCTCAATCTTAATTAGGGGTATGGTACATCTTGTTTCATCCTCCGTAGGCTCTCTCCATGTGGTGACATGGAACGAGACCCACAGCCGTCTGACGTCAAGTGATCGGAATGGTCTGATCATCGTGTGGATGCTCTACAAGGGAAACTGGTTCGAGGAGATGATCAACAATCGCAACAAGAGTGTCGTGAGGGACATGAAGTGGAACAGGGAGGGGCAGAAGATATGCATCGTCTATGAGGATGGTGCGTCTTCTCGATCCACCCCCTCTTGCTAAACTCTCTCACAAGCTCTTAGTCTGTGTCATCTTACTCCATCTTCTCTCACTGTCAAACTCTCTCCTCCCTCCCAATTACATATTGTGTTGTGAAAGCTATAGAAAACCATGTGACTTTGAATGCTGAGATTTTACAGCCCAGTTCGTGCACCAGCGCAAGACTCAAAAGCTCTGTATGCACATTCTTGTGTTATCCCTCCGTCCCACCATCCCAGGAGCGGTGATTGTAGGGTCGGTGGACGGCAATCGGATCTGGGGTAAGGAGCTTAAGGGCATGCAGCTGACTCATATCCAGTGGTCTCCGGACAGCAAGGTGATCCTTTTTGGGAACAGTAAGGGAGAGATTCACATCTACAACAGCCACGGCACTTTCAATGTAAGTCCAACTAATGCATGAAGCAATGTAGATCTGCCTGATCGTTTATGTGCCATAGGGTTAATCACATGAGGTTCGCAAATATTATCAAAAAATAGTATTCAAGACTCCATTTGTGCTGCAGGGAAATGATTCCTGCCAAGGGTGTGTGTTCTTTCCACGTACAATATGCATCCCTCCACACTCCTACATGCACACACACACACTGAGTAACACACACTCCTGCACACACACATGCACACACACTAACTCACACACACACACACACACACACACACACACACACACACACACACACACACACACACACACAACATGCACTCATTCCCCTCCCAGTCCCGCCTGGGCACTCCACTGTCTTCTGAATGTGACAGAGTTGGTGAAGCTAACTGGCCTGCAGTGGTACAATGGTTCCAATGGTTACGTGGAACCAAACTGCCCCTGCCTGGCTGTTGGCCTTCAACAATGGCAGAGCACAAATCATGAGGCATGAGCTGGATAATGGTACGTACGATTGTAGGTGCATGGTTTGCTGTGGTTTACTGACTCCCGAGATGAATATTGTAGTTTACTAAAGAGTAAGGTGTTCGGAGATGGTCTTCAAAACAACTGCAACTGTTGCTAATACCTTTCACAAGGCAAGGCACCTCTCCACTCACCCTCTCCTTTCTCCCTTCCCTCCTGCTCCTCTCTTTACCCTCCTCCCTCTCTCTCCCTTCCTCCTCCCTTCCTTCATCTCCCTCTCCCTCTATCCATTCTTCCTCCCTTCCTCCTCTCCCTCTCCCTCCTCTCCTCCTCCACCACGCAGACCCAGTGCTGGTTGATACAAGCATGACAGTGACCTGCATTGCGTGAAATCATACTGGCTCTATCCTTGCCTTTGCTGGGACACAGAGGTATGAGAGCAAGGACGTATGCTCCATACAGTTCTACACGCCCTTTGGAGTGGTAAGTATAAATCAAATGATGTAAATTATATTCACAAAATGTCTGTTGATTGGTTATGTCTATACTACTCCCCCCTCCACGCACACACACACACACATACACACACACACACACACACACACACACACACACACACACACACACACATGTACACACGCATACACACACACACACAGCATCTGTACACTCTGAAGGTCCCAGGCAGGCAGCTGTCCTCCGCCTCATGGGAGGGGTCAGGACTTCGGATTGCCCTTGGTGTGGGTTCCTTCATTTTCTTTGCCAACATCAGACATGACTACATGGTGAGTGACATGTGACTTATGTGGGTGAGAGTTGGTTGTGACATTGTGTTGTTACACGTAGGTTCGACTTGTGTTGTAGTAGTGTAACCCCCCCCCCCCCCCCCCCCCCCCCCCCCCCCCTTCTCTTCCTGTCAGTGGGGATACTTTCTAAACACGGTGGTATACGCTTTCCGTAAGCCAGACAAAGTCGATCACTGTGTTATATTCTGGAACACAACCACTGGAGACAAGTATGCCAAGACGGTCCGCAACCTTCTCCACATCACCTCGTGCCGAGACTTCTGCCTCCTCGTCACCAAGCTGGATGATGGGTCTGGTCAGGTGAGAAAACATTCTGTTAGGAATGTCATCATAGTGCCTTTGTTTGTTATACATACCAGCACCCTTGGCTATACGTTTGCATCAGCACCCTTGGTTATACTCCATTCCAAGTACTGAGCTATTTTGTATGTGGTGATTCTTTATTGCTATAATATTATTACACTCCATACTAAAGTCCTATACAAAACTGTGGTATTATTACAGTAAGTTGTGAGCCAATGAGATTAGACTAACTTACAGGACTGTGGAATACTGTAATCAGCAGCTGATTGGCTGTTCAAGCAGGTGGGTTTGGCCATTCGGTGTCGTAACTTTATTTCGTCTGCAGAGTGAGCGCAGTATCGCAGCATGGCAGCGCTAGCCTTGGCAGTGTCTTTATACCACAATTACTCGCTGTTAGATTAAAGAACCGCTGACGACAATGACTCACTGTTCGAAGAAGTTCCACTGGCCGTGCCTCCTCTTTCAACCGCTCCTGTAGCTAGCTCGTTCATGCGCACTGCAAGACAATTGAGTGTCTACTAGTCTGAAACTGAAGAACCGCACACTAGAACATGGTGAAACGATTGGAAAACAGAACTACGTATTCTTCTTGGACTGTGAATAGCTAGCTAGTATTATTTAGCGCATGCATTTTCATCTGCTGTTCATGTAGCTAGCTAACCTGCATGCATTATACCGAGATTATTGTTGTACTGACACTTAAGCTATGAAGATTAATCTGTGATAGCATGGTTTGCTGTAGTATTTATAGCACTCGTAATGCAGTAAATTGCACTCGGCTTCGCCTCGTGCAATTACCTCCTGCATTACTCGTGTTATTAATCCCAAATACTACAGCAAACCATGCTATTACATATACTAATTGCCACCTGTAGCTATTATGCTGTAGCCATGGATATAATAGAGCATGGGGAACTGGATTGGAAACACGCCTTTACGGGATTGAATGCAGGTTTCACCCAAGTATGCCATTACCAGTCGTTACTCAGGTCTGTCAGGAGTGAAAGTTGCCACTTTGGGCATACGCCAGTTCAAGACCAATCGAACAATACGAAAGCAGGAGCGTTGTAATCCCTCACGCCTTACGGTCATGCCTTATATGGAAGGCCTTTGCGGTACCGCACAAACGCCAATTTGTTTTTACATAATGGCCTCTTGCTGTAAATTTTGGGACGTGTGAAGGACTACTTTGGCTAGTGTGGTGGTTCTAGCTGATGTGTACCTCTCTGTTTCCCCTCCCAGTACACTCTACTGCTTTGCAATGCTCTTGGCACACCCATTGACTCACGGTACATTGAAATGGGTGAGTTGTGTCCATGTACTTAGCTGAACAAGGGGCAGTCATTTTTATCCCAGTATGAGCTAGTTAATAAGCTATTAAAGCACATCTACTTTTTTCCCTCCTTCCTCATATCCCGCGCATACGTATACCTCCCTCCCTCCTTCTATCCCCTCCCCCTCCCTCCCTCCTTCTATCCCCTCCCCCCTCCCTCCCTCCTATCCCCTCCCCCCTCCCTCCCTCCTTCTATCCCCCCTCCCTCCCTCCCTCCTTCTATCCCCTCCCCCCTCCCTCCCTCCTATCCCCTCCCCCCTCCCTCCCTCCTTCTATCCCCTCCCCCCTCCCTCCCTCCTTCTATCTCCTCTCCCTCCCTCCCTCCTATCCCCTCCCCCCTCCCTCCCTCCTTCTATCCCCTCCCCCTCCCCCCTCCCCCCTCCCCCCTCCGCCCTCCCCCTCCCTCCCTCCTTCTATCCCCTCTCCCCTCCCTCCCTCCTGCTATCCCCCCCCCCCCCCCTCGCTCCCTCATATCTCATCACACATACTATACTTCCCTCCCCCCTCCTCCCTCCCTCCCTCCCTCCCTCCCTCCCTCCCTCCCTCCCTCCCTCCCTCCCCCTCTCCAGAACCAAGTTTTGTCTCCATCTCCCACACACACATTGTGGCAGCCTCCAAGGTTGCATTGTATGTGTGGCACTACCGCACGACCTCCCGTCTTGCAGCACCTGAACTCACCCATGTCGCATCGAGGAAGGGAAGGGAAGGGCAGGACAGGTTGGTAACTCAATTGTACTATGCTACAGTGCAGTGTAGTATACCAGAGGTCACTCACACTGTATATTGTAGTATGCTAGAGGTCACCACACTGTATATACATTACAGAGCTCTGTATATTGTAGTATGCCAGAGTCACCACACTGTATACAGTATACCAGTGGTCACTCACACTGTATATTGTAGTATACCAGAGGTCACTTACACTGTATATTGTAGTATACCAGAGGTCACCACACTGTATTATACTACAGTATACCAGAGGTCACTCACATTGGCAGTACAATTCTCAGGTGCATCGTTTAACTCCACTCCGTACTGTCCCATCCTCGCAGGCTCATTCATGCAGACGACTGCCCATCTGGCACGGCTGAGGCTACTGTGGACTTCAGAAGGGCTGCCATGGTAAGTGGATGAATTATAGCGTCTGTAGTGGTTGATACACTGCATGTGGTTATTCCCAGGCTCCCACCTGCGAAGCTGTGAACCCTGTGTGAACAGTGTAAGATCCAAGTGTTTGAATTTGACATTTTATAACCACAGAGTATAGCAGTTATCACATGTGGGGATACATGTGAAATACCACCACTTGCAATGTATTGAAACCCAGGTAGTGGAGACCTGGAAGGGAGACTAACTCTAATATTACACCTCTCTCAGCAAACGGCGGACCCCATATGCTCCGTGTGCAACTCAGAGAGGAGCCTAGTTGTGGTAAGAGCAGCAAGAAAGTTCCCATTAGTTACTGGTTGTGATAATTATGACATTGATAGTCACATTGTTAGTTGTATGGTTATTTTTCAGGGACGGATCTCTGGAACCCTGCAGTGCTACTCTCTCCCCAAGCTAGCCCTGGAGAGCAAACACATTGTCTCCTGCCTACCACACAGGATTGCACTCAACTCAAACTCTGCGTACGTTACCATACCCTTGCTGCAAGGTCTCACCCCCTCCCCCATGTACATGTACTGTCCTGACCTTAGAGAAGGAGAGGTGACTTGCAACTGCACTCATGAGATTTTTCCCATGACTTGCGCACACATACACACACACAGGAAACTGTCCATCATCGACATGAATGGGGTAC